>QLNU02015360.1:47228572-47242840 GCA_006491805.2 Dysdera silvatica
AAAATAAGTTAAACGAATAATTTTAGTGACAATTGATTCAATTTAAAGCTATTAATATTTTATTTTTATTCTAAAAGAAAATGTTTCGGGAAGTGATAAGCTGTGACGTTTCTGGATCATTGGCAACCCAGTAGCAGAACAAATACTATCACCGCTCTATCTAACTTGGTATCATTCAATTAAGAATTTGATAAGTAGTATTTACTCTTATTCATATATATATATATATCATCATCATCATATTCAACCATTATCTATCCACTGCTGGATGAAGGTCTCTCCAAATGCTTTCCACACAAGTCTATCCTGAGCAATTCGCTTCCACGTCACCCCAACCTGTTTTCTTATTTCATCCACCCATCTAGTTTGAGGACGTTTTCTAGGTCTTCGGTGGTCTCTTGGAATCCAGTTCAGAATTTCTGTTGTCCATCGTTGATCAGTTCTTCTTGCAATATGCCCAGCCCATCGCCATTTCAGTCCTTTTACTTTAACAATGATGTCCTCTACTCTAGTTTGCTCTCTCACCCAAGTGTTTCTTTTTCGATCTCTCCTAGTTATTCCAAGCATGCACCTCTCCATGCTCCTTTGCGTTGTCTGTAACTTTCGTATTGCTCCAACTGTTAGACTCCATGTCTCTGATCCATAAGAGAGGACTGGCAATACACACTGGTTGAAGACCTTTCTTTTTAGACACAAAGGCAATTTCCCCTTCAGGATAAAACTGTTTCTTCCAAATGCACTCCAGCCAAGTTTAATACGTCTGTTGAGTTCTTTCATAATGTTGCCATCCATTGAAATCAGCTGGCCAAGGTAAATATATGAATCAGCAATTTCTAGCTCAGTGTTGTCAACTTGTATTTTTGTTTCCTCTACAAAATTATTGAACATGATCTTAGTTTTTTGTAGGTTCATCTTGAGTCCAACTTCTTCACTTCTAGTTGAGAGCTCTTGTACCATGTCTTGGAGTTCTAATGGGTCCGTTGAAAAAATAACAATGTCATCAGCAAACCGCAGATGATTTAAATATTCACCATTTATTTTTATTCCCTTGTTATTCCAATTTATCAGCTGAAAAATCATCTGTAAAGCAGAAGTAAAAAGTTTTGGAGAAATGGTATCTCCCTGCCTCACCCCTTTGCCAAGTTTGATAGTTTTGGTATCTTTATGTAACCGAAATTTTGCACTTGCATTTTTATACACACGTTTCACCATGTCAATGTACACATCCTCAATGTCTGTTGATCTTAAAGAGTTGATGACTGCTGATGTTTTTATAGAGTCAAAGGCCTTCTCATAGTCAATAAATGCAACACACAATGGAAGTTCATATTCATGTGTTCTTTCAATTAATTCTCTTAATACTTGAATATGGTCCACTGTACTGAATCCACTTCGAAATCCAGCTTGTTCTCTTGGTTGAGCTGCATCTAATTTTTTCTGCAGGCGATGTGTTAGAACTTTTGTGAAGATTTTATAAATAGCAGGTAACAAGCTAATTGGTCGGTAATTTTTCAAATCCTCTTTATCACCTTTTTTATGCAAAAGAATTACTGTTGCAGAATCCCATTGGTTTGGTATGTTACCGCTGTTAAGACATTTGGTAAAGAATTTTGCAAGTATGTCTTCTACATATTCTCCAGCTTCTTTTAGGATATCTAATGTAATACCATCATCACCAGGGGCTCTTCCTTTCTTCATATTTTTTATTGCAAATGAAACTTCTTCTTTTAAGATTTTAGGAGCTGTTCCTTCGACTATTTCAGTGTCTTCGTTTAATCCACTGTTACTTTCATATAGTTTTTTGTAGAATTCTTCAACTCTTCTAAGTATTTCTTCCCTATTTCTTGTTACGGTGCCATCCTCTCCTTTTAATGCAATGATGTGTTTCTTCCCAACAGATAAACTTCCTTTAACAACCCTAAGGCTCTTGTTATTTTCAATGGCTTTCCTTACTAGCTCACAGTTGAATTTTCTTATGTCTTCTTTCATGCTTTTGCGCAGAGTTTTACAAAGTTCTATGTACTCAATCCTGGAACTGGTATTTCGATTGTCCACCTTCATATCTCTTCGCCTTTTCATGAGCTGTTTCGTCTTCTCAGATAATTTGCTATTGTGCTTTTTACAGGTTACACCACCAATTTCCCCAGCAGTTTCAACTATTGTCTTAACAATGTTTTCATTTGCTTCTGAGATATCACTTTCATCAATAAGTCCTTCCAGTGCAGAAAAGCGATTTTTTAATTCCAACTTGAATGCCTCGGTATTTACTTTCAGTTTCATTAGATCCACCCTCTTACTTACTTGTTTCCTAATGAGCTTCTGTCGTTCTAATTTAGTATTTAAGTGCACTTTACATCTCACCATTCGATGATCACTTCCAGTATTAAATCTGTTCAGTACACTGCAATCTTCAATAATTGATTTCTTGTTTGCCAGGATATAGTCAATTTCACTAGTTCCCCCATTTGGGTGTTTCCATGTCCATTTTCTTTGCGGTTTCTTCTTAAAAAATGAATTCATGATGCTAAGGTTTTCAGCTTCTGCAAATTCGATGAGTTGATCGCCACGTTCATTCCTTTCCCCATATCCGTATTTACCAACCGATGTCTCTCCTTGTTCCTGTTGTCCAATTCTTGCATTGAAATCCCCCATGATGAGCTTGATATGTTGTTTCCCTTTGGTGTGTAACTCTTTGATTTCTTCATAAAATTCTTCAACCTCTTCGTCGGTATGGCTTGATGTTGGTGCATATACCTGTACTATTTGAAGTTGGTATCGCTGGGTTAGTTGAACAACAAGCCTCGCTGCTCGATCTGATGTACTTTCAACTTCCAGAAGACAGTCTTTAATTCTTTTGTTGATTAAGAAGCCAACACCACTTGTTCTTCCAGTTTCCGTTCCTCTATAATAAAACAAATGTCCACTTTTAAGTTCCACCAACTCTTCACCTTTTCTTCTAACTTCACTGAGTCCTACAATGTCCCATTTGATCTTGTCAAGTTCTTCTTCCAATTCCTGAAGTTTTGCTTCAGAAGCAAGGGATCGTCCATTAAACGTAGCCAAGGTCAATAACAAACGGCAGCCTGGGCCATTCCAGTGATTCTTAGCACCCCCTGCTTTCATGCCACACTGACCGCTGCCTTGATCAGGAGCACTCCAGCACCTGGAGACTAGGGGCCATGGTTTCTGGTGTGTCAACATAATGGAGGAATTAGCCATAATTTCACCACGCTGGCTAAACGGGTTGGTGAATTAGCCCTCCCCTTCCGCCTTTCTATCCGTGTAGCAAATATTAATTTGCCACATAAATAGAAAGCTCAGCCTGCACCACTTGAAGGCGGGGTAGGACACTAGGTTACTGGCCTGGCCGGTTCCACACATCGTCACATACGTTCAGCGTGTGGGTCTCCTTCCAGTTAGATACCAGCAACCCTTTTGCAGGCCATATATATATATATAAATAATCTCTTTTACTATGCTAATATAAAAATATTACATTTGTAAAATACACATTACATCAATTATTAAGTGTGTTGTTTCCTAGTTCCCCATGAAATCATGCTGTCACACAAGTACCCTGTTGCATTGTAAATAATATTAGGAACAAATTTATTGGCTAAATTATAACTCAGTTGTTTCTTCTATTACAAATGAAACAATGAGTTTAAGTAAGCTATTGAATCCAATATAAGCACTATTACTAAATTTAAAGTAAATGATGCCTTGAATGTTATAAAATAATTACGCCGAAATCAAAGGAATTATAAATGTTGAAAATTAATAATTAATTTTTGAAAAATATTTAGTTACATTTTAAGTTATTTGTTAATTGAATTTTAAGAAATTTATTAATTGAACTGATTACGTTATTTAAGTGGATACATTTATTAAACTGATTATTTCTTCTAATTAAGAATTAACTGCATGGTTCACTTATTAACCTTATACTCATCAACAAATCTTTATTTCGTTTAATATTCGTTTAATTAAAACAGTTCTTTTTAACTTTTGTCTATATTATGTTCCAATTTCTGTTTAAGAAAAGCAAAATGCTTCAAAAGCTATTGACGAAAATCATTAACTTTCTCAACGCCCATTTTAGAGTTTTATGGCAAAATCAATACAACGTTTTTCACTGCACCTTTCCACGCTATCCGTCATTTTTAGACGATATTCTTTTTCCGTCTGCTTTCGTTATTTATAAGGCTTAAGCTATTTTGACAGTTATAAGAAAAAATGTCTTTGTGGAATTGCCCTTATTTCCCTGAGGTATTTCGCAGACTATGTAAGATTGAAAATACATTAATATACTTGCAGCTGTGAGAAGAATACTTTCTTTCCGCAAAGTAAAATACCATTGGCAGAAAACATTTTTCTCAAAATTGAAATACACATTTATGCGTCAAATTTATATTATGTTTTGATACAAAATCTAATGCAGCAGAATATGCTAGAGCTAATATATGGCAAAAACTGAATTTTTAATAAAAAATATCGTATTTTACGTGCATATTTTATTGAAATGTAGCCAGTTTTTCGAAAATATTATGCCATATTTCACTCATACGAAACAAAAGCCTCGAGATTGAGCTACAATCCCATATTTGACATATGAATCAAAAAGCTCAAGATTCAGCTGCAAACCAATATTTGACATATAAATCGAAAAGTTTAACATTGAGTTACAATCCCGTATTTGACTAGTATGAATAGGATTCACAAAATCGAGTCGTCGTATTTTATTTATATGTAAAAAACTCGAGATTGAGCTACAATCCCATATTTGACTAGTATGAATAAGAATCATAAAATCGAGTCGTCGTATTTTATTTATATGTAAAAACTCGAAATTGAGCTACAATCCCATATTTGACCAGTATGAATCAAAATCTCAAAATTGAAGCATCGTATTTTACTTTTATGTCAAAAAGCTCGAAATTGAACTACATCGCCATAATTTATATATTGATCAAGTTGCTTGAAATTGAGCTCCAATCGCAGGTTTAAGGAGTATGAATCAAAATATCAAAATTAATTACATATTTTACTCATATGTCAAAAATCTCGGGATTAAACTACATTCACATTTAACTCGTATAAGTCAATAAATTCGAGATTGATTTACATTGCCCTATTTGATTTACACGAGTAAAATATATTGGGATTAAGACACATTTCTATATATGATTCGCATGTGTTAAAAAGCTCAAAATTAATTTAAAGGGACCTGTTCCCACAAAAACTATCAAATTTGGGAAAAAATTATTTGCTTAAAAAAATACGGATCTTTTCCAGCTAAAAGGAACAAAATTTTGTTCCTAAGTCAGGTGCAATACCATCATGTCGAATTTTCAACTAATAATATATAGTAATAAATATAGGACACTTTTAACTTCAATTTCCTCGGAATTTAATTTTTTCAGTTTCAAGATGATAAGGCCTTAAACTGTTTAACGTATTGCTTTGAAATTTTGTAAATGTATAATATATATACATATAAAAGAACTATCTGAACGGAATTTTCATATTTTAAGTACACATTTTATTCTGTTTTATGTTTCTCACTATGAAATATTGTTAAAATATCAATTAATTTTTTTTTTCTTTAGCTCTATGCTAAAAAACAAAAAATCCCTCAGACAGATTTTTTCCTACTTCAAAAAAAAAAAATGTAAACAACACAACAAGTATAAAAATAGGCAACATCCTTTTTAAGAACATTGCATATTTTTTCCTAAAAGTAAGTCAGCTACAAATTATTTTTTTGCCTAATACCAATACGATGTGTTTGTTCTATGGATGTAGACTCAAAAGATTAAATAATAATTTTAATATATAAAAATAGTTCCTGACGGGGTTGGACCTCCTTAAATGTCATATATGACATGCATGTGCAGAAAAGCCTTAAATTGAGTTAATTGTCATATTTGACCCACATTATTCAAAAAAAGCTCGAAATTGAGTTATTTTATTCGCATGTGTCTAAAAGCTCAAAATTTAGTTAGGTCGTTTTTAACTCATATCAATCAAAAACCAGAAATTGTTCTGAATTCACGATCGCATAAAGATGAAGCTTACTGATATATTTAAGTTCATTAAAATTCAGTTGTATGATTCTAGAACTTCTCTAAACGACCTCTCTCTCTCTCCTTTTTCAAACTATTTTTTTTATCTTAGAATAATGTTTATCTAAGTCATGGGCTTGTAAAATTGAGTGCATTCGAAAATAGAAATGTAATAGCAAATATAATATCAAATGGCAATATAATGGCAAATTGAGTAGCAAATGGCAATATAATGGCAAATTGAGTAGCAAATAGAAACATAATGGCAAATTGAATAGCAAATAGCAATATAATAGAAAATTAAATGCAAATTAAATGCAAGAAAATGGTAATATAAAGCAAATGAAATAGCAACTAGTAATATAAGGCAACTGAAATTAAAAATAGTAATATAAGGTGACTGTAATTGAAAATAGTAATATAAAGCTGTTGTGTAATTTTCAACAAGAAGGACACAGGTTCTTTAACAATTGAAATTTAATACGTGAATGTGGCACTTGATAGATATATACAAACATCGCAATTAAAATTTATCCACTAGCCTAGGCCGTGACTATACTAAAGCATGCAACCAAATTTAACAAGACGAGTTATTCCGATCTACATACAGACTTAGTAGTTTAAGTTACCATTTCGTTATAGTCTCTGCTCTATAGTAGATCAACTTGCGCTTAACCAATGAAAGTTCCGCTATATAACCATGAAAACACTTACGCAAAATAGGAGACGCAGTCCATCCAAGGAATTCTCCAACTGGTACTAACAGGTCATAAATTTTTCGGTTGATTAGTCTAGAAGCGCCTCTCAGCAGCAGTAGCATGGCACGCTATCGTCAATGATAGGATTGATATCCCATCTCACTGGCGGCGCTTCTAGGTCTTCAACGTTGTAGAAATTAAGGTCACTGGACATATGGCGGCCTCGTCACGTGATATATCCCACTAGTCCTCCATCAATTGGCACTGTATGGGCACTAGTACTGCTGCGGTCCCATCTCCATGGTAGCAACTCCAGGCATATACTGCTCTCAATAGATATATCACTATAAATGGATTCCCACTCACCAAAGCGAGAAGCTTCTTATTTTACCGCCTCAATCGATAGGCAACCATCAATCGTAACCTACCTCTTCAAATCTGCATTTAGCCGTCAATCGCGCTTCATTCCACCAATTTCTTCACGTTTTCGCCCAGCGCAATTTTAATTCCAACTTGAATGCCTCGGTATTTGCTTTCAGTTTCATTAAATCCACCCTCTTACTTACTTGTTTCCTAATGAGCTTCTGTCTTTCTAATTTAGTATTTAAGCGCACTTTACATCTCACCATTCGATGATCACTTCCAGTATTAAATCTGTTCAGTACGCTGCAATCTTCAATAATTGATTTCTTGTTTGCCAGGATATAGTCAATTTCGCTAGTTCCCCCATTTGGGTGTTTCCATGTCCATTTTCTTTGCGGTTTCTTCTTAAAAAATGAATTCATGATGCTAAGGTTTTCAGCTTCTGCAAATTCGATGAGTTGATCGCCACGTTCATTCCTTTCCCCATATCCGTATTTACCAACCGATGTCTCTCCTTGTTCCTGTTGTCCAATTCTTGCATTGAAATCCCCCATGATGAGCTTGATATGTTGTTTCCCTTTTGTGTGTAACTGTTTGATTTCTTCATAAAATTCTTCAACATCTTCGTCGGTATGGCTTGATGTTGGTGCATATACCTGTACTATCTGAAGTTGGTATCGCTGGGTTAGTTGAACAACGAGCCTCGCTGCTCGATCTGACGTGCTTTCGACTTCAAGAAGGTAGTCTTTAATTCTTTTGTTGATTAAGAAGCCAACACCACTTGTTCTTCCAGTTTCCGTTCCTCTATAATAAAACAAATGTCCGCTTTTAAGTTCCACCAATTCTTCACCTTTTCTTCTGACTTCACTGAGTCCTATAATGTCCCAATTGATCTTTTCAAGTTCCTCTTCCAATTCCTGAAGTTTTGCTTCAGAAGCAAGGGATCGTCCATTATACGTTGCCAAGGTCAATAACAAACGGCAGCCTGGGCCATTCCAGTGATTCTTAGCACCCCCTGCTTTCATGCCACGCTGACCGCTGCCTTGATCAGGAGCACTCCAGCACCTGGAGACTAGGGGCCATGGTTTCTGGTGTGTCAACATAATGGAGGAATTAGCCATAATTTCACCACGCTGGCTAGACGGGTTGGTGAATTAGCCCTCCCCTTCCGCCTTTCTATCCGTGCAGCAAATATTAATTTGCCTCATAAATAGAAAGCCCAGCCTGCACCACTTGAAGGCGGGGTAGGACACTAGGTTACTGGCCTGGCCGGTTCCACACATCGTCACATACGTTCAGCGTGTGGGTCTCCTTCCAGTTAGATACCAGCAACCCTTTTGCAGGCCATATATATATATTATAAATAATCTCTTTTACTATGCTAATATAAAAATATTACATTTGTAAAATACACATTACATCAATTATTAAGTGTGTTGTTTCCTAGTTCCCCATGAAATCATGCTGTCACACAAGTACCCTGTTGCATTGTAAATAATATTAGGAACAAATTTATTGGCTAAATTATAACTCAGTTGTTTCTTCTATTACAAATGAAACAATGAGTTTAAGTAAGCTATTGAATCCAATATAAGCACTATTACTAAATTTAAAGTAAATGATGCCTTGAATGTTATAAAATAATTACGCCGAAATCAAAGGAATTATAAATGTTGAAAATTAATAATTAATTTTTGAAAAATATTTAGTTACATTTTAAGTTATTTGTTAATTGAATTTTAAGAAATTTATTAATTGAACTGATTACGTTATTTAAGTGGATACATTTATTAAACTGATTATTTCTTCTAATTAAGAATTAACTGCATGGTTCACTTATTAACCTTATACTCATCAACAAATCTTTATTTCGTTTAATATTCGTTTAATTAAAACAGTTCTTTTTAACTTTTGTCTATATTATGTTCCAATTTCTGTTTAAGAAAAGCAAAATGCTTCAAAAGCTATTGACGAAAATCATTAACTTTCTCAACGCCCATTTTAGAGTTTTATGGCAAAATCAATACAACGTTTTTCACTGCACCTTTCCACGCTATCCGTCATTTTTAGACGATATTCTTTTTCCGTCTGCTTTCGTTATTTATAAGGCTTAAGCTATTTTGACAGTTATAAGAAAAAATGTCTTTGTGGAATTGCCCTTATTTCCCTGAGGTATTTCGCAGACTATGTAAGATTGAAAATACATTAATATACTTGCAGCTGTGAGAAGAATACTTTCTTTCCGCAAAGTAAAATACCATTGGCAGAAAACATTTTTCTCAAAATTGAAATATATATTTATGCGTCAAATTTATATTATGTTTTGATACAAAGTCTAATGCAGCAGAATATGCTAGAGCTAATATATGGCAAAAACTGAATTTTTAATAAAAAATATCTTATTTTACGTTCATATTTTATTGAAATGTAGCCAGTTTTTCGAAAATATTATGCCATATTTCACTCATACGAAACAAAAGCCCCGAGATTGAGCTACAATCCCATATTTGACATATGAATCAAAAGCTCAAGATTCATCTGCAAACCAATATTTGACATATAAATCGAAAAGTTTAACATTGAGTTACAATCCCATATTTGACTAGTATGAATAGGATTCACAAAATCGAGTCGTCGTATTTTATTTATATACTTCAGTTAGCTAATCCCATATTTGACCAGTATGAATCCAAAATCTCAAAATTATCGTTATTTTTTCAACGGACCCATTAGAACTCCAAGACATGGTACAAGAGCTCCCAACTAGAAGTGAAGAAGTTGGACTCAAGATGAACCTACAAAAAACTAAGATCATGTTCAATAATTTTGTAGAGGAAACAAAAATACAAGTTGACAACACTGAGCTAGAAATTGCTGATTCATATATTTACCTTGGCCAGCTGATTTCAATGGATGGCAATATTATGATAGAACTCTGACGTATTAAACTTGGCTGAAGTGCATTGGAAAACAGTTTATGAAGGGGAAATTGCCTTTGTGTCTAAAAAGAAAAGTCTTCAACCAGTGTGTATTGCCAGTCCTCTCTTATGGATCAGAGACATGGAGTCTAACAGTTGGAGCAATACGAAAGTTACAGACAACGCAAAGGAGCATGGAGAGGTGCATGCTTGGAATAACTAGGAGAGATCGAAAAAGGAACACTTGGGTGAGAGAGCAAACTAGAGTGGAGGACATCATTGTTAAAGTAAAAGGGCTGAAATGGCGATGGGCTGGGCATATTGCAAGAAGAACTGATCAACGATGGACAACAGAAATTCTGAACTGGATTTCAAGAGACCACCGAAGACCTAGAAAACGTCCTCAAACTAGATGGGTGGATGAAATAAGAAAAAGTTGGGGAGTGACGCGTGGAAACGGAAATGGCCCAGAACTTGTGTGGAAAGCATTTGGAAGCCTTCATCCAGCAGTGGACAGGTAATGGACTGGTTCTGAATTGATGATGGTGATATATATATATATATATATATATGAATAAAGGTAAATACTAACGTATAAAATTCTTAATTGAATGATACCAAATTAGATAGAGCGGTGATAGTATTTGTTCTGCAACTGGGTTGCCAATGATCCAGAAACGGCACAGCTTATCACTTCCCGAAACATTTTCTTTTAGAATAAAAATAAAATATTAATAGCTTTAAATTGAATCAATTGTCACTAAAATTATTCGTTTAACTTATTTTTCCACAACTCCGTCAAACTTAATAGAAAATATAATGTTCATAGGTTACAGGTATCCCTTGTAATAAACTATCAATAAGAATTTACAGCCAAAATATTTGAAGTCTTATTTTAAGATTTTTATTATCATGTCCATGAACGACTGAATTAATATTCCACTGTAGGGCTTACAGATTGCTATGACTATTTCTGCGATTTGGTCTGTATTTACTCATTCGGGGGGGTTTCGATCTATTTCTCGTCATTTTGCCATGCTTATTGGACAAGTGCAGATATGGCCTGACGTGGGCTGAAGGTCAAGTCAGTTTCTTGGACCTGTGCAAGTTATTTGAATAAGCCACGAAATGGGGCAAATCCAAATATACGAAATTTTTTAAGACGACATATATTATGCAAACGTCATATTAAGTTTCATTTCTATCAACCAACTGTTAACCAACCTCAAAAACAATTTTTTATGTTTAGAATAACGTACAACAAAAACGGCGTCACGAATTGAATTAGCGAGAGTATGTTTCGGAACAAGCAAAAACACTTTCTTTCAAAATTAAATTCCAACGTCAGGAAACGGATACCATTTTCCAACCACGTCATGAAAATACATTAAAAAATAAGAAGTGGATAAGACTGAACTAAAAAATGAAAGTTAATGTCTGAATGGAGATGGTGAGTTAACATGTATTGTTGCTTATCAAGTCCTCAAAATTAAATAATCTTCTTGACATTTTCAAAGAAAAAAAAAGGAGGAAAGAGAGAAAATGACATTAATTTGAGAGATCTTAACTCTGGCGTCCATTCTTTGCATTTTCTGAGCAGAAGAAACATAAAATAAGTTTTGATAAACACGAATGTTACCCAATTGTATGAAAATATATAATTAATTTATACTTGACTAAATAAAACAAATAATTATATTATTAAAAACTATTAATTACACATGTGATTCACTATACTCGCGGCAAAGTTAACCTGGTGTACTATTAAGGGTACGGGGACCTGTTCATGCCCATGCTGTATGTGTTCGTTCGCAAATTGGCGAAAAATGAGGTAACCCTCAACATTATTAGGCTATTTATCGCCTAATTTGGAATGCAGAAAAACGCGGTTGCCAAAATTCCAGGCGCCAAATTTCCCGACAATTTTTGTTGCTCGTGAGTAGATGATAGGTTAGAAAACCAGTACTACGTCGATTTTGGGATTACTCTATGGTTTCAGGCACAAGAAAATAAAGTGGCTTTATCAAGAGTGATTTAGTAGTTTTTCAAAATTGTCACATACTTTTTAAATATTACCAGGGTATCCATTCGTCAGAAAAATCGGGAAATGTATTTGAATTTTAAGCGCCTTAGGGAAAAAGTCGGGGAATATGCAAGAAATTCTTGTTTAATATTTAATTTTAATAGTGCTATTTACCAAATACCATGTGGAGACTGTGACAAGGTGTATGTTGGACAGACGGGAAGATCGATACGTCTACGAGGGAAGGAGCATATGCGTGCGGTAGCTAGGGGAGACGATTCAAACCAGTTGGCTGAACATGTCTTCAGGGAGGGTCACGAACCAGATTGGCATTCGATGAAAATATTACATCAGAATGTGACGAATCTGGGGAGTAGACTTTTTCTGGAATCATGGGAAACCTACGGTTTGAGGAGTCGTGCAATAAACATCGCAAAACCTCTACCAGAACCTTACAGGATTTTTGCAAAACCTCGAGTTGGGGGTGTTCATCTGACATCGTCGGGTGCGGGGGCTTTCCCGGCGAGGGTTTCCCCGATTGGGGTTTCTCCAGCTGGAAATGCTCCGCACCAAATGGCGTTAGATGGGGATTCCCAACATGCGGGTATATAAGCTTAGGACTTTCACGAACTCTTCATTCTGCCTTCACTTGACAAAGGGAGCAGTTGGCTCCCGAAACGTCGTGTTTTTAAACCTTACGCCAGTGTCAAAATAACTGTTTGTTTAATTTTACGGTCTGCGTCTGGAAAATTTTTTCCTCCTTATACATCTTAGAGATTTGAAGGATATTCCGCAACGTCTGTTTATTAAACACATTTAACATTTCACTCCGTGCTATGCGGAGCATCCTCAGAAGTAATTACCGACCAAGTTTCCCTCTGCAAAATGCAAGACTTTCACTTAGTGGTTCGGTAGGAAATGAGCGATTAAAAAATATAAGACGCATTTATGGTACTATTTCTCCTGGCTACCCCTTGATTGGATGATTCATTGGCTGTTGGATAAAGGTCGTCGCTCATTGGCTCAGAAGGTGACGAGTTTAGATTGGTTGAAAGAGGTCCGAATTTTTTGTGAAATTTTAGGCAAGAATTCCAAATTGATGCAACGTTAATGGGGTCTTCTCCATGGAAATTATTAGGACAGTTTTTAATGGCCAAGACTTCCATATATAAGCATGGCCACAATGATCTAGTTTTTGCGATAACCGAAGTGTCGTGAAAAAGAATTTGATGTTTATAATCAATGGCGTGTTGAGCGACTGCAGACTTATTGGGTTGTTGCAGCAAACATGGCGTTCATGTTCCTTAAGTCGAGTACGAATTGAACGACCAGTTTGTCCTATGTAACTTTTACCGCACTGACAGGGAATTTTATATACGCCTGGAGTTTTAAGGGGATCTCTGGATTGTTTTGGATTTATTGAAATATAACGGAGTTTGTTGGTGGAACGAAAGACAGGTCTGATACCCTGTTTGGCCAAAATAAGTCCAATTTTGTCTGTAGTATTTTTAACATAGGGCAAAAAAGCCACAAATTTAAATTCAGTTTTATTGGATACCACTGGTGCCAAGGTAATGAAAACCGCGCCATTTTGTTTTCTCATGGCCTGATTGATAACGCATTTAGAGTAACCGTTCACGAGAAATGTTTTGTATGGAAAAGACAACTCAGACTTCAGGTTGTCAGCGTCACAAACCTTACTAGCACGATGTATAAAAGCGTTTAAAAAGGATTGTTTTTGCGTAGGATAATGATGGTAGTTACCATTAAAATATCTATTGGTATGAGTAGGCTTACGATACACAGATGAGGCAAGAGCCCCATCATCCTTTCTAGTAACAAGAACATCAAGGAAGGGAATTTTATTTTGCATTTCAACCTCCATGGTAAACTGAATGTTGTTATGTATGCTGTTAAGATGTTGTAAGAACCTTGTAATGCCATGAGGCCACATCACCCGCGTGTCATCGACATATCTATGCCATATTTTTGGTTTGTGTTTCACCGACGCTAGGGCCCTGTCTTCAAAATGTTCCATGTAAAAGTTTGCAATAACCGGACTAAGCAGGTCACCCATTGCCACACCGTCAGTTTATTTATAAAATTTGTTATCATAAATGAAATAGCCGGAAGTAAGACGAAGTTCAAAAAGGCGGACCAAATCGGAGGGAAACACTTGTTCCAATAGGGCAATAGTGTCC
>QLNU02015360.1:47242940-47284263 GCA_006491805.2 Dysdera silvatica
ATAACTGCTGGCTCTTCACTGTTCCTGCAAATTCTTTACGAAGAATTAAAAAAAGCAAAAAAAAAAAAAAGCCCTTCGAAATAATTGTGCGTAGGAGTTACAATGAGAAGTTTTTTCCGCAATTTGAGTTAGTGCTGGAGGAAGATAGCTCAATGTGGCACCACGCTTGAATTTTCGGACTTCAATTTTTTTTCTGCGCAATTGGAGTAATACTGCCGAACATTGTCGAAGCCGTCCAGCTAGTATTGGTAAAAATGGTTAAGAACGTTCAACCGACGACTGATTGGAACTTTTGGTTTCCATGGAATTGGGTAACTTTGTTGTCGTTTGAAATAATAGTCATAGGACTTTATATTTTCTAAACTTTTGGTTCCTTGATACGTATTGGAATGGAAACGTAATTGTTCCAGTTCGACGGTGGACATTCACAGCACAATGTAAAGGTATTTAATAATTTTAGGCTAGAATTTTGCATTCTTTGATAGCGGGTTGAAGTATGGAAGCCGATGTTTGTATAATGCAAAAAAATTAGTATAGTGTATTTAAATTCTAGAAATAGTTTGCGTAAGGTAAAAGGGTAATGTTGTAGTGTGCAGTATGTTATAAATATCTTTTATTTAATGTTATGGTGGTTTGCAATGTACAGTGATTTATAATCAGAAATTGACATATTTTATTTATGATTGAATATGTGATAATTTGCTGTCAGTTCCCCATCTTATTGGGTAGCGTGTAAAATAATTTCAATTTGGAAGCGTTTTGGACAGCAAAAGATACTCCTCATTCAGTTGTTAATCGCTAATCTAACATTGTTAGGTTGCTGTTCAATTTTTGCGTAACCAAATTTAGGCGTATAAAAGTAACTTACATTTTAATTTTAATTGAGTATATTTTAAAGCGCTCGGATAAGCTAAATTTTTAACGCATATGTTGACAATATGCCTTTTGTGTTGACACAATGCCTTTTTTGCACACAGGAATTTCCTAATGCGCATCGTTGCAGCAGCACACATGTGTTCTTCCTTTTTTCTTACCGTTCCTAACTTTTAGTAAATGGTTAGCAAAATTTAGTGGTTCGCTTTGTACTGAGTAAAGACAGGTGCTATATACTATCTAGTCAGAGTGACGATTCTGCAGCAAAGTCGCCGATAGGACGCAGCAAAGTCACCAACACGGTGCAGCAAAGTCGTCGACAGGGCGGAGCAGCAAAAGTCCCCAATAGGGTGCAGCAAAGTCACATATTACTTGTACGCACGCAAAGCCGTCGATATGACGCAGCAACAATTAGGGACACTTTATACCGGCATTAAATAAGCCCAATTTGTAAGCCACGGAATACTCTCAATACCTTTTTTAAAAACTCAACTGATTCGTCATGACCTGATTTATAGTACTTGATGTGGTTCCTTGTCTTTAGCACACCAGACAAAGCGGACTACAATTATAAACAAATATTTTCGGGTTTTGAGCGACATATTAAAATATCTGATTATTTGTAAAGATTTTTTATGACTTTGCTTTCGTTTTGCATTGTAGCTACCATATAAGAGCCTCTATTGTGTATTGGAACAATGTGAAAAATATTTTTCAATAGAAAATGATGGTAAATCCAGTAATATTGATAGGATTAAACCCGCCTATATTTATGTGCAATAAGCGAAAGAGTGCTAAATACAAGTGCTGAAACTAATCTTACTGAAAATCCTTCAGTTAAGAGTCATGAACCAAATCGTGAATATTATGTAACCCGTGCAGGACGCAAAGTACGTTTTAGGATATAAATTGTAACGAAAATCCCTATGCAATTTTCTAGCAGGGGAGTGTTGTGGCGTACTCTTACGCGCCAGTTTAATGTGAGCGAAAATATTGGCGAATGGTTTAAATTGCTTAGTGTTCTTTTTTCTTTTGTGGCAACAGTTTGCGTTGGACTTCCGATTTATGAATAGCAAGTTAGTGTGTAAACCACTTAGTAGTTCGTACTGCTGGCCAGAAATGAAATGTTCCTTTTCGTTTTGCCGATATGGTATGTCTTATTTTTGCTAACGTAATAGTGCTATGTAGTTATGAGCATGTACTTAATGTGAAACTTATTTCTCACATTACTACATTAAAAGTACGTTTGTAATGACTGTTACCGGCATAAGATAAAAGCGATGTGCTTACGTTAGAAACTAAAAATTAAATTTTTTTTTTATATTGCGTTAAATAAATTGTTTTCGTTATTGTTACAACTGCCGTGTGAATTATTCGTCGTCTAACGAACTACATACCGTCGTAAATTGCAATACGACTTACTGGAATAAACTACTATTATGTCCTTGCACCAGAATTAAAAAAGGAATCGGATGAAGGCCGAAATATTATAGCATGGAACAAATCTGGGTTGACGCCTGCTTTATTGAATGAATGCTCCTCTGATACAATAAGCTGGGTATGCGCAATAATAAATGGTGATCCATCCAATGAATTACTTCGATAATTGGCCATAACCCACTTCGATCAGTTCGCCGACTACTGCCCTAGGGACAAAGCAAAAGATACGTGCGTCCAAGTTTCGCCCGTGAATACTCTGGTATTAGATCAATAAGATTTCTTGTAAAGTGGATATGTGATAAAAAACAAAGTGCAATGAAATGAGGTTAGAATCAGGGATTAACCTGATGCTAACCTTTTCGTCGAAAGGAGACGTTAACCAAAATTCGTCTAGAAAAACAGCTGAGGAATCAGCCGAAAAGCTCCAATTAAAATTTGAAAGTTGGTGACGGCGAGATCACCCGACTGGATAGAATGATATAGTCATAGAAAAGGTCACCATGCCGCCCTCTACATCAGAGGTGAAACGTACCCTTACTGAGAACACCGAGCTGCTTAAAAATTCCCAGAAATATTGTACACTTAGAAGACAAAACGTCCCAACGCGTAGTAAGGGTACCTCTCGTCCAATTCCAGTTACCTGTAACTCTAAGTAACAAGCTGAAAAAAATGTTCTGTGCTGCTGAAGAAAATTTACATGAGAGTATACTCATATGTCTATAACATTTGAATTGTCAATTCCTGTGAATACTGTAGATTGTGAGGAGGTTTTGTAAAATGAATATAAAAACAGATATTCGTAATAGACTCAGTGTCACTAAGTAGGTGTAAGGAAGCATGTTTTCGCGATCAATAGTTAGAAGATAATCCTCGTAACATCTACTTCGCGACACCTAATATTAGTTGCCAAATATTTCAGTTTCTAAATGGAAGACCAAGCCAAGAAAACAGCAACCCTTTCAATAGGCTTTCACGCTGCAGCTCTGGCAACGTCGTTTCTTTCCCAGCAGCGAAAAAGGCTGAAAAGCTACCAGAAATGATTTGGATAGCCTCAGCACATTTCTTTTTTCTCTAATAAATCATATAAGACACGCATTTACTTTTTTGGCAATGGAACCATAGACACCTCCTGCTACTGATTGACTTTGATTCTTTAATTTTTATTTCGCATCGATTTTTATGCATCAACTATTATTTGACGTTAAATTTGATTTGTCACACAATCGCCGACGTTTGCTGGTTCATTCGTCATTCTCTGGGCTTCGGAGGTATCCTTGCTAGCAACTGATACATAAACTCGTTTTTATAAAAATTGCAACACCATGAAGGATTCGTCCGAATTGAAAAAATTTAATGTACAAACGACCTGGTTTGATACAAATACATGATGAAAATTACAAAGCAAAAAACGTATGTCGAAAATCAGTATTTGGTAAAGCCACCACGCTTTGTAATGTGATACTATACGACGTGGCATGGAATCAGATGTTGAATGTGTGCCTGGGGAAGAGTATTCCAGATTGCTTGTATGCCATCCGAAAGTTCATCTGTAGTAGCTATGGGACGAGGATCACGAGCGAGACGCCGACCAACGAAATCCCACACATGTTCAATCGGCGACATATCCGGCGAATAGGCAGGCCAAGGAAGAAGCTGTATCTGTTGTGATGAAAAGAAGTATTGAACATTCCTGGCAATATGTGGGCGGGCATTGTCCTGTTGAAATACAGCTCTGGGAATGTCTTGAAGGAAGGGAACAATTTGGGGCCCCAGAACTTCATTGGTGTACCGGTTGCTATTAAGATTACCCACAATTCGTAGCAGCTGAGATCGTTCATGGTACGCAATCGCACCCCAGACTATAACGCTGGGGGGTTCGTCCACTATGACGTTGGATAATGCACTCCGGAAGGTGGCGTTCACCGGTATAGCGTCTAACACGGATGCGGCCATCACTGTACCCCAAATTAAAGCAGGATTCTTCAGAAAACACCACTTGTTGCCAATCAGCACGCCAGTCTATGTCCATGAGCCCATTGTAGCCGCAAGTGTCGATGGTTTTGCGTCAGGAGGATCCTGTATAAAGGAACTCTTGCACGCAGTCCACGGTGCAGTAGACGCCGACGAATTGATGAAGCACACAATGATACACCTATATTGTGCGTTCGCGCAGACCTGACGCCTGATACCGTTAGCAGACGGGTTAGTCCATTGCAGTTTAGGGAAGGGCGTCTTGCCGAAACTGGTTTTCCGCGAGGGAAAAACCAGTTCCTCCAAGACGGCCTTCCCTAAACTGCAATGGACTAACCCGTCTGCTAACGGTATCACGCGCCAACTGAGCGCTAATGCACAGTAGTAGTGCACTAACGTTCTGCCAACTGTCCAGATGAAGCAAAACGGTCCGTCACCACCATGCGGACCAGGTGTCTATCATCCCGTACTGACGTCACCTTTCGGCGTCCACTCCCGGATTTCTGAGTTGTCTGGTTCTCTTGAACCCACTGCTTCCACACTCGCATCACTGTGCTGCTGTTACGCCCCATACGAGCTGCTATTGCACGATAAGAAAACCCTCCTTCACGAAGGCCGATCATTCGTCCCCGTTCAAACTCCGTAACTTGCTGAAATGTCGCCCTCTTTCGTCGTAGAGGCATAGTGACGTCTCATGTAACGTTTACCACTAGCAGATAACCATACACGCCCCGCTACAGCCCTCTATTTATACTGATCTATCAGCGGTTCAGAGGGCGCCGCTCAGCCCACGCATGCGTGATGACTCTGAGATTCTAATCATTTGAATAGTATACCCTAATTTGCATTTCCTGAAAGTTTCAGCTCAATCACATGATTCCTTCATGGTGTTAGTTTTTACAAACCTGAATATATATATATACACACACACACATGATTGAAATGTTATACTACATTAACATTTCTCATTATATTTAAAAGTATATCCTAATTGAAGAATATAATTTTTTATGCGAATATATTATCAACTAAATTAAAAGTCATTACCTTCAGGCTTCAATAATCGTTACGACTGTATCAGCCGCTAAAATTTGTAATTAAAAAGAACCGCTTAAATATTAAAAAATTAGAGCTTTAATAGAATTGCAGATACTATATGACATTAACATTATCAAATTTAATTCTACTTCGATGACGTTTACGGAATTTTTAGTATATTTAGCAAATTATCAATCTATATTTTTGTAAGATTTTATTTTACATCTTGTTTCTATTGGTACCTGCTTTTTTATGACCAGAGAAAAGGTTCACTTAAATAAAAAAGTTCTGAAACGAACTTCAATATTGACCTTTAACTTGAGGGAATATTTTCTTGTAAAACTCTTTCCCGTAACGATGCTTCCTTTTGAGACGTTGTTTTGATTTTAGCCTTGTTAAATTTTATTCCAGATTTTCACAAAATATCTGAAGTAGGAAAGTCAAAATAATTTACGTTTGCTAGAAAGAACCTTTTGAAGCTGTCGGCAGAATTTGAATTCAAATACTTTGTCACGTTCGTGTGGAGTTGAGAGTGGATGACGTATGTTCTACCATCCTTCACAGAAGGTTCTACATTTGGTACTTTTAAAAATCCAAATGCATTAGAGCACAGAGTAAAAGAATTTTTTAAATATAAAAATGTATTTTTTTATGTTTTCTCATACGTTCTACTGTATATATAGAATAAATCGAATATTTTCGAAACGCTTCACTTCAAACTAACATTTTCAGGAATCATGAATGGCATATTTCGCTTTAAGTGCCTTCTTCGATATTATTTTCATTATTCTTTTGAAGGTTCCACATTTCAAAAGCTGCGATTTTATTTCTAGCTTCCGTTTTTCATTGTCCAGTCCTCACAGTTATGTAGCAGAATTGGCTAGATATAGCATTTTAAACTTAAGAGAAAGAAAGAGCGATTATAAGATGTACTTTTTTTCCATATAATTTTATTTCATCAAAATTTGTTTTGATCTAGCTAATTAGGCATCCAATTTCATTTATTTGATCATTACAGTGAAAATATTTTCTTAAATCGCAAAATGTGTTTACATGTTCTATAATCCTGTTTTAAAATTAACATTGATGTTTAAGTTTCTCTTTTTTAATACACACGTTTTTCGTACTTTTTACATCTATGGTAAAACGCACCTCTTCGCTCTTTGCATCGATTTTACTGCTGAATACATGTAAATTTTTATTTTAAGTCCATATTTTGACCATATCATTAACGCCATCGATAATCATTTTCAATCCACAGCAGGATGGAGGTCTCTCTGTTATCACACATACACGTAGTACGGTGAAAGAAATACAAAGGAAATGGCCTTAAGCGCAGAATGTTGGCCAGACGGGTTGGCAAACTGGACCTACAGTTTAACGAAGAATCCGAACTTCGGTCACCACAATCAAAGTTCTACGCTAAGACACTGCCTCCTAAATTTATCTTCTAAATTTAGGAGGCGGGCTAGATGGGACTTGTTGTGCCCTCCCCGATGGAGTAACCGTTACCGATGACGCTTTACAACGGCGATCCGTCGAGTGCCGGTATTCTTGGCAGACACATGGCTGTGGGACATCATTGACGTACTTCGAGCTATTCATAATTGGGATATTTCTTTTAGTGTTTTTTTACTTTTTTCCATTATTCTTGTATTATTTCTCTCTTCTGAGTGTATATTATATAAGATTAGGGTGATAATGCACCCGTATCTGACTTTTCATTTCAATTGCATTTATTTCCACATTATTTCGATTCTGATTTTTAATTTCAACAAGACTATTTAATAATATGGAACGTTTTGTGTCTTGTCCTATTTATTGGAGTATGCTATGTCATGAATAGAGCTGTGCAAGGATGTCTGGATTAAGCTGACATTTCGGATTTACGAAATTTACGCTTTTGAAAATATAGCTTATTATTGACTTTTTAAAATTCAAAGTTCATCGAGCAGTAGAACAGTAATTACAAATTTTCTTCTCACTTTATCACATCTAGAAATAACTGGTGTACATTTCTGACAACAGCCAGCTTATATATGCATAGGTACCTATAATTATTTCAGATGCATGAAAAATCGTGATAAATAATGGGAAAACTAGCCACACAAAATATGGACAGTAAATTTGCATAATAATTTTATTCAATATGGAAGAAATTTTGGTAATCAATATAGTATGCAACATTTAATTCTTACATTGCAAGTACCTGAGTTAGTCGATTTAGTATCTTCGGACACAAAATTGATTCTATTTTATAAGAGAATCCATCCCTATTGAAATCAGGACAATATTTAATTCACTTTGGTGTATGTAGGTGTAGATATAAAAACTACAAGTTCGTTTTATTGAAGCATCAATTGTCAAATTAGAGATTTGTAAAGAAAAAACGGAAAGAGAGAGGTGATGTTTAAGAGAATTAAAAATAACACAAGTGAAAATTAATTATAAGAAAAGGCGAATTAAGCATAGTTTCTTTTATCCCCTCTAGAAGGCATTAAATAGGATTAAAATTAAATTGAAAATTTTACAATAGAAAAAGGAAGAAATACAATAGAAAAGGAAGATTTAATAAACATGGTAACTGAAAAACCTAAGACACTCGGACACTACCCGTCTTGATCCATAACATGACGGAGAGACGTAAATGCAGAAATGTCAAAACTAAGAACGAAAATCGATAAATAGCACAATAGAAACTTGAAGGTAGAACATGTCAAAAATCAATGGTCTGTTCGATTCAATATATAAATAAAAAAATGTTTTAAAGAAACCCAAGCATATAAAGCCCGGTACTCTCTTAAGAGTGGAAATAAAATTTTTCTATTAAATAAAACGAAAAGGAAGAGAACTGAAAATATGCAAACCTTTTGTACAAAAATGTAAAACCAAGCTGACAATTTATCTATCAAGTAAGTAGACCAATGGGCGAAAAATTCAACCAGGAAATCTCTAGAAAATAATTAGGTGCTACACTTAAAGCAATATATAAGTAAAAAACATCTGGACATCCATACAGAACTAATTGTAAATGATGATGAAATATTCCTTAGTAAAATTTAATCAAAGATATCTATTGAAGGGATATATATGGTCAAGTGATATCATACAATATCCGTAATCATCTCCCTACATAAGGAAGCTCATGCTTAATAGTAGCATGCATAATAGTAGACAAAAATAAATCTAACTCACTATACGTCTTGAAAGCCACTGAACATCATTAGGAGAATAAGTGATAAAAATATTAAGGCAGTTGTGACAAAAGCAAATTGGCTTTCAGCTAATTGCATCTCTATTGCCAAGTATTCTTATAGACTTAGTGAAAGATTTATTGCTTGTTTGCTTTAAAGCGGAAGGACAGTGAAGTTCATGATACGCCGGCACTTTTTAAAATCTACGGAAGTAACCTCGGACTGTAGTGAGCAGTTAGTAGGTAAAGGCTTCGGTTTGACGCACTGTGGGGAGCCCAACGCGGGTTAATGGCACGCTGGGCGAACACGTTATCATTGCACCACCACAGGGTCCTTAGTAAGAGAGATTAAATAATGTTCTGTAGATATTGAGAAATATTCTCCTGAAGTACCGCAGCACTGCTGCTCTACCTTCGCTAATTGGTGGTATAGTCAAAGACTATAATGATGGTAAAAAGGAGATAAGCAGATAGTTGTCCCAAATAGTTGATGCTGCTCATGAAATTGCCATGAAATAGTACCAACCATTAATTTGAAAAGTAATAAGAACATCGTAGAAATAAGTGACCATACCAGCTGAGAGAAACCTGAGTGAGAAAGCTAACATCAGCGAGCACAAAATCACTTGCTTCACATTTCAAGAAGTTAAGGGACAATAAAATATAAAATACGAATAGGCAAAAAGCCCCATGTAGCAACAGTTTCACAAAAATCATTAATAATCAAGTTCAAAATATAACAATGAATAGTTTCAACAATCGTTAATAATCAAGCTGCTTTTTTATTTTTTTTAGCAACTCTGCTCAAATAAACTATTTATAGTTAAATATTTATATAAATCAAACACTACGCAGATTAAATCAAACAACAATGTCAATCAATCAACGTTTATTGGCGTAGTGATACCAACGCCGATGGTATGGCGTGATTAGATGGTGAAACGTTCGAAAGAAAATAAATATTTCTGCCTTCGGTGGGACCTGAACCCACGACCTTCCACTTGCCGGGCGGAGGCTCTACCCACTGAGCTACGAAGGACAATATATAATCTCTTTACGAACGTATATATATTGTTGCCAGTTATTTCGCAGAATGGTGTAGTACATAGACTACTATTTAAACCAAATTGCAAAGAGACTGGTATTAAATTGATCGAAATGCACGTTGCAGCATATGTATTTATATAAATCGAACACTACGCAGATTAAATTAAACAACAATATAAATCAACGTTTATTGGCGTAGTGATACCAGCGCCGATGTTATGGCGTGATTAGATGGTGAAACGTTCGAAAGAAAATAAATATTTCTGCGTTCGGTGGGACCTGAACCCACGACCTTCCACTTGCCTGGTGGAGGCTCTACCATCTGAGCTACGAACGACAATATCTAATCTCTTTACGAACGTCCGAAAGTCCAAAGACAAGAACGGGCAGTAATTTATAAAATTAAATGATACATTGCGGTCTTTGTCAGAAAGAACGATAGATCTCAGATGCTACCCTTGAATTTTCATTTCTATGAATTATAATAACCCTATATAATTCTGATGTTTTTAAACAATCATGAATAATTTAGTTGACAGTACAAACATCAACTTCAAGTTCTGTATCAAGCTTGCCAATATAAAGATGACAGTTTTTGCCAATAATTTCAATAATGTAGAAAATGCCTCCAAACCTTGTTCGCTGCTGGTCGGAAGAATAACATATTTTTATCTGTATTAGACGATATCATCGACGCACACGCTCCTGTGTTTGAACAAAAGGGCACCTTAGCTAAACAGTGCACGAAGTTTCTTCATAATCACGAATTGTTTCATATTTTCGCATTGGAAAGGAAATTTATAAACCTTCAAATAAATCACAAAGCTTACCTTTTGTGCCGTAGCCACAACTCGTTGCCAACATTCGTATATTATGCTCAAAACTCCGTCACATCGTTTGTCACATGCAAGCTAGGCCATAAGAACAGCTAGAATTATTCGCTTGTAAAAATTAGTAGTATTAGTATTTGAGCCTACGTTAACAATTATGTAAACAGAAAGGTAATTTCAATTTATATTTTAACATTCCTCGTAATAAAAAAGGTAAAATAAAAAATATTACTGCCCCAAAATGAAACACATATATAATATTTCTCATGGCAATAAGATTTCCTTCTCTTTATAACTTTTGCTACTGATTTCTTCTCTAAAACATATTCCATAAATTAATATCCATATTTGTTTTGGGACACAATTTTGAGAATACAATCGAATTTCAATTTGTTTGTTTGTTTTGTGGTTTTACGGCTCAAAGACTACAATGGTCATGCTGCGCCGGGACCTACTGTTTTCCGAGGAATCCGAACCTCTTATGGCCTAGGGAACCAAACCCCGGACTACAGTGAGCAGTGCGAATTTCAATTTGTACTTCATGTACTTCGAATGTTCAAACACGTTTTTTATTTATATTACGTGAAATTATCCATAATTCCTCCCGTTTTAATTTATACCCATCTACTAGTACTGGAAAAGAATATAAGCATTACAAGTTAGAACTGTAATACGCATCTTACTATAATCAATGTCTTCAGAAATAAAAATCGTATGTCAAAAGGCGATACGAAATTGGTTTTTCATATTTCTTTCACGGATATATTTCGTCCCAGAATCACAATCTTTACGAATAGGGTAAATTTAAAAAAGGCTGAATTCCAAGAAGATATTCAATTTCCATGAATGCAACAGTAGAAATGAAAAAGTAACGAATACTTTAAAACAGAGATTTTGCAATTATTCTCCAGAAGGAAAAATTATTCGAATCGTAAACAATTTATCCCCATTTGATTAATGCATATCTAACAATAAATGATAAATATTTAGTTGTAGTAAAAATCATTGATTTTCTGATTCTCCAGTTATAATAAAAACCGTAAAACCAATAAACGAAAAATTACATATAAAAGAGCGGGATGTATTTGCCCCGTTACCGAAATATGAAGGATGTTTTGCAGTTTTGCTTAACACCTTCAACATCATATAAAAATATTTAATCCTGAATGCACACATTAGGTTTTAATACTTATAAATCAGCTTGGCGCGATGTATCTAGCAAGGTGACGCATTTTCATATGAATTCTTTAAAATACATTTGCTGTTAATTTTCTTTTACTTTAAATGTACAGAATTCGGAAAATAATTCTGAAAATGAGAATAAAGAATGAAAATACCATATTTTATAAGTGGAAGGGTACATAGTCCATACATGTGATAATTGGGATAACAGATGGAAAGGCGGAAGGGGAGGGCTAATTCACCAACCCGTCTAGCCAGCGTGGTGAAATGATGGCTAATTCCTCCAATATGCTAATACACCAAAAACCATGGCCCCTAGTCTCCAGGTGCTGGAGTGCTCCTGATCAAGGCAGCGGTCAGCGTGGCATGAAAGCAGGGGGTGCTAAGAATCACTGGAATGGCCCAGGCTGCCGTTTGTTATTGACCTTGGCTACGTTTAATGGACGATCCCTTGCTTCTGAAGCAAAACTTCAGGAATTGGAAGAAGAACTTGACAAGATCAAATGGGACATTGTAGGACTCAGTGAAATTAGAAGAAAAGGTGAAGAGTTGGTGGAACTGAAAAGTGGTGTTGGCTTCTTAATCAACAAAAGAATTAAAGACTACCTTCTTGAAGTCGAAAGCACGTCAGATCGAGCAGCGAGGCTCGTTGTTCAACTAACCCAGCGATACCAACTTCAGATAGTACAGGCATATGCACCAACATCAAGCCATACCGACGAGGAGGTTGAGGAATTCTATGAAGAAATCAAACAGCTACATACCAAGGGGAAACAACACATCAAGCTCATCATGGGAGATTTTAATGCAAGAATTGGACAACAGGAACAAGGAGAGACATCGGTTGGTAAATACGGATACGGGGAAAGGAATGAACGTGGCGATCAACTCATAGAATTTGCCGAAGCTGAAAATCTTAGCATCATGAATTCATTTTTTAAGAAGAAACTACAAAGAAAATGGACATGGAAACACCCCAATGGAGGAACCAGCGAAATTGACTATATACTGGCAAACAAGAAATCAATTATTGAAGATTGCAGCGTACTGAACAGATTTAATACTGGAAGTGATCATCGAATGGTGAGATGTAAAATGCACTTAAATACTAAACTAGAAAGGCAGAAGCTCATTAGGAAACAAGTATGTAAGAGGGTGGATTTAAAGAAATTAAAAGAAAATACCGAGGCATTCAAGTTGGAATTAAAAAATCGCTTTTCTGCACTGGAAGGACTTATTGAAGAAGTTGACATCTCAGAAGCAAATGAAAACATTGTTAAGACAATAATTGAAACTGCTGGGGAAATTGGTGGTGTAATATGTAAAAAGCAGAATAGCAAATTATCTGAGAAGACGAAACAACTCATGAAAAGGCGAAGACTTATGAAGGTGGACAATCAAAATACCAGTTGCAGGATCGAGTATGTAGAACTTTGCAAAACTTTGCGCAAAAACATGAAAGAAGATATAAGAAAATTCAATTGTGAGTTAGTAAGGAAGGCCATTGAAAGCAACAAGAGCCTTAGGGTTGTTAAAGGGAGTTTGTCTATTGGGAAGAAACACATCATTGCATTAAAAGGAGAGGATGGCACTGTAACAAGAAATAGGGAAGAAATACTTAGAAGAGTTGAAGAATTCTACAGAAAGCTGTATGAGGGAAACAGTGGATTAAACGAAGACTCTGAGATAGTCGAAGGAACAGCTCCTAAAATCTTAAAAGAAGAAGTAGCATTTGCAATAAAAAGTATGAAGAAAGGAAGATCCCCTGGCGATGATGGCATTACATTAGATATCTTAAAAGAAGCTGGAGAACATGTAGAAGACATACTCGCAAAATTCTTTACCAAATGCCTCAACAGTGGTAACATACCAAACCAATGGGATTCTGCAACAGTAATTCTTTTGCATAAAAAAGGTGATAAAGAGGATTTAAAAAATTACCGACCAATTAGCTTGTTACCTGCTATTTATAAAATCTTCACAAAAGTGCTAACACATCGCCTGCAGAAAAAATTAGATGCAGCTCAACCAAGAGAACAAGCTGGATTTCGAAGTGGATTCAGTACAGTGGACCATATTCAAGTATTAAGAGAATTAATTGAAAGAACACATGAATATGAACTTCCATTGTGTGTGGCATTTATTGACTATGAGAAGGCCTTTGACTCTATTAAAACATCAGCAGTCATCAACTCTTTAAGATCAACAGACATCGAGGAAGTGTACATTGACATGGTGAAATGTGTGTATAAAAATGCAAGTGCAAAATTTCGGTTACATAAAGATACCGAAGCTATCAAAATTGGTAAAGGTGTGAGGCAGGGAGATACCATTTCTCCAAAACTTTTTACTTCAGCTTTACAGATGATTTTTCAGCAGATAAATTGGAATAACAGGGGAATAAAAATAAATGGTGAATATTTAAATCATTTGCGGTTTGCTGATGACATTGTTATTTTTTCAACGAACCCATCAGAACTCCAAGACATGGTACAGGAGCTCTCAACTAGAAGTAAAGAAGTTGGACTCAAGATGAACCTACAAAAAACTAAGATCATGTTCAATAATTTCGTAGAGGAAACAAAAATACAAGTTGACAACATTGAGCTAGAAATTGCTGATTCATATATTTACCTTGGCCAGCTGATTTCAATGGATGGCAACATTATGAAAGAACTCAACAGACGTATTAAACTTGGCTGGAGTGCATTTGGAAGAAACAGTTTTATCCTGAAGGGGAAATTGCCTTTGTGTCTAAAAAGAAAGGTCTTCAACCAGTGTGTATTGCCAGTCCTCTCTTATGGATCAGAGACATGGAGTCTAACAGTTGGAGCAATACGAAAGTTACAGACAACGCAAAGGAGCATGGAGAGGTGCATGCTTGGAATAACTAGGAGAGATCGAAAAAGAAACACTTGGGTGAGAGAGCAAACTAGAGTAGAGGACATCATTGTTAAAGTAAAAGGGCTGAAATGGCGATGGGCTGGGCATATTGCAAGAAGAACTGATCAACGATGGACAACAGAAATTCTGAACTGGATTCCAAGAGACCACCGAAGACCTAGAAAACGTCCTCAAACTAGATGGGTGGATGAAATAAGAAAAGAGGTTGGGGTGACGTGGAAACGAATGGCCCAGGATAGACTTGTGTGGAAAGCATTTGGAGAGACCTTCATCCAGCAGTGGATAGATAATGGTTGAATATGATGATGATGATATATATATATATATATATGTATTAGTTAGCAAATATTTGACTATGTGATAACCACAGAGTAGTAACAGATTAAGGGCGGTGCGACAAAATGGCCGAACGTTCCCAAAGTGCAAAAACATTTTATAAAAATTTATCTTATTAAATTTTTAAAACTCAAAGTGTTTTAAAACTTTAAATTGACAAAAGTTACTATAAAGATATAGAAGAATATTCTGGCATAGATCTACTAGCGTGTTATTTCAAGCACGAATGGGAAAGTATTACACTGCAGTCATTAAAATCAAAGCTGAGCGTTCACTGTAGTTTTTCTATTAATTATTAGTACTGTCTCTTTTCGATCCAGGTGTCTCATTACTTTTGTTTGCCTCGTTGATACTGTATATGTACCACATATACTTTTCGTCTTTTATTGCCAAATGATAGCCGAGGTCTGGAAAAGTTTATCGATGACTTATATACACACTTTTGAAAAAAACAACGAAGAAGCACTCCTAAAAGTAATCCGACCATCTCAAAATTTCGCATATAAACTCCTTTAGCCCAAGTATACAAATAATTAAATTTTGAAAGCCAATGAATGTTAACTTCGATCATAGTGCACATATCTATTGCGCAACTAACATCGCATAAAAGAGGTAAAAATTTCAGACGGTTTAATAGTTCTCCTCATTGTCAGCGTTGCAGTTCCTTGGAGACGCAACTCGTAATAGCATTACGACGTTGTCGCAGACCATATAGCCAATTTTACAGCTTCGAACGTGGTCGCCTAGTCGGTATGAGTGAAGCTGACTGGTCCTACCAAGCAATAGTCCGCCACCTGCAACATACGGACACTTCTGTGCAAATACGTTAGCAGCAATGGTTGCTGAGAGGAACTCATCGGTGGAATGAAGGTTCTGGAAGGCCAAGGTACACAAATGCTAGGCAAGATCAGTTAGTTGTGCGGCAGACCGGAGCTGACACAACGGCATCATTGTCCGCCATCCAACGTGCTACAGTCTATTCCATACCACCCGTGGCACCTTCTACCATCTTACGATACTTGGCTGAGGTGGGGTTACCCTCACAGCGGCCTTTAAGACGTCTGTTTTTAACCCCACACCATCGACAGAGTCGTCTGGAGTGGTGTCGTAGCCGATCATTATGGCTGCCAGTAGATTGGCATAGTGTTTGGTGATGAATCCTGCTTCAGTCTTGGAGCAGATGATCATCAGATCCATGTGTGTAGGCGCCAGGGCCAGCGGTTCCAACCACCCTTTGTTTAACAGAGGCATACAGCCATTACCCCTAGTGTGATGGTGTAAGGTGCTATCTCATACAACAGCAGAACGCCCTTAATAGTCCTGCGTACAACTTTAACAGCTCAACGATATGTTGATGTTCTTTCTTAGCTTGCAAGGTCACCAGACCTCTAGCCAGTTGAACATGTATGGGACATGGTAGGCCGCCAGATTCGGGCACCGCTAAACGTCGCTGATCTGGAGCAACAAGTGAGAAATGCCTGACATAATGTGTCACAGGATGACATTAAGAACCTTTATCACTCCTTACCTCGACGTATATTGCATCGCTGCCAGAAGAGATTTCACCAGATATTGATTTGAACATACAATGTCCAATTCCTAGATATCGATGAGTCCTACGGCTTTGAATTTCTTATCATTTCCTTGTCTGTGTATGTGCTGGATATGGATTTAATTAAAAAAAAAAGCCAGATAATTTCTTCATGATGCTTCTCTTTTTTGCAAAAGAGTGTATAATTTGCATTACGTTTCCTTCCGCTAGATGAAAAAAGCAAAGTGCTATCAATGACCTCTCGAACTTAATTAAAAAAAATATTTTAAACTTTATTCACATTTGTCCCCATCCACTGCGAAGTAGTCCTTTGTGATTTTTGATTCCAGCGTTTTAGTCATGCGTTGAATGCTGCTCGGAGGTTCCTTTCTTATAACTAATCAAGGATCACCTGGGATCTGTTATGAATTTACCCCCTTTAGCTTCAAATGCATTTTTGGGAAGAAGGAAATGTCCCACACTACAGGGCTATATTTAGTGAGTATAGAGGGTGCGGAAAGACCGGCATGTTGTTATTGCGCTAAAAAATGCATCGTTTTCAGGGAGACGTGAGCAAGTGCAGCGTTGTAATTAAAGGAAAGAGTTGCGGTTACGCTGCAGTTCTGGTAGTTTGTGCCAGTAAGTAACGACTAGCAAGCTCCATAAATTACCTTAATAATTTTCCAGACATCATAGATGGTTTGGCGATAGCCCCTATGAAATTAGATGCACACATACTAGTATGCTTAAAAGCTGGTATGCTTTAATGCAGATAGATGAAATGAATGCTAGTTAAATGCATGAAAGCTAGTGTGCTCTAATATGGATAGATGAATATGCATGTTAGGTTTACTATCATTTAGGTTAACGTTTAGACTAAAACTTAAGCTTTGAATGTCAATCCTGCTTTGAATAAAACGCAGAAGTTCTTTGCTTTTATCCAAAGCATAGTTGACCAATAAACAAAAAATATCCTGAAGTACAATTTATCAAATATACAGATCTGTTAGTTTAGCATGATGTTGAAGATATATCTTTATAGTTAAATCCTCGATGAAGGTGGGTTAATTAAATAGAATTTCAATTTCAAGTATTTGTATTTTCTGTTTATCTCTGGGCAATTTCATATATTGACGTAACTAAGAGAGATCTATAGATCGTTCAACCCCCCCCCCCTCTAAAAAATAGCTCCCTCTAAAAATATAAAAAATACAAATAATTTATGTGCAGAGCGGAAGCTATAGTTCCCTTCAGAACTTGAGGCTAGCTTCATCAATGGTTTCATAACATCACTAAATGATACATATATTAAACAACCTTTTAAAATATGATAAGTAGCAGGAATTTGAGTTATTTAAGCATAATTGTCTAGCATGCAACTTTTATTTACTGCGAAAATAATTCTAACAAGGGAACCTCGCGAACTGTCAAGGCTCGATTTTTCTGAATTTCGGTTTATAGGCCAATATGACCGAGTATATGAAAGATCCAAAATCAAATTTGGCCCAATCGACCTGGGGGGTCGAGCTACGGCCCACTGAAAATAGAGCTCACCCTACGAGGATGCTTCGCTGCATGACAGGTGAAAACAGTGTTTTGGCGTGCTGGCAAGCATTAAGCGTCAAACGTTATCGTAGGAAAAAAATAACACATATGAATAAAATATAGCACATATTTATAATAGTCATTTTAGTTGTACCTGAAATAATTATACATTGTGTTTTCTAGTGTAAAAGTAAAAAATATTTGAAGATTTTGCCTTACTTTTTTATAACTGACAAATTTTGAGATCATTTTTGGCGAAGAACTCGAAAAAGCCGCCTGGTACGTAAACCAATCTTGAATAAATAAGACGCGATCCTTCAATTTTCAAATCAGTAGCAATCATCACTTGCCTGTAACTTCATTATTTTTGACATTTTTAATTTTTTTGTTGGAAAGCGTGGAATTTCAAGCCTTATTTGTCACCATGTCTTCCTTTTCCACCATATCAACATACTTGTTTCGCGTTGTTTGTGAAAAATACACAAAGCAAGCCGATTTTGTATCAGATTATAAGATGGATATTGAGAAAGAAATATTTACATTTGCCAAAACTTTGATAAACGTGTTAACGTACGAAATGAAGGACGAGAACACACTTGATATTTGTTTAAATGAAATGAAGTATGAATCAATATAAGGCAATGAAATGAATGATGAGGAATGGGATGAACAAACTAATTTGCCGTCACGCGTAACTTACACATTAGAAGACATGAAAAGAATTTCCATGGAGTGGGTCAGGAAAACTACGTTCCTTGAAAAGCATACAGCATCGCTTTAAAGACAACACACTTTCACGTCGACAAATTTATCACTTTCGGGATTATGTTGCTTCCCAGGGTACAACATGTGAAAAACTGTTACGGATGAAAGACGAAGTATTTGAGAAGTTTAAAAATGCCCGGGAACATGTTTTATTAACAGTTCACGATGCCGATTTAAAGTTATGGTTTCTGAACATTGCAATGAGAGAAAATCTCACAAACTTTAGCGCAAGTGATGCTTTTCTATTAAAATTTTAATAAAAGAGCGTGGCATAACAAGTAGAAGAGTCACCAAGTTTGTTACGCATGAATGTACTATGCACACAACGGCTTTGGAAGATAGAGCTATAGAATTCGTCAACATAGTTACAGATGCAATGAGCAACTATCCTTTTGATGAGGTTTTAGACATCGACCACAGCGGATTCACTAAAGAACGGGCATCTACGCGCACTCTGTCGATTAAGAGGGAAATCACACTCCGAGTACCATTCAATCTTCTCACGCCATATCCCATTCCGTAATAATCCGACCTATCATTTCTGCTACTGGACAATTATTGCGACAATTTCTGCTCATCCATCAGGAACCAAAGGGTGTATTCGATCCACGGGTACAGGAAAAGTTATTTAATCTCCTAATGTTATTCTGGAATGTTCCAAAAGTGGCAAATCCTCTACCGAAATACATGAGATGTTCCTCAGCGAAGTACTCAAACCAGGCATAACATCAAAAGTTCTATTAATTATGGATTCGTGGACAGGTCAAATGGACGAAAATATATTTGATAATGCATTTAGTCAAGCCAGTCTTTCAGAGCAATCGAAATTGATGATTATACCACCTGGAGGGATAGCACTCATACAGCCATACTACGTATATTTTTTTCTTCAATGGAAATATTTCGCTAAACGCTTAACACGATTTTGCATTTTGCATCATTATGAGCATATAATCTTATCAGAACGTCATAACATCACAAAACTGCATTCACTCATTCACAATCAGCTGTCTTCCCCAAAATTCCGTAATATGATAATCTATGCTTGGTGGAAATCAACGTACCCGGTACTTAAGCCTGAAAAATTCTTCAATGTGCAAGAAATTTGTTTTAATTTCACGGACCAAGTGTGTCACGAAATGGACTGCGATGGTAGTTCATTCATTTGTTGCAATCATTGCTCAAAGTTATTATGCTTTCTCATTTTTTTATTGATTTTCATTTCCATTAAAAGCGTTTTAGGTTCATAACAACCAAGAGCGCAGTTATAACTCTGGTAACCCCAGCAGTTAGGTAACTCAAAATTTTTTTTTTCATATCTACATAAATTCATTTTCATACATAAATACTCCATGTTCATAATTCAAATCAGTTTCATATGTAAATACTCCATATTCATAATTTAAATCAGTTTCATATGTAAATATTCTATATTCCTAATTCAAATCAGTTCCATATGTCAATATTGCAGCGGTAAATAATTTTAATTGATTTTGGAAAGTGCCTCTAAAATTATTTGCAAAGGAACCTCAGCTTTTCCGATGCGCCAGGACTTCACTTCTACAAGACGTAGAAAGCTAAACTTCTAACATGAGTAAAAGTAACTCACAGTAAAACTTTCGGCGCTTAATGCTTGCTCAGCACGCCAAAACACTGTTTTCACCTGTCATGTAGCGAAGCATCATTGTAGGGTGAGCTCTATTTTCAGTGGGCCGTGGCTGGACCCCCAGGTCGACTGGGTCAAATTTGATTTTGGATCTTTCATCTACTCGGTCATATTGGCCTATAAACCGAAATTCAGAAAAATCGAGCTCTGACAGTTCGCGAGGTTCCCTTCTAAGGAAATAAAAGAAGTTTATAAAAACCGGGTTCCAAGAAACTCATTACTGCAGTAATGATTTTCTTGGAAGCCCTATTACATTGTCTTTTATTTTCTTAGAACTACGTTTGCATGCACGCACGTCTACACTCTAATTCTTACTTTTGCTACCTACCTTAAGAACGTAAGTAAAGCACATACCAAAAGAAATTTTGTCAAGATAGAGATAAATAACTTCTTAGAGTAATCCGCGATGAAAACTAAGGCAACCTGTCAAACACTGGCGCCCAACAATTAGAGTTCAAGGAGTATGGTTTTGCCAGAAATAGCATCCTCACTTATCTATACGTTGTGTTATTTTCAGTTTCAGCCCATGCTGAGAGTACTCGCTATATTCCGAAGTTTACGTATATATCAAAATTTTGATACAGTTTCAAAATTAGAAGAATATCCACTTTTCCGAATCAGGAAATCATTGTTTTAGTAATCAAAAAATAGCATGGTTGTGCAAATCGAGATAAACGAGTGATAAGTTTAGACCAGCTTTTTCAGTTCAGGTCCAGGATAAGCGAGGTTTCGCGGGAGATCATGATAAACAAATGGAAAACAAGCTTTTATTTTCTATGTAGGGTTTTGGTGAGACTTGAAAATTTCTCAAGGATTTTTCTGGAGAAGAGAGATTAAGAAACGTTAGATCTATAGCAGTGTTTCTTGATGTATTTTCTGCGGAACCTCAGCGTTCCGTGAAAATCCTACAGAATCTCTGAAAAAATTATGAAAATTTTTTAAATTATGTAATTTTCCTTCATGGCAACGTCTTAAATAGAGTTAACCCATCGTATCCAATGTCTCGCAATACTGAAACGTTTTACTTATCCCTTTATACAAATTTGTTCTTATTTTTCTGCTTATGTCTAAACAGTAATAAAGGATAACCTTTTAAGCTTTCTTTGAACGGTATTTAGATAGGAGTCCCGTAGTTAAGTATGAGGTAGAAAAATACAATTTTCTGTAGGGTAAGAAGTTCGAGAAACACTGGTCTAAACCATAATTCTCAACGACTCCATTATCGTCGAAGCAAGTGCTATTTTAATTAAACCTATGCAGAGAGGTTCATTTTATATTTTCTTTGCAATTCCAACTAAAAACCCAAAGCAGAAAGTTATCTTTCTGTGCTTTCGTAACCTTTCCAGCGAGAAATCTAAAAATGTGTTTCTTCTTTGAACACACAAAAAAACTTCCACCACTATTATTATTTCTACGTACGTGTCACCTTTGGGATTTAGAAATTTTCTCTCCTTTGAAAAAATGCACTTTTTGCATTTAAAACAGGTTTTAATTGATATAATATAAATTTTGACGCATTATATATCATTAAGGATGTTTTATGCATTTTCTTATCGTTTCATTGTTCAAGAACATAATTAAAGCAAAAATGAAAATATGAAAATTCATAAATTAACGTATCCACTTGAAGATTTTCGACAAAGGATCTTGAATTTTTAATTATTGTCTGCTTAGAGAGATTTGGGATTTTTGCTGAGTAACTAAAATTTTATGAATTATCAACTCAAATAATGATGCCGTAATACATTTATTCATTTAATTGTATTTATTCTTTAAATCTCATTTTTATTCGGGCTAACCAATTGTTTCCTCCGAAAATAGCAAAAAATATTTATTCATATTCTTTTTGTTTCTGAAATATCTACATCTTATTTCAATTAGGAATAATCTTTAAGAATTTTTCATAATTACGAGTAAATTCTCTGAACTAAGAATGGAATTATTGTCATGGGATATAAGTTTAAAAATTCAATCTTCTATTTTAAAGACTTTTTGCTTTTTCGTTTCATAAAGGACCAGTGTAAATAATTGAAGGTATTTTTAATGAATCAATCAATATGTGCAGATCAAAAATCCCTAGTTATGAAAATGAAAGTACTTTAGATTTTTAATGTATATGTGTGTCTGGGTTTATGTTGACATAAATAGAAGATGGGATCGAAAAGATTTTTCATGTGAGTTTTTTGTCCTTTTCACAAAGCTAATCAAATATAGTTTCACAAAACATGTAAGAGTGAAAACAAGATATCGCCAACTTGATGATAGAAAGTATGTGATTATTTATAAAATTTAACAGTAATTTTGAATGGATGGTCATCTAAATCTGCTTTTGCAAGTTTTGATACAGTCAAGCGAAATAAAAATAACTTCATGAGATCATGTAGAGATAGTCCAGTTTACAGATGATTAAGAAAGTAGGCGTTTGAAGTCAAATATGTATTCGTTAAACTTATCTATTTTAAGAACTGTCTCATTCGCTTTATATTATTATACACGTTTATTAAATTATAAATTTGTTAAGTTATTAATTAATCAATTATATAATGACAATTTCGTTCATTCTCATTTAAATTGTTTATTTAATGATCTTGATTTGTGAGATATAAAACATTACTTCGAATGAAGCGAGAACTATAATAAAACGTGAACTGCGAAACACAATGAGATTTTTCAGTTGTAGAAAGCACACCTATGGAATAGAAGGAATGTAAATCATTACGCCACCAAATTGGCTAATAGCAATTAAAAGCATTTCAGCCTTTGCTACGAATACTCTGAAACGAAGGACAATATTAACTAAGGCCTGGATTTTCATGCATAAAATTTAGCCCAAATAATATGCAAATATTCTCCAAATTATTACATGAGATGTGCAAAAATATGCAAGTGCATAGAAATTTGGACCCTACTCATAAGCGATGTTTCGAAATGTATAAAATGACAATTTATTGAAACAGTGCAAATGTTCTTGAAATTATTGCATAACATATGTACTGAAATGCATAAAAAATATCACTTTGTTACGTCCTTGAATATGATTATGCACACCAAAATGTATGAAATGTACGGAGATATGTTTTAAAATATGGCAGTATAAACATTGGCTTGGGCTCAAGGACAGAGATGCCAACTTTTACGGATTTTCCGTAGTTTGTACGGATTTTAACTCCACCTTACTGTATTACGGTGGTTAAGAAGAAAACTACGGAAAACATCATTCAAGATCCTCACGTGCAATTTTCTAACGGGCTTTCCCTTTAGTATTTTTCCATCAAAATAGAGGAATTTTGCCCTGATACACCACCTACTGGAGGGTACAAACTTAGCGGTCATTAGTCACATTTTGCACCTATAAATTTCCATCCAAAGTACATACGTTTGCAGTGCAAATTGGACAAGTTTTGTTGACGGAAGATAATTTACGTATTTCAAAAATTTTAGCTTCTTAAGAATAAGTTAGGCATTTTAAAATTACATAAAAAGAACTTAACATTTATGTAGTTTTACTTTTTCAATGAAACATTTGACTTTTCATTTTTATCATACTCATTCTCATTCATTTGATTAAACTATTTTTTACCTACTACAAAACTCATGTAAAAACCAATTTTCCTGTACAAAATATAAAATTGAGGTGTTTATCTTCTATAAAACTGGTGCAAAAGCATCTTTTCTTCTACAAAATCGATATCGAAAGCCATTTTTCCTGCTACAAAACTGATACAAAAGGTCATTTCTCTTACTACGAAGTTGATACAAATGGTATTGGTGAGAGTGTGATCACTGTATGAGTACATAAACATATACAGTTGAATCACATTATTAGGAGTAATTGTATGTTGTTTCAAAGGAAAGGGAGGTACATCCCAGATAGCACAAAAACGTTCCGAGGACGTCCTGTAGACGTCCGACGCCGATATCCCCAGGACATTCAAAATACACTATCGGACGTCCATAGGACGGCCTACGGTGATCTCACATTTATTATGCACGATCAATTATGCACGCGTGAAGTACGTCCTTTGAGGGTCCTGAGGATGTCCGCGGAGAACATATTTCGGAGGTTTTTAGGACAAAAACTGGAATTCCTTTTAGCATGTTTTAAGACTTGTTACTGCGGATTTTAGGACGAAATTTGGATTATTTAAGGATATTATTTTGATATTTATATGACGTATTACGGTAGTTTTTAAGACGAAATTTGGATTTACCATTAGAACTTTTTATGGAAATTTTTTGGATATTTATAGGACAATAGTTCAATTTCCTTTTAGGACGTTTAAAAGATTTGATATTTTCAGGACGTGTTATGGCAGTATTTAGGACAAAAGTGAGATTTATTTTTATGATGGTCTAGGGACATTATTTGGATTTTTTCAGTACATGTATCGGTGGTTTTTAGGACAAAAGTTGGATTTCCTTCTGGGATGTTTTAAGGACATTATTTTGATATTTTCAGGAAGTGTTACGGCTGTTCTTAGGACAAAAGTTGGATTTCCTTCTATGATGTTACAAGACGTTTTACGGTAGTTATTGGGACAAAATTGGATTATTTAGGATGTTTTAGGGATATTATTTGAATCTTTCACGGCTGGTCATGGGACGAAAGTAGCACATTAACCCTAATTATTATCGTAGACATATAGGTTTCTTCAGATCATATTTCGCCTGAATATCTGTGAAACTATATTTCCATATATATATATATATATATATGTGTGGTTAGAGTAATTAGTAAGTGAAAGTTCTTTTCGCTGTGTTTCACCACTTAATTTCATTGATAATATTTATAACAATGAACTTTTAAATTATTTACCTGAAGTTTGTTTGCCAAACATTTTTTAGTAAACCTATAATTTGCTCTCTTTCAGTCTGACAACTTCCTTCACATTTTCACCCCTCCCCCCTTATAAGGGGAAAATCATATTTACTATAAATTACTTGCATATAATCTCAAAAGAATGATATTTTTCATCAGAATCCACACTTCAGGGGTTGTAACATGTTAATGGAAAATGTGATACGTTAAATTTCACTTTTATTTCTCTTCCTATAATTTTAATATATATATGTAACACAAAGAAGTTATTTTGAAATTTCTTTTAACTACGAACTATTTCCCTGATTGCAAAAACACTAAAGGGCATAAAAGCACAGCTAAATAAAATTAGCAAACTTTTCGGTTAAAAAATTTTTTTTTAAATTAATTTATATTTAAATTCCCTGATTAATTTCAACTCTTTGACAAATACCCTAATAATTCCGGGAATACCAAATTCCCTGATTTTTCCAATCTGCGGACACCCTGATGCAACCATTATTTGTTTATAGAAACTTTCGCGTCAATAAAACGTAATATTCAATCACTATACTTCACTTAAGCAATTGTCATCGTAATTCATCAATAAACCTTTGAATTCAAGTTAATTCGTAAAAGTAAAAACCAAATTCAAAAACTGATAAAAATTACCACAATTTAAATTCGTACAAACAAATCTTTTCTATTTTCAAGTATACCATCCAGACTTCAACAAGAAACCAGCCAGCACGCGGTAAGAATAAAATCTTCCAGCGTTGTACTGAGTAGGGCTGATAATTAATGTTTACTGAAACGGAACAGACTAATACCAAAGCTCTTTCATAAGAGCATAGACGTTATTGAGAAAATTTTAAATTTAACGAAAACTATAGATCATATCACTCTCGTATCATCAACAAGCGATAGGGGAGGAATATACCTGCTTACCTCAAGAGGCATGAAGTAGTAAATTTCTGTTGCCACTCTAAATAAGAAAAAGTTGGGAAGTAGTAATTGCCAAGCAAATCGCGATGGCCCAGTGGTCAAGCTACTAACTTTGAAAAAAATGTGGTTTAACGAACAGGTTAAAAAACATTTATTTTCTTGCAAAGTCAACATACATGAGTTAATAAGTTTCGAGAAACAATACAACTAAAAGAAAACGAATAATCAGTCGTAGGTAGCAAACTGAAAACGCACTTTACTTTCTAGAAAAGAAGGCACTATGAAATATGTAATTGTTTTAGCTACCAGACACTAATTTTACAAAGTGTCATCTTTAGCCTCTATTTATCTTAGTTCACACAAAAATAAAACTAAGCATAAAAAACTAATGATTTATAAAAATGTGATTCTTGATGAAAACTAGTAACTTATAAAAAGAACTAATAACCGATAAAACAAAAAAGTCGCATATAACAAATAAAGGACCAGCTCAAGCGAATTAAAAATTGCATTTTAACGAATTAAAAAATGTATGTTCTTGTGTGTTTATATTTTACTTTATCTCACTTATATTTTAGCTATTTCTTCCTTCCTCTTTGAAGGTGGGTGGTTACGTACACAAATGGAGGAATCGCCATTATTTTTCTAAAATAGTCGCGTGTTTTAGATTTCCGCGCCCCGTGGTTTAGGGAGTATACATTTCACTCACCGTATTCTCCTGCTTGTCGAAAAAAGCGACTAAAAGAGGACGGAGTAGCCACTGGTATAGTTATACCGGTATAAGTGTCTCCCCTTATCACAATGCCGGATTCATTCATTTATGGTCTCTAGGCCTAAAGGATGTAACGTAGCCTTAATACAGATGGCTCGACTAACTATGGGAGGTTCGGCGAAAATAAATATCAGCATTATATATATATATATATATATATAAAAGTTTTCCTCGCCCATTCTTGGCGGAAACAGGCTTTGGGACGGGCAGAGCGCCATGTTCCCAAGCCTCTTTTTACATCACTTCTTAATGTGCCATGTCTAGAAACTTCCTGACAATGTGACACGTGTTTAGGATTGTGGCTTTTTGTATTTCAATGTAGGTGTTTGGGTCAATGTTGAGTATCTCCAAATTCGTCGCAAGCGTTTTTGGTACTATCCCTGTTGCTGAGATGACTAACGGGATGATGAGGATCTTTTCCATACCCCATATATCTCGTACTTCATGTCTGAGATCTTGGTACTTGGTGATTTTCGTTGTGTAGGTTGTCTGTATGTTATTGGTGTTGGGTACTGCTATGTCGATTAAGTACGTGGTCTTATTCGATTTATCGACGAGGGTTATGTCAGGACGGTTATGTGGGACTGTCTTGTCTGTTATGATTGCTCTATCCCAGTAAAGCTTGTGTGTTTCGTTCTCATGCACGGTCTCTGGCTCATATTTGTAGTACGGGCATTTTTCTGTCAGAAAGCCAGCATTCGCTGCCAATTTCTGGTGGACTATTTTCGCTACTTGATCGTGTCTATGTTTGTAGTCTGACTGCGCAAGGATCTTGCATCCTGCCATCACGTGTTGGATTGTCTCCGATGCCGCATGACAGTGTCTGCATTTGTCGCTTTCTATGTCTTTTCTCTGGATGAATTTCTGATTGTTCCTTGTTGCGATCACTTGGTCTTGGATGGCTAGCATGAATCCTTCTGTCTCTGGCTGGAGAGTGCCTTTGGCCAGCCAAGAATTTGATGCCTTTTTGTCAACGTGTGGTTGTTGCAGGTCATTGTAGTGCCTGCCATGTAATGGTTTTCCGGCCCAAGTTCTCAGTTTCTTGTAATTTGCATCTGCTTGTATTATGGTTTGATATATATATAATTTTATAGTTTCTATTGAAGTTCCAAATTTGTGGCAGTAAAAATATCTGATGCTGTAAATTGTCGGTGTTTGGAACATAAAATGGTCCTGTTGGACCCGGGCCTACTTGGCCTATATGCAAGTCAGATGCTATCTTATCAGTCAAAATTCTACCGCTCTGTACTGAGAATGCCGAATTGCTCATCTGTAGCCAAAATTCCTATGGATAAGTGAATAGTGAAGTTTGGTCCTGGTTCGGAATTCACGTTGAATTGTACTTTCAGACTCTTGGTAAGTTAACTAATGTTTCATAAATCAGGAATATAAAACCTACCTGTGTTGAGCATTACAACAACAACAACAAATAGTCAAACAATTTTCATGAGATTCCATACAGAAAATTATTACAAGTTTAGAAATTGATTTTGCTATCCCCATTAACAAGATGGCGATTGGATGTTAAATAAATGTAAGTATTCATAGAGATTATATATAAGAGAACGGCCATGACGATACGGCTGCTAGAAGAACCAATACTATGTAGAGTGAGGACAGAAGAACGTTATAGAAAATCACATAATTTTAGTCACTTGGCGGACATGAATATCATACGAACGTCGAAAATATGTCTATATTGTGCTACATCCTACGGACCATAGGCGTACGCAGAAAGTTCGTAAGGGGGTTACTCAATGGGGGGTTACAATGCTACAACTCACATATTCCTATGCAAAATTTTATTTCAATGGGGGGGGGGTTAAACCCCCATCAACATCCCCCTGCGTACGCAAATGCTAGAGGTGTCCGAAAAGAACATCATAGGGACATACCAAAACGAATATCCTACGAACGTCAGAAATATGTCCGCATTGTGCTGCATCCTAAGGGTGTCCGAAATGCATATCCTAGGGACGCCCGAAATAAATATCCTACGGAAGTTCCAAAGCGGACGTCTTACGAACGTGCGAAATATATCCGAATTGTGCTACATCCTAGAGGCGTCCGAAATCAATATCCTAGGGATGTCCGAAATTAACATCTTACGGACGTTCCAAAACGGACGTCCTGCGAACTTCCGAACTATGTCCGCATTGCGTATGGACAGAAGGGACCAAAAAAGGACGTCCTGGGGACGTTTTGTGCTATCTGGGATATATTGCTCGATAACAATTTAGGTGCTTTACTTATAATTTTTTTTGCAGGAAATAAAAAATTGAGGTTTTACTGAAAACTATTGAAAATTCTTCACTTTTTTAACAGAAAACTACGGAAAGTTCTTTACTTTTTTTACGGATGACTACTTTCTCAGGTTGATATCTCCGCTGAAGGACACCGGCATTGTGAAATTGGGGGGGGGCGAAGACCTTAGAAAAAGGAAATTTTCTACCTTTTTTAATTTTACTTTTTTTCCCAATGAAATTCGAAATATGGAGGAGTAAATGGCCCTCCCTTGCCCATACCTGCCGGCGCCCTTGGCTCAGACTAAAAGATATTTCACTTAGTCTTGACTTGAACAGTATCACGCGTATTGAGAAATATCACCACACAAATATGCAGACGCCTAAAATTATTTTTTTCTAACTTTAATATTATCTAATTATATCATTTACAATGAAAACATATTCTGTAGCATTTTTCCCATTTTTATTTAAAATTTGAAAGAAAAAAGAAACAGTGATCTTAATCTAACTGATTGAATTACAAGCGGATTAGAAAAATACGTACATTATGAAAATTTTTCAAAAATATTCAAAATACGAAAAACATGAGCACAAAAGCGAAATATGCAAAAACATGCAAGTGCATAGAAATCCGGGCCCTAGTAATAACACTACGTGATTAGTGTCTAGAAATAATCAAAATATGCTAACACCGGTGCAGTTAACATTTTTGAACTTTTCAGCGGCGAGGAATCTACCTTCTTCAGAACATACAGGAGGAAAATGAAATGAACAAATTTGAACTTATTAGCATTGTCGGACAAGTGGGTTGTCATTTGAAAGAACAAATATACGTAAATTAACAATATAGTTCGATGGTTATAAATTTGTCTCAAGTCCAATGACTTTTGGGGTGGCAAACCTGTCCTTCACAAGAAATTCGTTATTCTATTAGGTGAATGCCCGTGATTGTTTATATTTTGTCATGCAATGGTAGCAAAAGTCATTTTGCTCCGGAACCTACAGTTTTTCTAGGAATATGAACCTATTAAAGCCTAGGGAACCAACCCGGACAACAGGGAGCAGTTAGTCGGAAAAGGTTTTTCTTGCACCGTTGAGAGTCGAACCCGGGTTAACGGTACGCTAGGTGAACGCATTACTACGGCGAAACCTTCCGCGATTGTTGATCCGTGCATTACTCATCAGGCGCGTTTTGTGTTGCATTACGGCCGTGACGCGCAAGTATGTACTAGGCTTTAAGGTGGTGTAATACTGTTACTATTTGTAATCATTCGGTTACTTGGGATTTTAAATATTTTATGTTCCCATATTCTGAATATCTTGGAATCCTGACAGTGTTTCTTTGAAGTCATACTCTTAATCCCCTGAGCCACTTAACCTCTATTCCTGCGGGCTTTCGGATTGGTTACTGTACGATGGCGCAAGCTGAATTTAGGTGGCGAAGGTGGTTTCTTTTTCTATGCCTTCAACAGGAATAGCGCTATTTCACAGCGTATTCGAAAAATTGTATTAGGGTTTATTTTGTTTTATTAGATGATATCACTGAGTCAATTCTGCTTTGGGGGTTTTGGAATTATAACGTCCACTGTTATAGTCGATTCTCGCCCGGTGTTTGTCTGTATTAGCTGTCTAGGAAAAGTATGGATTTGCCTAATGTGAGTACAGTGTTTTTATTTTGTAACAAATACTAGAGCAAATTTTTTTTTTATTTTGTAAATTTGCTTCAAACATTGAATATTGTGAAAATTCGGCAAAAATTTTAAACGACTGTAAAAATCGTAAAAGACTGTAAAAATTGCAGAAGACTGTACAAGTTGTGAAAGACTATACAGATTGTAAATGTTTGGTTATACTTTTACGGCACAAGGACAGCAAGGGTCATTCTGAGCCCCCCAAGGTGAGACCGTACATAAGGTATTTTTATGGCGCAAGGGCAGCAATGGTCATTCCCCACCAAACATGGCGAGAACGTACACACGGTTTTAAAATAAAAATAAATTAAAAATAAAATGGTAAAAACATATTGAAAGTAATGTATTAAATGTACTAAACGAAAAGATATAAAATAATCATATATAATGAGAAAAGCTAATATTAAATAAAAAGTTGAAAATGATTTTATGGTTAAAAGAGCTACATAAAATGTCGCGAATGGAATTATTTTGATTAAAATCTTATGAACGTTCCTGGTTAAAATTTATACAAGTGGTTAAAATGTGTAAATCATTTAATGGTTCACCACATGTGGCACACATCGGGGCATCTTCTCCCTTTAAAAGATGTTGATGAGAGAAGCGTATATGTCCGATGCGAAGTCTAGCCAGTGTGACCTCTTTACGACAGTCACTTCTATAGCTAGACTGCCACACCTCAATACGAGGTTTAATGAGGTGAAGTTTATTAAAAAATTGCTTGTCCCATTCCAACTGCCATTTTTTGTACAGATGGGATAAGACATGAGTGTTAAAATCTCCAAATGGAATGGAAATACACTCAGGTTTTGCAGTTGCTGTTTTCGCAACCTCATGTCAGCCTGTTCACTGCCGAAAATTCCGACATGGCCTGGAAACCAATATATTTATAATTTCACGATACATAGTGAGTTTTTAATATTCACAATTCGTTTGTACACTCTGTGGATTCCAGAGTGATATGAGATTTTGTAAAAAGCTAGGCTTTGCAGAACGCTGAGTGAATCTGTACAGATGACACCAAATTGAAAAAGACTGTAAAAATTGTAAACGATTGTAAAAATTATAAAAGTCTGTAAAAATTGTAAAAGACTGCAAGAATTATAAAAACTAAAAATTGCAAAATTTTAGAAACTTTTGTAAAAACATTGCTTGGAAATAAAGTACAGCCGAATGCAAGTTTATATTGTACTTGAAATACATGCACGCTGAAATCGTATTTGTGCCGTATTGTATTAATTTTAAAAGTTACATTGGCGCAATATAGCCCAGATGCTCTTGCGCCATAAAAAATCCAAACAAAACAAAAAGTTAAAAATATTATTGAAGTTAAGGAAATTTTTTAAAGCTAATAAGACATGCATTGTTAGCAACATATGGAGATGCAGAAAGTACTGCAAAAATATCCTGCATTTCAGAAATAAACATCGTCCAAAACGATTTAACGTCAAGGCTTATACTTTTTCCGGTATAAAATATGCTCTGTTGGATTTTTCTACTGGAAGGTATTTTCTATAACTAGTAAAATTTGACACTGGTCGGAATATACGAAATACAAATGAAGAAGGTAAAAGATATTTACCGTCTGCAAAAATATTCGCAACGTTTCGAGAACTACTGTTCCCTTCATCAAGCGAAAGTGTCAAGGAAGTGTAGGTGTTCGGTATTTATACCCCAACTTTGGTTTTCCCCAAAGCTATCCCGCACTCGGGTTTTCCCCCCTGTCTGAATCTGGATTTTCTAAGAACTGTCCCGCACTCGGTAATTCCCCCTGTCTGAAACTGGTTTTCCCCCATCTCCTAGCAAAAATGCGGTAAGGTTCAGGCATCGATTTTGCGATGTTCATCGCCTTACTTCGCATTCGAAAAGTCTCCCAAGACTCCAGAAAAAGTCTACAATAGCGAGAAGTTACATTTTTATGAAGAACTTTTGTACTTTTCCAATCAGGAACATGACCTTTCTCCCAGGCATGTTCTGCCAGAAGATTAGTCATCTCACCTTTCTCCACAGCACGATGATGTTCTTTTTTACGAGTACAAACAGTTCTTCCCGTCTCGCCAGTGTATACTTTTTCGCAGTCTTTGCAGGGTATCTGGTAAATTGTTCCAGTCAATTCATCCATTGGAACTCGATCTTTCACTCTCACCAACAGGTCACGCAAAGTCGATGCAGGTTTATAGTAAGTCCTGATGTCAGATTTCCTAAGAATACGCGCAATCTCCTCAGAAGTCCTCTCCACATATGGCAAAACAACCGTCCCTCTAGTCTGTCTCTCCTCAACAAGTTCTCTATGTCCATTATTAGATCTTCGAGCGATAAACTTGCTCGGGTAGCCATTATCTACAAGCGCTCTCCTTACCTTCCATACCTCAGCACCTTCCAACTCAATGACTGCTGCTGTGGGATTTTCTGTGGAAAGTCACGTAAATTTTACTTCTAAAGAACCTTTAGTTTAGGCTCGCTTAATTGCCTAAAGTAATTAACTGGAAGTTGGTTAATTGATTTTGCCAATTAACTAATTGAAAGCTTATATTTCATTAGCTGACTCCTAAAATAATTAACATCAATTATATGTTATTACTTATATTATCTGGATTGATACAAACATTCGTGAATTTGCAAGTTTATCATCACCTAAAATGGAATCATCATTTGTTTTATGGCATGATTATGGTTTCTGTTCAAATGATCCATGGCTTTTTTGATAGCAATATTTACAGGTCAATATCACCACGAAAAAAGTGCTTGCTATCTTAAAGGCCTCAAAACCCTTGTAGTCGCCTGCATGTGAAAAAGAAAGTTCATTTTTCAAACCAATATATTTTGAATTTTATCCTGTAAAAATGCCAGCGAATTATACATGAAAATGTTTCAATATAAATGCAAATCAGTACACTACAAAATATAAATCAGATTTTGAATATAAATGGAGTAATTAAAATTTTTTTTAACAAAACGTAAACATACTTTCAATCATTCAAAGTGATGGTCATCATCGGATGTTATTAAAAGCATGTTTATATTTTATTAAAAATTTTTTTACCCACTTCAATGTCGTTCTAAATCTGTTTTGATATATTTGACAATAGAAAACTCTCATCAGACATCAACGTATGAAACATTTATATAATCCCAGTGTTATAAATGACGACCTAAATTTTGATAATAAAATCCCGGTACGTATAAAAATTGGAAAAAGTTAAATTATCACAGAAAAAAATTTTCAAGAGCGGTAGAATTGACATAAACTTGCACTCTCATAATTGTAATTAAGAATTGTACCGCATTAATTCTTTTTACTGTTTACGCTTTCATTAACTTGTCATAAGATTTCTCCAATTATCTGTTTGATGGCAGTTGAGGCAAGTATAATTAATTACTTGTCAATGTTATATTCAAAGTCCCTGAGTTTTATTTGAATCACGGTTAATAAAAAAATATTTTTAAAGCCGTGAAAAAAATATTGCCTAAAAGGTCGAATTAATGTTTCTGTTCGCTGCCTTTGAATTCATTAAGTGAAATAAATCAATTAACTGATGTAAATTAATAGGTGCAACAAAATGCGATTGTGGGAAAGTTTAAATTCGTGGATTTAACGATTCCGAATTATTTGTATTATTTATCCCTCAATCTGGATATATTAACTAACTCAAAGTACTAATGATTTTATATTTTTTGTATCATTTCGAACTCACTGTATGTGTTATTTATGTGAATTTATTTGCAGGCATTTCAACTAATTATACGATACAAAATAATTGCACAAACTGGATAGTTTAACGAAATCTATTATATTAATTAAACATACATTAGAAATTTAAATTCGACCTAAAATTAATTGGAAAGCTAAACTTTCCACGTCTTTACTTACAGAATGGTAGAAGCAAAAAAGATCATTAGTCCCCTTAGTTGAAATTTTGCTTCCAGAATCTACAAGAATGTCTAACCACGCGGAATATCTAAACGTGGGTGGCAAAACTTATTGTATAATATCTAACTTTCTTTTGAAATAACTATCTTTTGGAATTGGCTTTCTGTTGTTTTATTGGTTAGATAAAACAACAGAAAGCCAATTCCAAAAGGTGATAAGCATTTGATGATGTAGTATATATTGATGCTAGCGATATCTGTATAGTTAAATGGGGGCACATGCGAATTCTCTCCAATGTTAAGATTCAATACATACTACATAGGTGTCGGACTGGTAAGCGACGTTAAAAGAAGAAGTTGAACACATACGAAAGTTTATTACAAATATAAAACACATTTTATCGGGCTATACGGCAAAGGTAAGAATATTAAAATTCATAAACAGGATATCACATAAACCTAGATGCCTAGGGATTATGTATAAACGATTGTAATAAAAGGTTTCAGATTTTGTTTCCGCTTTGGTAGAACATGAAATCTAACTCTTATTTACTTTTCGTTTTTAAATGGAAAATGTCCCTATTACGTTAAGGGTAAAACACATTTTAATTTCCGTGCTTAATTAAATAGATTATTTGTCACAGTTGGTCCTTTAAAAAAATTGCAATACATAATAGAATATATTAATATCATCCGAACATTTTTCCCATAAATTGTATTTTATTGATAAGCACATTTTTTCGTTAAATTAATTTAGCAAGATGAAAAATACAATTTTTTGTATTACACATATACATATGAGTTCTATTCCAAGTGCAAAACCAGTGTAAGTGACCTTCGGAAAAACGAGAGATTTAACTTGCTAAGGACTAATTTTTTTATCAGCATTCATTATCTGTTAATCTCCTCAACAGAAATATTCTAATTTTATTCTTACACATATCATAATTTATCATATATGATTAATTATAATCAATCATATATGATTATTAAAGATGGTGTTAAGTGCTCGAACCTAACAGGGGAAACCCTCTTAAAACTAATTTTTTCCTTGTATATTATTAAAAGTAGTAATATATGTATATATTAAGCAGTAGGTCCTTAAGGATTTTTCAAGCATTTCTTCTTATTTTAAAAACTGTATGTACGGCTTCACTGCTTTTGGCACAGAATGACCCTTGTCTTTGCACCGTAAAAATTCAATCAACCCAGATAGCAAAGGTCGTCCTCTTTGCTATCTGGGAGGCAACTTTCTTATCTCATTCCACCTTACCATATTAAAGATATTTGCGTATTACTACCTTCATAAATATGACGTTTCGTCGTGAATTATTAATCTCTGTAGTTTCTCGTGATGTGTAGCATCAAACGTTCAAAAGCGCAACGTCCACCTATTTAAAACATATACATAATATCATATAAATAAAATATATAACTTATAAAAAGATTACCATGTAGTATTCCTAAAGAATTATTATTTATATTGTTCATTTGTCTATAGCCATTTTCCATATTGCAAGACTGTATGAGATATCTTGAATAAAGGAAACATGAAAATGCTGGGATCACTGCAAAAAAGATTACTTAGAACAATTGATAATAGAAATATAAAATAATTAGAATACATCATTTGCACAATATAAAATATTGCCTGTGCATTATATTAATGAATATTGTATACTAAAATTAGCGTAGGAAAGGGTGATAGAACCATAGACGGATTAAGCCTATTGGCGGTCCCTGGCGGTAAAAATTTCGACTGAAGTCCAAAAACAAAACATTGTGTAAGGAACCGTTGAGTTTTTTCGAAAAGATTTCAATGTTAGATTTTTAGTGAGTTCCTTAAACCGGCAATATGTAGCTAATAATAAACTCAACGTTTCAAGAAAAACCATACATTTATTCAAAAAATTTAATAGTAATAAATTACCTTAGTGCTTAAAAATGTTTTGTATATAAATTTACGTCTTGGTTTCTCTTTGACAAATTCATCGATGATTTAAGTATCTATTTCGTCCAAAATTTCTTGTTCTATGTATAATATGGCCGTCACAGGCGGAGAGTTCGTAAGGGGGGTTATAGGCTCAATGGTGAGTTACAAAGCTACAACTCGAATACTCCGATATGAAATATACAAAATTTAATTGCAATGGGGGGCTTACAACCCTCAGTACTGTAGATAGATGATTTTGCGCCAATGGCGGAACCGTCCAGATTGCGCCCTTAGCAACGGACGTATTCTTCCCTGTGAATTATTTCAGCTGATTTTACGTCCTTCCTCGCTTGCACCACTGGCGTGGGTTTTCCACGCCACCTCTTAGCTAATGCCCTATCAACACTTCTCTGCTTACGCCAGTGATGGCTATGTTGTTCAGTCCGTCTTTCACCTGATGCATTTGATATCCGTATTGTTAAAAATAGTTTTAAAATAATCTCTACATTAGGAAAAGTTCCACCCCCTTTAGACATTTTGAACTATACCCATGTACGTAAAAATTGCAACACCATGAAGGAATCACTTGATTGACCTGAAACTTTCAGGAAATGCAAATTAGGGTATGCTATTCAAATGATTAGAATTTCAGAGTCATCGCGCATGCGTGGGCTGAGCAGCGCCCTCTGAACTGCTGATGGATCCGTATAAATAGAGGGCTGTAGCGGGGCGTGTATGGTTATCTGCTAGTGGTAAACGTTACACGAGACGTCACTATGCCTCTACGACGAAAAAGAGCTACATTTCAGCAAGTTACGGAGTTTGAACGGGAACGAATGATCGGCCTTCCTGAAGGAGGGTTTTCTTAACGTGTAATAGCAGCTCGTATGGGGCGTAACAGCAGCACAGTGATGCGAGTGTGGAAGCAGTGGGTTCAAGAGAACCAGACAACTCAGAAATCCAGAAGTGGACGCCGAAAGGTGACGTCAGCACGGGATGATAGACACCTGGTCCGCATGGCGGTGACGGACCGTTTTGCTTCATCTGGATAGTTGGCAGAATGTTGGTGCACTGCTACAGGTGTATCATTGTGTGCTTCATCAATTCGTCGGCGTCTACTGCACCGTGGACTGTGTGTCAAAGTTCATTTATGCAGGGCCTCCTGTCGCAAAACCATCGGCGCCTGCTGCTACAATAGGCTCATGGACATAGAGACTGGCGTGCTGATTGGCAACAAGTGGTGTTTTCTGATGAATCCCGCTTTAATTTGGGGTATAGTGATGGCGGCATCCGTGTTAGACGCTATACCAGTGAACGCCACCTTCTGGAGTGCGTTATTCACCGTCATAGTGAACGAACCCCCAGCGTTATGGTCTGGGGTGCGATTGCGTATCATGGACGATCTCAGCTGCTACGAATTGTGGGTAATCTTAACAGCAACCGGTACATCAATGAAGTTCTGGAGCCCGAAGTTGTTCCCTTCCTTCAAGGCATTCCCGGAGCTGTATTTCAACAGGACAATGCCCGCCCACATATTGCCAGGAATGTTCAAGACTTCTTTTCATCACAACAGATACAGCTTCTTCCTTGGCCTGCCTATTCGCTGGCTATGCCCCATAGCTACTACAGATGAACTTTGGGGTCGCATACAAGCAATCTGGAATGCTCTTCCTCAGGCACACATTCAACATCTGTTTGATTCCATGCCACGTCGTATAGCATCACTTATTGCAGCGCGTGGTGGCTTCACCAAATACTGATTTTCGACATGTAATATTGTTTTTTTGCTTTGTAATTTTAATCGTTTATTTGTATCAACACAGGTCGTTTGTACATTAAATTTCATTCAATTCGGACGAGTCCTTCATGGTGTTGCAATTTTTAGAAACATGGGCTTATTATTTATCAACACTTCTGACTATTTATTTATCAACACTTCTGATTATTTATTAGTTTCTTATATTCTTATTATTTCCCCTCTTTTTATAACGTATATTAATATTCTTTATAAATGTTCTTGCGAACTTCTTTTATCATTTATAACTTTTTAATATCACTTGAGATATATCACGTTTCCAAATATCATGTTTTCCCTTCTTTAATCTACATAATTATTATCATAATGTTTTGAAAAATAAAATAAGCAGTACTTATAATTATGATTGGACTCTTTACATCCTATTATGTATATCCAATGATAATTACTCACCGATAAATATTTCAATAATAATGATGCACCAATAATCAGTATGCGCCCAATAATACGTAAACAGTCTCTTTCATTTTTTAATTTTATTTATTCTATAATAAGGATTATTTCTTTAAAATATTAATTATAGTTCAAAGAGAATTTTAGGAAAATTAACACAATCAGAGCAGAGTATAAATGTCTTCTCACTCTCCACGATTTATCCAGAAGATCCGATTTTCGCGCGGAAATATTACTTAAAGAACAACAATTTTCTCTTCTCGTTCAATTACCTTTTAGCATTCTTGCGCTCAAATGTATTGTGCGTTTGCGCTCAGTTGGCGTGTGATACCTTTAAAAGACGGGTTAGTCCATTGCAGTTTAGGGAAGGATGTCTTTCCGAAACTTGTTTTTCACGCGGAAAAAAACAGTTCCTCCAAGAAGGCCTTCCCTAAACTGCAATGGACTAACCCGTCTGCTAACGGTGTCACGCGCCAACTGAGCGCGAACGCGCAGTATATGTATTTTATTTAGATATACGCGAAAGTATCAAGGCGCGTGCCTAGAGGTTAAATCAAAGTCGTTCTTCTCAGCTCTCTTTATAAGAAAAATGGCGCTATTGAGAACAGGGTTTCTGCCATTATAATTTTATTTAATTCTCATTTTTCTTATTTAATTTTAAGTGGCAAAACTATAGTTCTGAAAGAAGCATTTAATCGTTTTGCACTCATTGTTGAGCTAATATGATTTTTAATTAGCTCTAATTTAATAAAAAACTTTCTGTACTTATATACGTAAAATACGTGAATAATATTAAATATTGCATCTTTCGCTTTTTGTGTTGTGGCAGTTTTTAACTAGGAATCTATACAGCTCAGGGCCCCTGGCAGCCGCCAGCCGCTTAATCCGCCACTGGATAGAACTTAAACATATGGAAAAAATAATAACCCAATACAGTAACAATAAAAAAATAAGAAACATACAGCATTTGAAAATACTAAAAACAAAAACTCAACTATATAGATATAACACGGAAAATGAAGTTTTGAACTCTAGCACAAATTACCAGATAAATTTAAGGACACCAATAATCATCGTACAACATATAATTAACTTGAGAGATAAAGATAATTATCGTTATTTCTTAAATTAATTATATATTGTATGATCTTTAATGGTGCGAGAATGCTCCCTTTAAAACTACTCATGGCATTTTCCAATAACTAACTCATTAGTATTTCAAACGTTGTTCTCTTCATTTCCTACTTGAAGAGAATAAACTGCTTTACATATATATTTAATTATTCATCTTTGTTGTCAAAGAAATGCAAAAACGAGAATTTGAAATGTAAATGAGATATTTAAGCGTTTGGTATGAGAAAACGTGAAGCAATTTTAAATCTAAGATCTTGCACAAATGCCGTATTTTTTTCTGGTTTCCTGATTAGGGAGCTACTGATTATTTTTTCATGTCTTGCTTTTTTGGATTTTGACCATTTTGTATAATAATCAATCAATGCTAACAAGCTTCTGCCAACTATTTTTTGTTTAGCTTTCGGCTTAAAAAGAGCGATACATTTGATCTTGTTGATAATATAATGAGGGCCCTCCAGTTAAAAGCGTCTTACATCAGCACTCATCTTTCGAAAAATTAGTTATCATTTAAGGAAAAAATAGCAAATTAAGTTCATAAGCAGCTTTTCATGCGGTAAAAGAAATACAATGAACTCAGCTCATTAATATTTAGTAAAAGAAACAGCCAAGAATATCTACATAACAGAAGGAAAAATAAATATACGAATTGAATGGCCCTTAATGAAGTAACGACTTATTATATAATACATTGTTAATTTTCTTTTCATTTTTTTCATTCAAACACAATCTTGGACTTTTGTGCAACTATCTGTTGTCTTGAGAAGCTAACTCTCTGATATAAATAGATTTGAAATATTGTTTACACAAGTTCGGAGATAATTCCAAACCCGAATTTCCAAAAATTAAAAGATATTTTTACACCAGCAAATTTCCTTACGTGAAAAGACCATGACTGCTGAAAAGATCTCTCCTCTCCATGTTTTGAATTTCGTGGTTATTTTTTGTGAATTACTGCACAACATTTTTAACTCCATCATGTATTCCAAAATATTCTTGGGTCCCAACTTTTCGAATTAAGGGCGCCCAGCCAATATATAAATTACTCTGTTGGTTAGTTGATTTGGAAATAATTTCTGTTGTCTCCAGAGTACTAATATGGCCACTTTAGATTATGTAAAATGAGTTTAAGATTATGAATAGCATAATGTTAATTCAATCCTTTCATTATGCAGCTCAGTGGAGCGTCGAAAAATGCTGTATTTGAAAATACGTATATTATGTCTTATTGGATTTCGATTTGATTATCGTAACTGCAAAATTAAAATTAATTAGCACAGAGGAAATTTTGTTTTGAATTAGTTACTGAATAACAAAAGACCCGTATATATATATATATATATATATATATATATATATATATATATATATATATATATATATATATATATATATATATATATATAT
>QLNU02015360.1:47288234-47330572 GCA_006491805.2 Dysdera silvatica
CAAACCACAGTGGAGCACATCACTCGTCAATTCAATGTTGGACCACGACGACCTATGAGCGGCCATACCGTCAAGAAACATCCTTTCGCTATGAGGTACAGAAGCCGTCGTCCCTTTAGGGTACCTCTGATCATTGTACGTCATAAGGCGAAACGATTAACGTGGGCGCGGGAACACCGCCATTGGACACTCGGCGCATGGAAAAAGATCACCTGGACTGATGAATTCAGGTACATGTTGGTACATGCCGATGGAAGGGTACGAGTCAGGGAGTAACCTGCCAAAAATATTTTTGTAGCTTTTCGGCTAACTTGTACCTAAAATTTCTAGCCAAATTAGAAAAGGCGTTTTCAAGTTTACAAGAAATTTTTGCCAGAAATAATCAATTCCACTCAATGGCATTTAATTATTTTTATAGTTTGACTTGATTCTTCAATGCCGGTGCATACATCAGGAAAGATATGCAGCTTTAAAATCAAATTCCTTTCTCTCCGGTCTATTGATTGATATGTTCATCAAATGGCTTATATTGGTGACATGCAGTAACGGATTAAGGGCGGCGGTGCGACCGGTGCTATCGCACTGGGCGCTGGCCAAGGGAGGGAGGCGCGTCAGAGTGGTTTAACGACCCCGAAGTGAATAAACATTTTATAAAAACTTATATTAAATTTTTAAAACTTAATCTTAAAAAGCTTATTTAATTTTTTAATAAATTCATTATCTTTGTATTATTTCTTACTCAATCCTCGTATGAAATATTCTTTATTATAAAATGTTTAATTAATTTAGTGTGTAAGAATATGAAAAAACCCTTTTCTGATAAAATGACAATATGACACTGCAAGTAAGAAATTAAGAAAGTAAACACTACATCAAAATGGATGAACTTATTGGACTATATAGAGGGCATTCCAGATTATTGAATCTCATGTAAGGCTTTAATTTTTATATTAATACAATTTGATTGTGTGGTTCATCAGAAAAATTACTTGTTTTGTAGTTTAGTTACATGTTATTTGTTGTAAGGAAATTTTAATTGTTATCGTGACTTTTCGTTAAGCAATAAGATTTTCGCCTTGATATGAGATTTAGTAGCCTATATATATATATTAAAATGAATAGTTAGCGAGCTATTACTTACAGAAAGGAATTAAGAGAAAAGAGGTACTTAATAGTCAAAACAAACAATAATTAGTCCTCCAGCGCTAATTAATGCAGCTTAATGAAACCATTATTATCAATAGCAAAATTGTCACAATCATACTACAATTTTGCTATATGTATTAGTAGCCTATTTTCGCCTTGTAATAAAATTTAGTAGCTTATTGAGAAGATGCCTAGAAAGAGAAAAAAAAAAAGAAAAACCTGCGCCACAAAAGGAATTACTTTGAAAATAATAGTTAGAGGTGGGCACTCACGGAATTTGGACTCGCAATATGATATAGATCCGACTCTGGTAACATGTAGTCTATTACAAACATCTGTTTTTATATTCATTTCACTAAATCTTTCACAATCTGCAGTATACACTGGAATTGACAATTCAAGTTCACCTGTTATAGACATAGCAGTGCACTCGCATAGTAATTTTTCTTCACCAACACAGCACATTTCTGCAGCTTGTTACTTTGATTTACGGGCAATTGGGCTTGGACGAAAGGTACCCCTTACTACGAATAGGCGCGTCTTGTCTCCTGAGTGTACAATATTTCTGGGAGTTTTTATGCAGCTTGATATTCCCAGTGAGGGTATGTTTCACCTTCGATGTGGAGGGCGGCATGATGTCCTTTCCCTTGACTGTACTGTTTTTTGAAGTCGGATGATTTCGCCACCATCACCTATCCGATTATAGTTGGAGCTTTTCGGCGAATTTCTGAGCAGTTTTTCTAGCCGAATTATGGTTAAATTCGCCTTTCGGCAAAAAGCTAGTGATAGGTTAATCCCTGGTACGAATGCATCGCCAAGCACATGTAGCAATGGTTAACTTGTGTCAGCAGAATACAGTTCAAGCCGATGATGGTGGTATCCTCGTATGGGTCACTGTTTACAGGAGATGAAATGAGTTCCCTGGTACATGTGCCATCGTCCTTCACCGGTGAATAATATATGAACCAGTTGGCAGATCATATGTACCCACTTACCTTACAGCAAGATAATGCACAGGCCCATCGCTCCTGAATTGCGATTGAGTGGTTGCATAAACACTCCACAGATATGAAAATGATTGCCTGCCCCCCCCCCCACCTCCCATCTCAACGCTATCGAACACATCTGGAATACTGTCGAGAGGGATCTTGCAACGAATGATTTCCGTTCATTATGGGAGGTTGTGCAGCGGTCATGGATGAGGATGGTTTGATCGAACACTCCTGGTGTCTTATTGAGTCCATGCCGCGCCGCATTATAGTCGTCATCAGGGTGAAAAGCGGGGGAGTGCTATATGCTACTTGGCAGGTATCTCTAATTCAACTGTCATGTAGTGATTGATCCATGGGGATTAGGGAAATTCCCCTCCCAATTCCATAAAGATGCGGTAGAAATCGATTATAATGAGCGATGATTATAACGACTAACCGCTTATAATGATGGAGTTTTCATAAAAGTTTAATTTCTTATTTTATGTTTTTACATTGTTCGTTAAATCCAGGATCAAAAAAGACTAATTCCCTGAAAGCGGTTAAATTGTATTGCGCTTAATCACTATACAAAAAATAAATAAATAAATAAATAAATGAATGAATGAATGAATGAATGAATGAATGAATGAATGAATATTTTCATGGCTAAATGCGGGCTCGTTATAAATGGGTCTACTGTATTTTACATTTTTTCCTCCAAAATCCCTCTCTGGTTCAGCCTCCGGCTCATGAGTGTATATATATAATTAATTTTGTTAACTTATAATTATTTTTATTTTATTATTTTCATTATATATTATTATTAATATGTAAATCCACAGTCCATGCTGTATTTAATGGGTTTCATGTGTCTAGTTATCAAGTGCTCTCCAAGGACCTTAGATAACTAGAGGTATCTACGTAGTATGTGAGCTGTCCCTGTAAGTGCATTTTTTTTTAATTTTTTTATTGTGATTATTAATGAAGTCTACATGTTTAATTCGTAGAGTATATGTGGAAAGGAAGGGAATAATTATTCATTATTCAGTTACTTTGGTTTTGCAAGCAATAAATTTGAGAAAATACAAAAAAAAAGGTAGTCAAAAAAGGATGACAAAATTTTCCTCATGTACAAGAAAATGAATGATCACGCAGTTTAATTGTAGTGAGGCAAATGGGTTTAATTCCAGTTTCGTTAGTTAACCAATTAATTTAAAAGCCGAATCTGGAAATAGCAAACGGAACTTGACGGGAATACACATAAAACCAAAGAGAATAATTACAAAGCATTTGTAAACATTCTTAATCGAACGTCACAGCGAGGTTTAGTTCGGAAAAGACGATTTAGTATGATGCGTCCTCATTTGTAGCGATGAAACATCTGTGATCTCCATTAGAGGAATGCCCAAATGTTCCATTTTCTCAGTATTAGCAGTTTCTCTGTCTCATATTAACTACGAGCCCATTTCTCGTACTCTGTAGCTTAGATTCCAAATGTATGTGAAGTACGGAGGAACAAAGGCATCTCTCGAAACAGAGATGGTATTTCTATTAACAAGGAACGGGACTTACGCTTTTAGATGCGCGCGCAAACCTGAAGTTTCAATTTATTATTTATCATCAGGAGCACGGATGAAGGATTCCCGTTTAGAATATTAGATTTAGCATTCAGCTACATATATAAAATGTAAATCTCTTTGCTGAATGAGATTTTCTGTTATGTAAAGGTAGTTTATTAATTTAGGACATCAGGAATTCTTTACTAAACAATCCAATTTCCCTATGCAATCTCTTATTTTGTATCAGGAGTTTGGGTACTACTGCTTTGGGAATGTTTTTCTGAAGCTTTCAAAACAAAATTTAGATTACCGAAGATTTTAAATTTTGCAAATATGTCGCGGTACTATTTTCGGCTAGGACAAATTTGGGAAAAAGATTGCCGATGTGCCTGGCTAATTACCAACTACACCCAACATTACAATATTACAACCAACCCAATAAACCAAATTGCACAGAGCAAATATTTGAAATTTGTTTTTAACTTTCTAAAAATAAATTTGATTTTACTTAAACGATGTTACAACTGGTTTGCTTATCATCACTTTCAGAAGCCCCCTACAACTTTTTCCTCTCCTTTTGAACTATTTTACTGGGGCTTAACAGTACCTGTAGCCCGAAGGCATCAAAAACTTTAATCCGCCACTGATTCTGGAGCACTTACAACTGCGCATAGGCTGACGTAGAAATTTCACAGGGGATAAGCTTGCAATTGGAGGGATTACAGAGCTACAACCCCATATATCCTTATATATACAAAAAAATTTATTGCAGTGGGAATTACAGCCCCAAAAACTCGCCCTGCGTACGCCTCTGCAAACAGCTGTTTTTAAAAATGAAGTTTATAAAAATTAAAAGTTAGGACCAGAATAACTGACGTCCACCTTGGAAACACTTTTAGGATTGCAATATCAAAAATAAGACCGGATATTGACAGGATTATTGAAAATAAGCAGTGCCAAAAATCTCGCTATAAGGTTTGATTTTGCTTTACATATTAATAACAAAAAGTATTATAAATGTTTTTTGCTTCGGTACGTATTTTACATCGTAACATGTAGGCTATATATTCAGACCCAGAGGTGAAGCTTGAAAATATTTTTGGGCGGGCACGCAAAACTAATATAAAGACTTAAGGAGAAAATATCAAAAACGGCTGATCTTGGGGGGCGCACCCTTTGAGCCGCCTTTGTTCAGTCTTAATATTGTTGATACCGGAGTGCGGCCTACGGGTATAAGCAAAATTGCCCTTGGACTGGAAAAGGTTCAAGACCCTTGGACTGGAAAAGGTTCAAGACCCTTGGACTAACGGAAAACTCTATATACGTAGAGAAGGCAAAATTCCACAAGTCTGCCATTGCGGTTCATTGCTGGTCACATAACCACAAATTCAAATTCAACCAACCCACAATTATCTGTCAACCAAGATCAATACATGAATTAGATTTTTTAGAAGCATTCCATATCAATAAGAATTCTTCTATCATAGTCAATGAACCAAAATCTACTCCCACTTTCGGTCAAGCTTGGAAATGTTTAATAAAATTTTCACATTAATTATTCATCCACAACTGGCAACACAATAGTCACGCAATAACACCATCTCCAGTTTTCTAATATTTATTTTCTCATTTTGTATTCCTGACGAAAGACGGCCAAGTCCGTCAGAAACGTACGTTGAAATAAAACGTTTTAACAACATTACTTACGCTTATAATGTTGTTCTTTGCTTATAAATGTATTATTTGTTGAGAATATAGATGGTGTGAATGTTTTCAAAATAAAACTGTCATCTCAAGCAAGGTAATAATGATTTTAGATTTAAATAATACCTGTCCAATACAAGTTTATAACAGCGCTGATGCACTTAACAATACACATTTCTACAGTAACTTTACCAGCAGAATTATGCTTATTCAAATACGTATCTTTTATCAAAATAGACAACTTGAAATGCGTGAATAACATTCGTTTATTATTAGTGACGTTGTTCGAAAAATGCTAGTTTTCTATGTAACCTTTATGAATATAAAATGCAAGAGATGTGCTGCTATGATCATTTTATTATTTAAAGAATAGCTAATAAGTAAATATGAGTTTAATTTAACCTATTTTAATGAGATAAATCATAACAACAATACGCTAAACTGCAATTATTCAGGATGATATCAAGTTTTGTTAAACAATCTTTAAATATTTTAATATAGTAGAATATCCATAATAAAAAGAGAATCATTCTTGGACGTGAAAAAAAATCGTCATCGTTGCCACAAGATTTGTATATGCATTTTAAAGAATTGCAATTCCTTTAATTCTATATATTTATAATTTAAGCAGCGATTGAATAAATTTGTCTCTAATTGGACGTCCGATTATCGGATTCAGAACCGATTAGTTCTAATGACCGACGTTCCAGCGCAGTTTAAAATCAAAGCGTTTGTGAGTAAATTTGTGTTTGTCAAATGATCGGATTTCTCAAATTAATGAATACATCTAACCTCAAAAAATAATTGGATCAAGTAAACGAAAAAATACAGAGAAGCAACAGGCCATTACCTTAATTTTTTGGTTTTTATATAACATAGAAGTAATTCTGAGCTTCCCTGTTTTGAGTTGGGAAGCTAAGAATACCCGGCGTGATTTAAGACAATGTTCATTACTGTCTCAAACTATGCACAAAGGAGGCGTTTTTCCTCTTCACAGCATAATTTTAATATTTAGAAGAATAAATGGAGGAAATTATTGTATACTGATGAATTCCTGACTGGACAAAGAATAGAAAAAAGTTAAAAGACTTAAAAGTGGATTGTTCTAAGGAGAAGAAGAATAAATGGTGCTGGGATTTTATTTACGGAATAAAAACAGTTTGTATTAGATTGAAGGTAGATTTAATCGATGCCAAAAAGTGCTTGTCTTTCATCTAAAAGATTACACACACACACACACACACACACATATATATATATATCATTTATTAAATTTATATTAGATGAAAATGAAACAAAATGGAAGGAAAAAAACGTAAGTTATTCAAAAAAAGTAAACTTATATTAAAAGAAAGTAGATGGAAGGAAACATAAGCAATTCATAAAAGGTGACTGCGCAAAAGCTGCAAGTGCATTTTTTATGATGAAAATATATGCATTTGAAAACGTAAGAAAAAATATGTAGAAGTGAAATGATGGGAAGTTGATAGAAATAAATATAGCAGAAATAACAGTAAAAACAATAAAAAACAACGGAATATCAGAAAATTAACACAAAATTAACATACCAAACGTTAATAACTTCACGGGGTACACAAAAATAGAGCGGGTAATTAATGATTAATAAGTTGAGATCAGGACTGGAGTGAATTTGAAAGAAAATAGAATATGGAAGGATTAATAATTGAAAACAGGACAACACGTACAGGAAAGTTACCAAGAGAGCTTCCTACCTTGTGGGTCCCAAGCAACGGAATGTAGTTGATCGAATATTCCGTATACATTCCATATATACAGGGTTCCTAGGAAAGTCCGAATGCGGCCAATAACTTTTGAATCAAGACAGATATTGCAAAGAAAGTTAGGTATTGGTATAGTAAAATGACTATGTACTATCAGACGAGATGAACAGCAGCGCTCCTGATGGCGAATTGAGGAAGTTAAAAAAGTTGTTTCGAAAAATAATGAAGATGAGGAAATATTTTCAATTAGAAAGTTGTAGAGCATTCTTCAGTTAGTAGGAAAAGATATACGGGTCACATGCAATATGTACACGTACTGCCACAAAGTAAGGTGGTCCGGAAATTTCAATACATCACTGCTTTCTGGTGTTTTAAAAGTCGAGCTGAATTTCTTATAGGAGAGAGACCATGGTGTTTTTTCTATAAGAACTTCAACTCAACCTCTAAAGCGCTATAAAGCATTAACTTAAAGCTATGCATTGAAACTTACTGAACGCCTCACTTTGTGGAAATATGTGTGCATATTGAATGCGAGCCGCATATCTTTTCCTACTAACTGATAAAAGATAGATAGATAAATTCCTTTATTATGGGCAAGATTGTACATAAAAAAATATATGCGGCTAATTAATGATGTTATGACAATTATTCCCGGGCAGTAATGGGTAAAGGCGAAGCCCACGCTGCCAAGGTTCTCCACCAGCGACTCAGAACAGAATAATAATAACCCATGTATAATTATAAATAAATGAGAGAAGGAAAAATAAGTAAACAAATAAATAAGATATAATAAAAATACAAACTCATAAATTATTTAGCAAATCAAGCAATCGTATTTTAAATGAAAGAAGTGAGCTGAGTTGTCTCAGCTCATTCGGAAAAGAGTTCCACACCCGAGGGCCAAGAGATCCTATACGTGACACGTCGAAATTTGTTCGGTCGAAGTTTGGTCTAAAAGTAGTATCCATTGGGGCATCATATCCGTGCCCCGGATGACATGATAGAGAGATATCTATATTGTTTCCAAACTTAATAAATCCAAACATAAAGATTGAAATTTCATATTTAAGGAGATCATCTATTGTTAGAATATTATGCTGTCGAGCAATCTCTAATTAAGTTCGACCGATTCTAGTATTAAGTAATCTGAGAAATTTATTTTGAAGTATAGAAATACGGTGCAGATTAGATTTAGTTGTGTTTCCCCAGGTAAGGAGGTAATAATAAATATGCGAAAAGAAAAAAATGTAATATAAGTTAATTAAAACCTAAGTTGGAAGATAAAAACTAACATTACGAATGACACCAAAAGGTTTCCACTAATTTTGCTGCATAAAGTTTGAATGTGAGAGTTCCATTTAAGATTTGATTGTAATATAACGCCAAGAAATTTAGTTTCTGTGGAAAAGGATATTTGACCATTATTGACATTAATGTGAAGCTGACCAATATTAATGTTATATTTAAGCGAGAAAAGGAGACAATTAGTTTTTTTGGCATTAAGGATGAGATAATTCCATTTAAAAAGTTAGTAAGATGTTCACTGTCTTCATTAACTGTGTGAATTAAATTATTAATGACATTATCTATTAAAAACACTGGTGTCATCAGCAAAACAAATCGACGTAAAACGAGTAGGTAAGAAAAATATATCATTTATGTAAAAAATAAATAAAAGAGGTCCAAGTATTGATCCCTGGGAAACGGCACATAAAATAGATTTAAATGAGGAGCGGTCACCACCGACTCCCACGAACTGCTGGCTACCAATCAAATAGCTCCGCAAGAGCTCATTTGTGATACCACGAATTCTAGCCAAATGGAGCTTATAAAATAATCTGTTTTGACTTATGGTATCAAAAGCTCTAGACAGATCAAAAAATACTCCAACTGTGGATTGTCTTGTGTCAATGGAAGAATAAATGTAATCAGTTGCAAAAAAGAGAGCTTGCTCAGTTGATTTATTTTTGGAAAATTCAAATTGATTTTTATTGATAATGGTATGTGATTGAAAAAAATTGTAAAGTCTTTTATAAAGAAGTTTTTCAAATATTTTATTAAAAACAGGAAGAACAGAAATGGGCCAGTAATTCAAACTATCTGATTTTGAATCATTTTTAAAAATTAGAATGATAGAAGCAGTCTTAAATTCTAGAGGAATAAAACCAGTAGAAAATATTAAGTTATAAATATGTAATAAAGGCACTTTGACAGTATCTGCAACAAATTTAATAACAGTTGTGTGTATCTGATCATGTCCATGTCCCCTATTCTGGTCCAAACTCCGAATAGCAGATAAGAGTGCAAGTTCACCAATGTCACATAAAAACAATGAGTTATTGAGGTTTTAATCATGACAATTACCCTTGTCAATTGATAATCATTATAATTGTATGAACTTGTTAATTGGCCAACAAGCGATTTATGGAAGTTAATAAAATAATTATTAAAAGCATCAGCTATTTGTTTATTATCAGAAAGTATCCCACTAGTAGTGTGCGAGGAGTCAATAGGATCAGAAGTTTATTGTTTATGTCCCAAAAGTTCTTTAATTTTGACCCAAATTTTCTTTTGATTAGAATTTTAAAAAATTGATTTAAATAATGTCTTTTAGCAAGTTTTAATTTTTTTATTAAGTTAATTGCGAAAAGTACGAAATATCGAAAATGTTCAGGGAGTTTAGATTTAAGAAAATTAGAAAAGAGTATATTTTTAATATTAATCTCTCTCAATAGTAATTTGGTAATCCATGGTTGCCTTAGGCGCTTACTTTTCACAATTTGTATATCAGGAAAATGAGTCAAAGAGACTTGAACATAAAAGAAAAATTACTGTAAGCATCGTTTACATTATCAATATTTAAAATGTAAGACCAATAAATATCAGTGAGAGCTGATTCAAATGAAATTAAGTTATGTTGTGAAAAGTGTAAAATCTTTGATAAAAAATGTTTTCTTATGATAAGGGGTATGCAATTTTTGGAAATCGAAAAAAATAAAAATGGGTAGATGATCGCTAATGTGATGATCAATAATTCCTGTTTTATATGATCTGCATTAGTGACACACAAGTCCAAGCCTGATTGTGAGTTAAGCGCTATTCTAGTTGGCGAACTTGTACATTGGCAACCATAAGACGAAATAATATTCACGAAAGTGTTAGTATCACCACTCTGCAAATTAATGTTAATCTGTATCTCTTAACAAATGTATAGCCAATAGCGACCGCATACGGTCGAGAATTGGGGTACAAGCTTTCGTCTCTATACCTCTGAGCATTAAGGTTGCCATGAGACAACACATAGAGGTCAGTACGTCCGCCTAAAGATATGCCTCCCCATACAAGCACACTGCCTCCACCATATGTGTCCCTTTCCTGCATAAGAGAGGGCTGATATCGAGTACCAGCCTCTCTCCAGATGAAAACTCGTCGAGAATCACTCTGCAAAGCAAATTTCGACTCATCCGTGAAAAGTACGGACCTCACTGATTTCGAGCCCAGTTCTCATGCGTACATGCCCAATTCATACCTCCCCCTCCTGTGGCGAGAAGTTAAGAGCATGTATAATACTGGTCGCCTAGCGTACAGTCCTTCTTCATGTAGCCTTCTGCGTACAGTCGAAGCTGATACAGTCCTTCCTGTAGCTGCAGCAAGCCCAGATCTGAGATGAGTCGGAGTAGTAATCCTGTTTCGCCTTGCCGAAAGCCGCAAGTATCGGTCATCTGAGGAGGTCATAACCCTTGGCCTACCTTCGCTGTATCTTAGGGAGGCTGAATTCCTGGTTCGGAACTGTTGCCACACTCTGCTGACCACAGAATTGTCGATGTTCAGCCATCTTGCAACGTCCGCCTACCTATAGTCCTAAGTCTATCTATAGCTGCGTAATGTAATTCTACTGGCAAATGACGTTTCGACGTCATTTTTACAAATTGGCTATCTCGAAATCTTTTCATTCACCATCGCACATTAATTGGCGACTCACTGCAAAACAGCTAGTTTTAAGCTTTTTCGCATTTGCATAAATCAACACCAGCGCCACTCGTTTGCATCCTGTATATCGATGCTACATGCCTTTTCCAGTAACATACGCAAATTCCGTGCATTTTGAACTACATTTGGCCAAATTATCACGTTTTTTCCATTTGTTGCTTAATTTATGGAAACCAGTGTAGTTATCTCTATAGCGACCGGACCACCGGATGTGTTCAGCCTTGTATCTCAGAATCATAAATAACACAACCATACATGTCAACTCGTAGTCATATTGCAATGAGAACATATAATTTTATGGAGAGACCAACCTGGTATATATGGGGAGAAAATTTTTAATTTGGACATTGTGGAGTTAATTATGGAAAAATTTCTGACATTCTGCTTATTTTTTTTTTTATTCAAAATAGCCTTTGTTTCTCAGCTACGGGAAACTAAAAAGAATAAATTACCCACGCTCCCAAGATGAGGAACACCGATTCATAAAACCTTTCTTGTACTATGTGATTATTAATTTCTGTACAACCACCACCCTTATACTTCCTTTATTAAAAAATTCCACCCTTATAAAAACCTTCAATCGTTTTCAGTTTGATGTAAAACATTGTTTTTCTGCTTATTTTTAAGAAACGCTTGAATTTGGTATTTGGAATAGTACAAAAAGGTTCTATTATCATATTACCGCTATTTTTATTACTGTTGTATAAGTTGAAAAAAATATGATTACAGTATCTTCTAACGAAGTTTTTTACTTGTATATATACATATTGCCGTATGTAATTATGAATGTTTAAATATATTTTTATGTTTAATGATAATTTCTGTGACACTACTAAATATTTGAGCGGAAAGATGGGCGTAAACAGGAAGGTTAATAGAGGTCATTAAATATATATGCCACCACAATTTTATATATGCATTTATGCATATACAAAATTATGGTGCCGTACCCCCACTTATGAATTTTCTGCGCATGTTAGTGAGAGCAACGCCTAGTTGTATGTGTGTCAGCTGATAGGTTAAGTTGTATGTTGAGTATCTTCAAATTTAGAGCTAAAAATTGAATTTGAAGGCAATATTCTCATTCGACACATTGAATTAAATAAACATTAACTATTTGTTTTGGACATATTTTATATATTGTCCATTGTTATTAGTTGCTGAAATGAATAGCATGCTTCAGTACCAGTCTGGAAAATCAAGAATTTACCAGTTATAAACAAGCATATAGGAAGGTAGATATAGCTAAACTAATATAAAATTCCGAAGCATTTATGTTGAAAGTAAAAAATGTTCATTTTCTCTACTAAATATACTTAAGAGGCTAATGCCTCACAAGATAATGAAAAGATCACTAACACGATTGAGTAAAAATTTTTTATCGTTAATGGTAGGCCACAAATGTTAAGAACGCTTAAGGGAATTAATTTAAGGTCGATAGAATAGATGTAAAACAATTAAGTGATAAAGAAAGTGAGGAAATTGAAAGGTTGTTTAGAAATCTTTGTACTAAACATTTTCCAGGAAGTTTTTTCAGTTCATGAGTGTCAAAAGATATTAGATGTTTCAGTATATTTGTTTTTGAACCTGTGATTAAAATCGTATACGGAAAAGTTGTGGCTAACACTGTACGTATATTATACGGGTAGATTTTGTATTATGAACTACAAACTCAAATCCAAATTGTATCATAATTTGATTTCATGCATGTAGAGTAGCATCTTTAATTATCTTTATTTCTATTGAAACGGAAGCAGGTCTCATGAGAGGACTGGTGACTAATTTTCAAAAACGACTTATTGGAAATTGGTATAAAATACTCGTTTTATAGTGGTTAAGTTCATTTTATAAGCCATACAATATAAAATAAAACTGTGAATGTTCTATAGTCAGATTACATATATTTTTAAAGAAATGAAAGTTGTTTTTCATGCACCAAAATGTCCAACTTCATTCCTAACTAACGGCAAAATAATAAAGATGAGTTTTCCCCCAAAAAAGGGCATGTTTAGTTTTTCAAATATTTAATACCATTTCTTTGATTCTTTGTTATTCTTTTGTCTTGTTTTCATAACGCACTGTATGATAAAATTGATCAACTTTACCGAAATTCATTTGCTTGAAAGCAAATTTGTTAAGCAAATCCTTGAAATGTTATGCTCGTTTCATCACACATGCATGTATAATGGTAATATTTCTTATTAATATACGTTATTGCAGAGAAGAAAAAGTGAACTGCCTTGGAAACAAATTATTAATAATAGAATTAACGAGGCATAACTAAGTTATTGAATATTTACAATTAATTTTCATATATTCATGAAAACCTTCTGTGTAATCATAGGCGTAATCGGCAAGGGTGATACATGTACCCCAGTTTTTTTTTCAAAACTGAGGCAAATCGTGTTTTTTTTCCCAATTTTGGGTTTTTGTTGTTTTTGCCCCCTCCCCCAGTTTACGCCATATTTAACCCTCAAGAAACACCTGTGCGTATAATCATTGTCATTTGGAAAGAAAGTCTTTTCCGATTTTAGAATTAAAAATGATTTTAATTTTACTTCATAAATTTTTAACATCGATATATTAAAACGATATTATATACACTCGTTTGGAAAAAAATAATCCGATCATCTCGAAATTTCGCATGCAAATTCCTTTAGACCAAGTATGCAAATGATTAAATTTTCAAAGCCAATGAGTGTTAACTTCGATCATAGCGCGCAATTCGTGTCGTATAAAAGAGGTAAAAATTGCGGAGGGCTTATTTTTCTCGGTGTCGGAGCTTTAGTTCCCTGGAGACGCAACCAGTAATGCCATTACGACGTTGTCAAAGACCTTATAGCCAATTGGACGACTTCGAACGTGGTCGCATAGTCGGGATGCTTGAAGCTGGCTGGTCCTACTGAGCAATAGGCTGCCACCTGCACCGTACGGACACTGCTGTTCAAGGGTGTTGGCAGCAATGGTTTCTGCGAGGAACTCATCGGCAGAATGAAGGTTTTGAAAAGTCAAGGTGCACGAATTCGAGGCAAGGTCGGTTGGTTGTGCGACAGGCTCGAGCTGACCCAACCGCATCATTGTCCGCCATCTAACATGTAACACAGTCTCTTCCATATCACCCGTGGCACCTTTTACCATGTCACGACGTTTGTCTAAGGTGAGGTTACCATCAGCGGTCTTTAAGACGTCTGCCTTTAATCCCATACCATCAACAGAGTCGTCTGGAGTGGTGTCGTAGCCGATCATCGTGGCTGCCAGCAGATTGGCATCGCATAGTGTTCAACGATGAATCCCGCTTCAGTCTTGGAGCAGATGACCATCGGATCCGTGTGTGGAAGTTCCAAGGCCAACGGTCCCAACCACCCTTTGTTTTACAGAGGTACACAGCCATTACCCCTAGAGTGATGGTGTGGGGTGTTATCTCATACGACAGCAGGATAACCCTACAACTTCAACAACTCAACGATATGTTGATGACATCCTGCGGCCGTTTGCGTTACCTTTCATGATACAATACGCCCTGCGGCCATTTTTCAACAAGATAATGCCAGGCCCCATACGGCTCGCATATCTCTGAGCTGTCTCGTGCTGTTGATACCCTTCCTTGACCAGCAAGATCACCAGACCTTTCACCAATCGAACATGTATGGGACATGGTAGGCTTCCAGATTCGGAAACTGCAAAATGTCGCAGATCTGAAGCAATGAATGAGCAATGCCTGATAGAATGTGTCGCAGAATGACATTAGGGATCTTTACTACTCCTTACCTAGACATATGGCAGCATGCATCGCCGCCAGGTGGTTTTTCACCAACTATTGATTTGAACATTTAATGTGCAATTCCTAGCCATTGATGGGTCCCACGGCCTTGAATTGTTTATCATATCCTTACCCGTGTATGTGCTGGATGTACATTTAATTTCAATAAAAACAGATAATTTCTTCATGGTGATTCGCCTTTATTTTGAAAAAGAGCGTAAATATTACGAGGATGTAATATATAGTCGTATTGATTTAGGTAAAAAAAATTGTTTAGTTAATTTAATATTTAGTTGCATTCAAATACGTTATAAACATTTAAGTTTCGAATTTTTTTTTAATCTTAGATTTCTAAATGAACAAATTCAGCATTTTTTTCAAATAAAATATAGTCTATGAATTTCATTCCAATGTTCGTAATAATAGAAGAAAATTATTTGTTTCGGGAAATTACCGCTGTTTTAACTGCGTGCATGTATTTCAAAAATTATTATTGTTGAAAAAATGAGCATGCATGAATGAACAAGAAGATTAATTCCATTTATTAAGATACAAAATTACTGCAACTTCATCATTTCTTAAAATATGCTTCATTAAATCTGACAAAAATATACTGCCAATTAGAGGAAATAATTTTCAATTTTCAAATAGCGAGGGAGTGGGCAAAAATTAGAATCCCAAATATGAAATGAAAACCTGAAATAATAAAAGACGAAAACAAACTTTATTCTTCTTTTATTTTTTTTTATTTTATTTTTCTTGTTTTCGTCCGATATTTCTTTTAAGAAGAAATGATGACAAAAGTAGTAGGTTTTTTTTGTGATATAAGATAAAAGCATTAAACAAGATGGAATTTAAATGAAACTTGTTACGTGTTTCTACACGTTTTGTCGACTAAATTAATTCGGCGAGTACTCTTATCTGAAGATACAGAAAGCAAATATTTTTCAAGAAATTTCTGAGAACTCGACATATTTGTAAATAATCAGAAAATAGAAGTAAACAGTTTGTGAGATGTAAGTGTAGCGATGTAAGCCCTTTGCGGATTTTGTTTTTAAACAGAAATGTTCTTACCATTTTGCTACAAAATGACTTCGTTGCAAAGAGCATTAGAAGCTTACTGAAACGAATATTTGAATAACAGATTTATGTTTACTAATACCAATAAGAAGATGGGGCAGTGAGGAGAGTGGTTTAAATTTGGAAAACAGTTTTTTTTTCAACATTTATTTGCCGGAGAGTAAATGCAGCGTGGTAAATATTTACTGCGGCTTCAATGCTAATAGGAAAGGGTACATTTAAATATCTTTTCAAATGTTATGGAAAATTAAATCCGAGGTAATGAAATATTGAAATCAGGAGCATTAAAAAAGCTAGTTGGTGAAAATTTTAATCTTATTGCAAGATATTATTGCTCTTCACAGGAATAACACAATTGCCGAATGGTCAAGACAAAAAAACTACAGGAGCAGGTTTTTTGTATTTTTTCGTGGATGAATTTTCCATTTAGTAATTTTTTGAGGACCACGCTTGACATTAGACTAGAATTTTTTTGAATGTATGTGAGAAAAAGAGACACTTCTGCAGTCCCGGAGTCGAACTACCATCTCTCCGTTAGCGCCATAGCGCCTTAATCGCTAGGTCACCGAGGCAGACGAATCGTTCCTTTTTCTCGTATACATTAAAGAAACTCCAGTCTGATCTGTAGAGTTGGTGTCAGAAAATTACTAAATGTAAAAAATCTCCCACAAAAAATTACAAGAAATCTGCCCAAGAAGCTTTGTGCTTTGACCATTTGGCAAATGTGTTATCTCTGTGAAGGGTATAAGATATTATTACCCTTTCCAGGGATAACACAATTGCCAAATAATGGTCAACACACAAAGCCACCGGGGCGAGATTTTTGTGAGTTTTTCGTAGGGGACTTTTTTTATTACCAATAAATTTGACACCCACGTATTATTAGCTCAATCTAGAGCTTTTTTTTTTTCGTTTTTTTTTGAAAGTCGAATTACTTTTAATATGAACACTTTTCTGAAGTCCCGTTAAATTGTATAGGAGTCCCCACGTTTGTCCCATTGTTTGTTTGTAGTTTTACGGCTCAAGGAATACAATGGTCATGCTGCACTGGGACCTACTGTTTTCCGAGGAATCTGAGCCTCTTAAGGCCTAGGGAACCAAACCCAGGTCTACAGTGAGCCACGCGATCTTTAGGAGATCTCTGAGTAAACGTTCTTTGCACCGTTGGGAGTCGAACCCGAGTTAACGGCGCACTAGGTGAACGCGTTACCACACTGCGCCATCGCAAGACAACGAACTGATAATCAATGGCCTTTGGAAACTTTCTCCGCTTAACACGAGCAAAATGCGCTTTATAAGGTCAGGGCTTTTCATTGACAATTTCAACATGCTGTAATTATCATATTAAATATGCAGGAGTGGTGACTTTTATATACAATTGCATAACAAATATTTCCTGTTGGCGTTTACATGCGATTAGAACTGAAAAATATTTCAATGGACAACATTATAGCGTGCAGTGTTTCAACGGACGCTGAAATAGTTGAGGCCGTGAACGGTATGAAAACACCCTTGTCGGATAGTAATCGCTAGAGCTCCGATTATATGCATTAAAAAATCAGCAAAATACGCATGAAATTATGCATTAAAAACCTCAAAATATGCATTCATATGCAAGGCTGGCGCTAGATATCATGCAACATGGGGCGAACACGTGTTTTGCCACCCCAAAATGACTTCGTTTTTTATAATAATCCCATTTTGCCACTTTAAAAATTTGCCTCTCAGGGCGAATGTCCGGTTCGCTCATCCTTTGCGCCGGCTTTATGTCAGTCATTTTGAAAATGAAAATAACAGACTGCTTTTTCAAAACAACCACGGTGAACGCTCCTATGCTTCTCCTAGTTAAGATGAGAATATACATTGGAAATGAAATTACTCTCTTATCAATACCCAAGAATGAGGTCGTTATTAGAGGGAGGATGGTTTTTGATGATCTCTGAACGGAGGTAAATTCAGCATTGGGTCTATTAGGGGGAAGTCCGTTTCCTAAAAATTGGTCGCTAATGGAGGTGTGGTCGAGGGTTTTACAGTATATAATAGCAAAATGTGTATCTGTGGTAACCAAAGATGGAATGGATAACTTTGTAATACAGTTAGCCCCTGTCCTTTACGGATAATAAGAATTATTGCTAATACGAAAAGATTTTCTGTGCCCCTTGGAGTTGTCTTAAAGAGGTTCGACTGTACAGAAGAGGTATTTTTGAAAAAGTAGATGTGTTCTATCCGTTCATAGAGTTTTTCTTTTATACAATAATTTCTGCCACCCACGTATTAATTACAGCTCAAACTAGAGCTTGTGTAATTTTGGAGAAAAAGAGACGCTTTCCCCATCCTGGATTCGAACCAGGGTCCCTCCGTTTAGCCCGGAGTGTCTTGGACCGCTAGACGAATGAGGAGTTTTTTCTTATATTGCGAATTTCTTTTGATGTGCTGTCTAATTCAAAATATATTTCAGTTTGGTAGATAAGGGTAGGTTCGTCAAAAGAAGAATAGAACTGTTACTGACCAGCTGGAAAGTAATAACATATAGCATCTAAAAGGGGGGGATAGAAAGAAAGGAAAGGAACAAATATAGATCTATATATAGTTCGTTCACGAAAAGTAGTCCGATGGTACCGTTAGAAATAACGGGAGCTGACGTCACAAACGGCCTAGCCGATTACAGCAGAGGGGAGGACGTCATTTCAGAACTGGTTTTTGGCGCAGACAAACGTTCGCTAAAAACCAGATCTGGAATAACGTTCTCCTCTCTGCTGTAATCGGCCAGGACGTTTATGACGTTAGCTCCCGTTATTTCTAACGGTACCGTCGGACTACTTTTCGTGAACGAACTACACCTCTAAATTTCTAATTCGATATTTAAGAACTTTTGTTGAATTTGTGACCAATAAAAATATTCACAACTATTAAGGAACTGAGTGCGTTTATGGTTTTGGAAGAAAGAAACAGGAAACAGGGAAAAAGGGCTTAAACCGTATCTTAAAAACAGGACTGGTGATAAGATCTGTATTGAGTGGCTATATTTCAAAATGAAAAACTTTTCAGAAAATCTTTAAAGTTCCGTTTCTTCCATGAGGCTTTTCTGTTAAGTAATTTAATATTTTATGACTGTTTAAAATTTACTCCACCATATTTAAATTAACATAAACTTTCATCACTTGATTCATGATTTGAAAACTGCCACTCCTAGAATATAACTTTAGACAATAGACAATAGATTTTATTAGCAATTTTTTATTTTATTTATTTATTATTTTAAATTTTAATTTCCGACACGGAACTTCTAATGTCTTTTAGTTTTACCGTGACTACCAAATTTCTATTCATATCCGTACTTTTGATGTTTATGTGTGATAAGATTTCAGATATAGAAAGGTATTAGTTTATCCATTTAAGTTATATCATTCTCATTAAGACAAGTTCCCCTTTATTTGATGAAACAATTCAAAAACTATGATATAATGCAGGAAAATCGAAAGAAGAAATTATGAATGAATATCAAATACTAAATACGCAAAACCAACATAAACTAAAAATAACGTTATATATTTACGAACGCATAAACGAAAATAAACATATAAATTCGATATTAATATATAAAACGGTACATGATTATAACGCAAAAGATAAAACAAACTAAACAGAATAAAAATTAGAACAAATGCAGGAAAGAACAACATAAATTATATGGAATCGAGATGTGGAATAAAATCCCCAAACAAATAAAGGAAATTAAACCCAAAAGAATATTTAAAATTAAGATTGCATTTTTTATTCTCTTTCAGCGTGAAGGAGAAGGAATCTGTTGAAGAAATTATTAATTATGTAAATTAAAAAAGCTTTTTAAAAAGTACTGTTGCTGCGTTCACTAAATTAAATTACATGTTTTTAAGATTAATTTTGCTATTTCTTTGTTTTGATGCGTAGGCAGAACCGTTTCGGAGTCTTGGTCGAGTTTATTTAGAGCTGCTGTAATTACTGGAGAAGTAAAAATAGGTTGTGATTGATGTGAGCCCAAAGTTTAACCGTATACGGAAACAATATTTTTTTGTGGAATCCTACTATGTGAAATTGAACTGCACAGCTACAATTATTATTTCATATTGTTTTTCTATATACATATGCACAATATGATAAAAACAGTCATATTCAAATATACCTATTCGACAATTGCATACTGTTTTCAGTTGAATTGCGTGGACTATTCTTTCAAACGCATGTGCCTATTAAATAAAATAAAACACATTAACACAGTTAAAATAAATACGATGGTTTATAGCTATTTCGGAAGCGCGTTTAGGCTTCCTTCTTCAGCATGTGCCTATTTTACTTCAAGCTTAAGATGGCTCATTTAATATACACTCTATAACAAAAAAATCGACGCACCAAGAAGGAGTTGTCCGATTGTAATGAAATTTCGTATGCAAAGACATTTTGACCGAACATGCAAATGATTAAAATTTGGTGTCCAATGAATGAATAGCGGGAACTCCAGCGCATCGGAACTGCGCATTCAGCAGGTGTATATAAGGAGCGATTCTCAATATGTGGTCAAAATTTCTGTTGCATTTTGACTGCGGATATCTTACGTCGACTGTAACAATGCCTCGCCGAAAGATTCGTGCTCATTACGAGCATATGTCAGAGTTTGAAAGAGGCTGGTTGGACGAATCGAAGAATCGCTGGACATGTGGGTCGAAGCGATGCGGCGATTGGACGGTGCTGGCAAGAGTGGGTCAACAACGGCAGATGTCAGCGTCGGGACGGCAGCGGTCGACCTAGGGCCACAACAGAACGGGAAGACAGAGCGATTGTCAGAGCAGCTGTCACAGCACCGGATTCGTCGTTATCAACTATCCAACGTGTGGCCCGCACACATGTGTCCAACATGACCCTCTGCAGACGACTGAGAGAGCGGAATTTACGCTCGCGCCGACCGATACGCCGCGTACCTCTCACGCCTTTACACCGTCAAGTCCGATTACAGTGGTGCCGGGCTCGATCAACTTGGAACTGCGCTGACTGGGGACGTATAGTCTTTAGTGACGAGTCCCGTTTCCAACTGTGTCCACAGACGACAGACGTGCAGACGTGTCTGGAGGCGTGTCACAGACGTGTCTGGAGACGTCCAGGGCAGCGTGGGGATCCTGCCCTTACTATCGCACGCCACACATGCCCACAACAGGGCGTTATGGTCTGGGGTGCCATCTCCTTTGATAGCCGGACCCCTTTGGTGGTCATTTCTGGCACACTTACAGCACAGCGGTACGTAGACGACATTCTACGACCGGTTGTGTTACCGTTCCTTTTGCGACACCCTGGACTTACGTTTCAACAAGACAATGCCCGGCCGCACACGGCACGTGTTGCTATGAATTGTCTTCAAGCTTGCCCAACACTTCCTTGGCAAGCTAGGTCTCCTGATCTCTCTCCCATAGAGCACATTTGGGACGCTATGGGAAGGCGATTGCAACCATCCCGGAATGTTGACGATTTAGCCCGACAGTTGGAGACAATTTGGCAAGAAATTCCGCAGGACACCATCCGGGATCTTTATCAGTCTATGCCACGCCGGGTGACAGCTTGCATCCAGGCCAGAGGTGGACCAACGCCTTATTGACTTCCTCCCTTTGTAACGGTCAAACTCTGCAATAAATCATTCAATTGTTCTGAAATTTTAATGATTTCTTTTTCTATGTATGTTCTTCACATCCACCAATTTTTATCGCAATCGGACAACTCCTTCTTGGTGCGTCGATTTTTTTTTGTTATAGAGTGTATTATGAGGGAAAGATTGACGTGAAGCTAGTGTAGTGTTCAAGAGATGAATTTTTTAAATATTTATTCTGCGTTTTTGATATGTGCTTCTTCTAAATATACAATTATTGACACTTCTAGTAACTCCTTGCTTGCATTAAAATGCTTTGTTCACATACGAGACGGTAACCTCTAAAATTAATTGAATTACAACTTGTGCCTTTATTTGAGTACTTTTGTAATTACTTAGGATTGTGTTTGTAATTTTTCCATTAACTTTTATTTGACAACTTTCGATGTAGCACTTTTGTAGATATTTGTTTAACGTTAGCGTTCAGCGTTCATTTGTTTACTTAAATCTTAATTTTCATTTCCTCTCTCCGTTCCTTGTTTTGTGACTAGATTTTATGTCGTGGGTGTTTGCCCTGTAGGAGAGTCTTCCGACGGTTGCATTTTTATAAAGGTCAGAAGTAGAATATTTGTTCTGGAAATATTTACAGGAACTACAAATCTGCATCTCATTTTAAACGCCAGACGTACCATATTTATTTTTTACTCAAAGGCTTATCTGGTATACATGGTTATCAACATGCTATTACACAGGTGTACAAAACTTAAAGAATTAATCATATTTTCTCCTATAGTCTTACAGGAGTGGCCTAAATATGTGAAAATCATCACAGGAACATTGTGAGGCACCGAAATGACAAAGGAAGCAATACGGCCAAACAATGGATACAAAACGATATACAGTGAGACTTTATTCAGAAATGGCTACATTGCATTTGTCACCACGATATACAGGGTGTTTCAAAACTAACGGAACGAACTTTCAGGGGTTATAGAACACATCGAAATAAATATTTTTCATCATCATACATAGCATGGTCGCAAATGAAGAGGTTTCCCGCTAGGAGCGCCTTCATGCGCTAGAGGGCTTTTTCAAGCGCGTGTATAAAAGCGGTGGTTTTCGTATGCAAGGTCATTAGCAACTCGGAATGGATCGGTATAGCAATGTAGAGAAAGCGGACATGCATTTTGTCTACGGTCTCGCCAATAGTAATGGTAAGGATGCGCAAAGGCTTTAACGAGAGCGAACTCTCCCAACAGGCGTGTTCGTCACCACAGAATGTTTTCTCGCTTGCACCGTCAACTGTCCGAAAAGGGATCCTTCAGAAACATCACAACGCTGGTCACGTCCAAAGAGATTCTACGTGAGGTGATTTAATTTTATAGATTTGTTTAATGTCTGCAATTTTGATTTCGTTTCATCATGTTAGCAGTTGTTGAAGGTTTTTTTTTTATAAAAAAGCTTTATTTTGGTATTTCGTGCCCATACTATTTTTGCATTGTGTAAGACTGCATGCGTGTGGAGAAATAGAAAGCGCCTTCCAGCGTGTAATCTCTTCACTAGCGATCATGCCCTTTGTGATGAACAGTGTTTCTGTCAGCGTGTTCTACCACCCCTGATAGTTTGTTCCATTAGTTTTGAAACAACCTGTAAATCAAGGCGGATTCAGGAGGGGTGGCGGGCGAGGGTGGTTTCGGATGCTCTCACCAGGAAAATTTTTAGTTTTGGACTGTTAAATAATTTAGGTAAATGCTGTTATATTACTAGCCTTCCTTTATACTCATCAAAATATTTAATTTATGACAATGAAGTAGAGTTGGGCTTTTCTTTAATTAAACTATATGGTTTAAGGCATATTATAGTCAAGTATGACAGAAGGATAACCTAGTAAAGGAGACATATACAATAACCAAAAACGATAATTTACAATGTAATTAATAGAACAAGTTTAAATTTAAACTATAAAAACATTGTAATTATTTTACTTTTTTTATAACAAGCAACTTTTTAAAAAATTTGAAGTTTATAGTGCAAAGTCGAGCCATCTTGGTTTCTTTGAAAATTTGTCAATCACTTTATTTACATCTGGCGCAGTATAGCCCAGATGCTCTTGCGCCATAAAAAATCCAAACAAACTTTATTTACATCAATATGAAGATCTCTGTGAGTGTGTATTAAAAGTCTCTTCTGTCATCCGCGTTCGAAGCCAAGTTTGACGGGGCTTCAACGATAAAAAACTACGTTCTGCTGAAGCAACACCTACTGAAAACGTAGTTTGAAAGACGAGTAGCTTGAAGATTCGTGGAAAAACGTCTTGATCGCATTTTTCCAAGGCTTAGAGACTTTGGACACCAGTATAAGACTTTTATTTATTACAGTTGTAACAAACAACATATAAAATATTCTTCATCGTCTTTAATTTTTTTTCTATTTAATCCTGACATGGAGGGGGCGATCGCCCCCTCAGCCCCTAGTTGGATCCGCACTTGCTGTAGATGCATCACAGCCGAAGGTGGAGCAAAGGTGGTCCTTAGTAGAGAATATGATCACTCCTAACGGCACACATAGGGGTATTTGGCTAATCTAGCTGACCAAAAATCGATTTTATAAAATTTACTCCAGGTTTAAATAAATAGCTACGATCCAAAGTTGAATAATCACTTAACGATATGCTGCCAATTTTTCTCCCCTCAGTGTAACCACATGGCCATAGAGCCAGACGAAATTTGTCTCTTTATGAGTAAGTATATGTTCTCGGCGCTTTCTTTGTTCAAACGCTCTTTCACCAGTGTCTTTATTTTATTCCGAATATAATTGGAAGCAAATATTTATGGATCATGATAAAGCAGGTAAGTATGAATGAATTTTAAATATTTTCTTTGAGCATTTTTAATTTTATTTTAACCATTTTAAATAAATTTTCGGTATCAGCTTAAAGATTTGAAATAAATTTCCGATTTTAACAAATTCGAAGATATTTGTTGTACATTTAGACGATATCAGGTTATTATTTTTGTTAAGATGAAAGTATATAGCAAATAACTGCGTAAAAATCAGCTGCCCATCTTTGCCTATGCTTATAATCTAGGGTCCATAATGAGGGTAAACGATGAAAACACTAACATTTGTTTTTCATAGGAATATAAGGAACATTTTTTCGAAAAGTATGTCTCCTATCTAAAAAATATTTTTATACATGATTACCGAATTCTTTTACATACTGTACGTAAGCATTTATTAATATGTGCTTTCTTAATTCAATTAAAAATATTTATGTTTAACAATATAACAATTTTTGAAAAAAAAAACCTGTATATTATTACAAGCGTTGAACCTTATAAAACGAGCAAAACATAAAAAAATTCAAAAAACCTTACATTACAGTATGTAATGCTATGTAGTATAAAATTTTAGAACATATTGCAAGTGAGTTGGTTGACAAGTTTGAAAAAATGTTCTTCATGTAGAGATTAGAATCTGTTTCAGCAATCTGTAAGTTGGATAACCTTAGTTGTAGCCACATTGTATCTAATACAAAAATTTGTATTTTTGAACCTCGGGTTCAGTTTAAGTTTTTTATTTAATTTTGACTTAGGTTCATCGGGTGTCAGAATATTCACTCGAGGAGAATTTTTTCATAAGATGTAACACAAAGACTTACCTAGTAATAAAGAAAAATTGGAGTTTGTCAAAATGTCCTTTTAACTTACGACGACTACTCGGAAAAGCAAATAAAGGAAATAAAGAAAAAATTTGCGCAGTTTTAATATGAATTCAAACGAAGGAGAACGGCAGCAAACAGTTATCTTTGAGTTTTAAGTTTGAAGAACATGTATTTCTTAAGAAAATTGTGACTAGTTAAGGGAACGTTTGCGATTCCAAAAGGAATACAGAGATCGGGACGCCCACTGAGGGCATTTAAAGAATCCGGTGAGAGAAGCAAGAGAAGAAAAATGGAAAATCTGAGTACCACTGTTGATAAGGACAACTCAACAACGATGATCCGCAACTAATCCGTAACTCTCTACTTCGCAACTCTCTACTTCGCAACTCTCTAATTCTCAAGTAACTCGGTAGGTTTTTAACGTTAACAATAGCCATCATTATTGCATTTACGGAAGACCTTTGCCTTGTCCTTTTCATTGCGTATAGACAGACAGACAGAAAAACCAAAAGCAATAGCGGGTTCAATATCTATTGAAACCCGCTAATTAGTAGGAAGTCATTTTTTGGACACAGTAAACTACAGAAATAATTTTGGCCAGCTAGATCGGCCAAATATCCCTATGTGCGGCGAGATGAATAATCCGTCCATATTTATAACGACATTTTTGATAAGTTCTTGTGGTAACATTCTCATTCCTTCGTCTCAGCGCCTTACGTTATATACTATACATACAAAATATTTTTTCATGTAAGAAGTTTGTGTACATCAAATTATGTTTTATTGAACCATTAATTCCGACATGTAGATGCCTGACTGCATTTTATTTTCAAAATTACCAACATACGTTAATCTCTGTATTTGGCAATGCCCATTGCATCTGACAGGCAAATTAACTACTTTTATTGGTACATCACTTTAAATAAGAAACGTTAGTGTTGGGAGACCTTCAAGAACCGAATAATTCACAATAAAAATCTTATTCCATTGTTTTATAACTAGCGTGCCCAGTGGCGCATTTACGTATAGGCCAAGGCCTAGGGCCCCACGATTTTGGAGCCTATCAGAGGCCTGGTATTTAAGTTTATGCGTTAAGTTTATGAGCTGTTTATTAATAATTGCCATATAAATTTTTAGTACTAATAAACCTAAATATTAAAATAATCAATTTTAAAGAAAGACTAATGATTTATTGACTGAATATTGCAGGTGCAACATTTTTGGACCCATTTTATCCTTCTGACTTAGGGCCCATAAAAACTTTAATCCGGTACTGAGCGTGTCTCGAAAAGTAATTTAGAACTGCATTCTAAAGGTAGGATTAAATGGAAAATACGAGTTCGTTGGTTCTACTAACGTGCAGTTCAAAAAGAAAAAGTTATTCTGTATTTGTAGCCTATCCTTAAATTTTGAACGAAATTAAATCTGTATGGGCTGCATAATTGTCCTTTAATCTAATAAGGTTCAGAATGTGTTTCATTTCGACATCTTACGGTTTTCGAATAACTTTGGTAAACCGATCCTCGTTTTGTAATGAAATTTAAATAGAATCGCAAAAGAGGTTATTTAATGAGAGGGTTTGGTTAACCACGCATTTCCATATACTCTAAATCAACCGTAAATTTGGCTAGTCTTTAAACCTTTAAAATTTGCTTTGCTTTTTGGTTTTACGGCTCAAAGACTACAGTGGTCATGCTGCGCCGGGACCTACTGTTTTCCGAGGAATCCGAACCTCTTAAGGCCTGGGGAACCAAACCCCGGACTACAGTGAGCAGTGCGATCTTTTATGAGATCTCTGAGTAAGCGTTCTTTTTGCACTGCTGGGAGTCGAACCCGGATTAGCGGCGCACTAGGAGAACGCGTTACCACACTGCGCCACCGCAGGGCTTAAAATTTGCAATAGTCGAATTTTATATATTATTCCTTATCCCAAATTTAAGGTTAACTTAAATGCTGAAAATTCCCAAATCATAGTTAGCTTATATTAAAAAAAAAAAAAGATGTATTTCTTATATACTCCACGACGAATATAACAAAAGTCTATTCTATAAATTTGGGGCTTCAGCTTTTGTGAAACAATTCCCGGTGCAACAGCAAGTTTTTACGCGCGTCAATACCTGGAAAAATACAGACTAAAATTTATATAAAATAATTTAGTTTTAAGTATGTCAAAAGGGGAACATTTTTTATATTGGGAGCAATACGTTTAACTATTTAAAACAAATTACATACAAACGCAGTTTAATTTGAGCAGGAGAAACATTTTACAATTGTTTGATTGTGAATGCGGATTGTCCTACGTTGGCCAAACACGTAGAGCCCTGCGTTTCAGACTCAAAGAGCACCAATCGTACGTTCACAAACAAGATTTTGAAAAATCGGCCATTGCAAAACACTCATGGAAACATGGCCATCGTTTCTGTTTTGCCGATGCAAAAATAATTGAAAAAGTCCGTTCACCCTCAGATCTCAATTTTTTCGAGGCCTTTCATATCTTCAGTAATTCCTGTACAATAGTCAACGAGCCGGTTGAGAACAATTTTTCCCCCCTCTTGTTACAAACCTCTCTTTCAATCAACATAATTTCTTCTTCCAACAATAATTGTTCCTTTTCCTTTTACTTAGCATTCTGCACAATAGATGGCGACACAAATCAGGCTTTTTGTTATGTTATCTGTTTCGCCTTTTTCACTTTTTCGTTTTTGATTTAGTGGCAACAAATCAGTTTGGACGAATTTTCTGACGATGGTGGACGCTTGATTTTCCACCGAAACAATTGTAAAATGTTTCTCCTGCTCAAATTAAACTGCGTTTGTGTGTAATTTGTTTTAAATATTATTTTTGCGCAGTGTATCGCTCATATTTCTCTCACGTTTAACTATTTTACTTAAAATTACCAGTTACATTTTTCTCCATAAATTGACAATCAGAGAAGCAAACATCCATTAATTTGTGGATAACATGTTTATTTTTACAGTTGCGAATTCCTCAAATTATATTAAAGCAAATTTTGTATTGATAAAGTATTTAATAACAAATTTTTAATACGAAGTGTGAACGAAGAAATTTAAAAGCATTTATTCTTCAAAATTCGGTTGAAAAACTAAATCACTTGTTTCTTTTATATATAATTTGAATATTAATAAGTAAAATCACAAACAACCACGGTTATATATTCAAAATTCGTCGACAATTGTTTCGATGAATATGTTCCTCCTCTTCAGAGCGATTGCGTGTAGAACTGAAAGAATGACAAGGGAAAAAAAAGGAATTGGTTTGAAGGACAAGTGTCGCCATGTATTGACATCTTCTCCATTAATAAGTTCTTTTTCTTTTCTGAACATGCTCTCGGTTCTAGCTTTTCACTTCAACCATTTGCACGCAATCGTTTTAAAGAGGAGGGATGTATCCATCGAAAAAACTGTCAACGATTTTTGAATGTACAACTGTGATTGTGTTTTTACTTATTAATGTACTTTGCACAGTATTTTTCGCCAACCGTTTTCTACATAAAATTTTAAATTTTATTTAGAGCCCTGGGTGACGAAATGGAAGAAATGGAAGTTGCAAAATTTTAAAGCTTATTTAAAATTAAAAGTTGTACTTACGATGGCATCATCAACAATACTTTTCAATCCATTGCAGAAAGGCGGTTTCCCCCTCTCTCTCATTACACATATACGTTCGCAATGTTTGTTTGTTTGGGTTTTTTTATGGCGCAAGAGCATCTGGGCTATACTGCGCCAAGCATGGTAAAATAGAAACACATAGTATTTGGCCTTAAGCTTATCATGCTGGCGAGATGTGTTGGCAAGCTGGGCTTACAGTTTAATTAATAAGGAATTGGAATCCTGTTCCCCACAGCTGAAGTCCTGCGCTTACTCTGCTAGTGAGTGACCCCTGTCCAGGCTGCTTTAAATTCGGCGCCCAAACGAGAAGCGGTTCCCTCAACAGAGGACAGCTGCGGAACTTAAGATGTATAGCGTTTAAAACGTAAGAAATTTGACTATAGTTTGCAAATTTCACCCTCCTTCAATGAGACAATTCCTACTATGAATTAGAATATCACTTCAGGTTAGTAAATTCTTATAAATTTTCTTAATCTTATTAATTTCGAAAAAAGTTTTTACATCGACAAAGTGCACATTTCTCTTGGGAGAAAATTAAAATTGGGCAAGTTCAATTTTTTTATTTGTAAAAAGTGTTTTTACCACTGCCTTCGTTCAATTTTTTTACTGTAATCTTATTTAGCTTATTCAAATACTCTCTTGAATTTATGAAAAAGTATCGAGTTCAATAATATATTAATGCAGATGCAGTTGAAATTTTCATTCAATAATTGAATAAATTGCCATTATTATTAATATGCCGTATTATTACCTTACCAGCTTATAATCAGCCTTATTTAATGATAAAAAAGGTAATAATGTAAAAAAAAATTAGGTGTTATGGAAATGATATTGATTATCAGAATGGTCAAAGCACCGAACTTTACGGCAGTGTGGACATTTTAAAGATGGATACCCATCGCGATCTGAAAAATCACAATTGTCATTTTGTAAAGTAAAGGACACTTCTTGCACATTCGAGAAATTTCTGGGATTGAAGTCACTGATATTACGTTTAAACCAAGCACATTTTACCATAGGCTAATAATGAGGTGATTTCAACTGATTATACGCCAAACTATGGATTTTTATTACTTCTTTTCTATTTTTTACATCAATGTCTAACTCATCTGCGGCGATACTATTTGTGATTACCTTAACAAATAATTTCAGTTGACGAAAAAAGTTAATGTCTAAAGGTTAGATTAAAGTATTTGTTTTTGGCAGAATTCTCCACCTCGTACAATTTTGTGGAAGATCTTTGTAAATATCAGGATTAGTGAAACGTGTCCAAGAGTCCAAAAGAACAGAAGAGGATGGTACCAAAACGGGGTTTAAACAATTTATAGACCATTCTCTCACTTTTTTTTACACATTTTCCCAACTTTAGTAAGTAATATATAAATTTGTTGTGCAGAATAACCTTTTATAAACATCTGGTCTAAATTTTCCATCTGTTTCTCTCAAGCAAAGGAATATTTTCACTTTTAATTCACCGCTCACTAAGAGGATGGGCATGATCGTATATGAATGTGTAGTAGCATATTTTGAATATAACAGTGCAGAAGTTTGTGTTTTACCCTTTCCAGATAATGTTCTTTCATTAGAAATACAATAATTTATTTCACTTTGATTCGCATTGAAAATTTGTTCTGAATTAATATATCGGAATGAGTCTCTAGTTTCTAATCCGAACTGTACATCACTATTTTCGATTGTTTCTTTATTTATTGTGTCCAATACAGTTGCAAATTTTGTTATTTTTCTTGAAATAATTTTGAACTTTTTTTAAAGTCGTGTATTAAGAAATTCGAAGCTCTGAAATCTGTCAACTCAATTTCCTTGGTTTTCAAACACGCCCACCTTTTCAAATCCATATTATGGACTGGCAAATTGCATTCTCTTGAATAAAGGAATTTTGATATCGTATCCTTCCGGTTAATTACTAATTTTTCCGAATTCTAACCATTTTCCGAAATATATTTTCTAAATATTGATATATCTTTGCTATTTTTGGCCCACTGAGATCTGTTTTGGGTTTGGTGAAATTGTTTTGCAAGTATCATGCAATTAGATAATGTTTTTCGTATTACCCAAAGGGACATTATTAACCGGATCGTTTTTAAACGTGCCATGGCTGTAATTCCAGTCGGCGTCAGAATCATCATTGCCCAGTTCGCCAAGCTCAAAACCTCTATTTTCAAGAGGGTCTTACTTAAAATCTAAACTAACTTTTATTTCATTGTTATTGAATATAAATTGGTCAATATTGGCCAAAATAGCTTTATTTTTTTATATTTTCTCTTCTGTTATTTCCGATAGCTGTATATTATATTTCTTGGTTGCTAAATCTAAAATCTATTTCAATATAGTGATTAAATTTATTATGAATATCTGTGGTTACAGGGAATAAGTGGTGAAGTCAAAAAATGGCATCGCACTGCTCACTGTAGTCCGGGGTTTGGTTCCCTGGGCCTTAAGAGGTTCGGATTCCTCGGAAAACAGTAGGTCCCGGCGCAGCATGACCACTGTAGTCTTTGAGCCGTAAAACCAAAAAGAAAGCGAAAGCAAAAAATGGCGAAAGTAAGTGCACTGTGATTTCAGTGCACATGGTTTCAGTAATTCTTCTTCTTTCTTTATTCTTCTTTCTTTATTCTTATTTCTTTAAAGTAATTATTCTTCACACCATTAAATTTAGAACGTTATTTGAGTCACATTAATGTCAACCAAATTTCTTTCTTTCAAAAACTGTACATATAGAAAAAGTTCTAAGGTAAAAAAGCGCCGCCCTAAAAAATTCCCATTTTATACTTAATCAGTTATTCCCTGTGACCACAGGTATTACCCGCCAATTTGTTGAAATGTTGAAAAATATTTTTCAAATTTTATACTATTCACGCCTGTGCAATATACCCTAATTTTATAGTCTGCGAGAAACAGCAATCTGTTAGACCCAGCCGTTTATAATGAAAGCTAACGTGCCAAAACTAGTATTTTATCCGCCAATAAGAAAGAAACGGACCAATGGCATAAATCCGAACTCGGTGAGTAAAAAAAATTGATCGCTAAAGTTATGACGTTCGTCCATAACATGTCACCAAATTGTGAAGTTTGAATCCCCGCCATTTCTCAAAACTTAAGTTTTACAGAAAAAGAATTAAATGGTTAGAACAAGGAGTTAAAGCTCTATAAAATCTCCACAGTCTCAATCCTTAATTCGACGGGTAGGTTGATAGGTTCCCTTATTGGTATTAAATTTTGTATATTTAGTGCTATTGGGTTTGTATGCTAATACTATTATATCACATATTTCTCATAAATATGCTTATAGATAAAAGTACGAAAATTATGGTGAGTAATGTGAAGCTTAAAAGAAAACTTTTTATGAATAATGGGAAATTTATTTTAAGTAATAAAAGATTCCGCATATTTTCGTCTGGGATGGTCTTCAAAATCTCATTTCTTCCGCTGCTTTGCTTTCACAATAAGGAAAAGTTTATCTCAATTGTTAAGGAATGCTTCCTTTGAATTCGTTATTGATTCCATTAAAAATTAAATACCAAAGTCAGTTCTACCCTAAAATCAGCCTGAACTACTTTAATTTGGTCGCCATAGAATGAAATACAATAACGGCAAAATGTAAACACACTTGAATCCATTTGAAATGTTTAATTTTCAGACTTTTCTGTAAGAATCTTACAAAACCAACTTCATAAACGAAAACACCGAAATATACATTATTCATTGTCATGATATTGTCGTTTGTTGAAGGAAAAGAGGAAAGCCAGAGAACTCACCGTTTCTGCCCGGCGTTTCTTCGTTATTTGTTGCTGATACAGTTTTAGAAGAACTGCTGTTACGAAACTCAATAACGCGATGCATCCGTGTATTTTCTTGTCTATTTCTTTCAAAGATGTAACTTCGCTTTATTGATTTTACGCAATGATGCGGCGAGAGAAGAATTGATGCGAGAATGTAGAAATAAATATACAGTGCTGAATCTGGCTTTGGTTATTTTGCAAAGATATTAAGTGCCCGATTTATTTTTAAAGATTTTTTTTGGATACTAGAAAACTGACAAGAATGCGAAGGAATAAGGTTGTACTTTACTTTGTGGCACTAAAAAATCCATTCATACATTTTTTTGCAAAGCAGGTATAGTTCTTTCACGAAAAGTTTAGCTTAGTCGCTGGTTTTCAGCGGATGTTTGTCTGCGCCAAAAACCAGTTCTGAAATGACGTCCTCCCCTCTGCTGTAATCGGCTAGGCCGTTTGTGACGTCAGCTCCCGTTATTTCTAACGGTACCATCGGACTACTTTTCGTGAACGAACTATATATAGCTCATCGGGTTAAGCCAGATTTAAAGGTTTTATTTCTTGTGTCTACATCAAATAAGAGACTTAATTTGGAAAACAAACACAATTGATTACACTTCTACAAAGCGTGGGGCCCAATTCAGACACTTAAGCTAAATCGGCATAAGACCCGTCTGCCTTGCCTTTTAGGCGTCAAATTAGTATGACACCCATTATACATCATTATTAATTGCTAATAATAATTACGGATGGTGTAATATCAACAATAATAATAAGTAAAATTTGTGTCATTCATATATAAAACAATATTACTTTAAATAAGTTTTTAATATGGGGTGAATAACGAAACATGCTTGGAATTAGCTATCACCCTTATTTTAAAAAAATTATTCATATTTAATTCCTTATTAAACTTCGGACTTCTTTTCACTTTTTAATGGAATAAAACCAAATCTAAAAATATTTGATCAATTTCAAAGAAAGTAAAAATTGTTTGCTGATACAAAATTTAAATTTAATAAACTAATACACAATCAATATAAGTTATACGTGTGGTTCTCGAAGTGGGCGCTATTGTCTCCTTAATGTAGTTACACAGGAGAGCGCTACTGTAGGAAATGAGAATATGTTGGGGGCGGTAGATCGATTAATTTGGGGTAGTAAAGCGAGAATAGGATGCTGCAAAATTTGGATGTTATGCGCGACGATATATTTTGGATAAAGTCTGAAAATTTATTTTCCAGATCGGACGAATAGATAAATGTTTTTCTCATGGAATCATATCATCATCATATTTAGAAAATTGGTACAGCAGAAGAAAAACTGATTCTGTTTTACAATAAGTTCAAGCGGAAGTTGAGAGATTTTAAAAAAAATAATATCAAGACTTTTTGCTATAGAAAACACTTTTTAATACATATCCGTCACCGTAGACAGTGTCCAAGAGAAACTTCTAATTGTATTCTCAACTTCATATCAAGTTAAACGTGTTTTTAGCGTATCCCAATCGAAGGACTAAATTTTTGCTGATTCAAAGGTAAAACCATTAGGAAATTGCCATTACCTAATCAAGTCCTTTCGTTACACTCCACCACAGTTCTTTCATTCCACTCCAATACAAAAATAGCTGTCTGTAAACTAAAAAGAAACACAAACCGGTATACGAATGTATTAAAGGTTCGATTAAAATAAGCTTTTTTTTCTTTTAAGTTGAATACAATTTTTCTCCTCGTGTTTCACATCGTATACCACGAGGCTTACGGAAGTAAGTTAAAACATTAACACACATATTGAAACAAAGTATTAAATACAGTAAAAAAAAAAAGTTAAAACTCCAATTTATATACAAAAGACCGAAATGCAGAACAAGTCTCTTTCGACGTCACTAAATAAAAAAAAACGACGGTGGCCAAGAAATAAACAGTTTCTGTAAGGTGGCCTGTAGAGCGTCTTTCTGCGGAAAGTACACAGCACAATTTAAAATAATGTGCTCAACATTATCTTCGCCGTCACCACAACTGAAAATGTCACAACTTTAAATCTCACTGTATTATTATACTATTATGCACCATTTTATCAACAACCTTTTATTAAATCAAATATGGCCGACGGCAATGAGCTTCGTAATGGAAATGGTGGAGTGCGCTGAGATTAAGTTCACAGAGTTATATTTAAAAGCGGTGGTGTCGCAAGAAGTTTGAGAACAGCAGCTATAAATACTTAAATAAGGACACGTGCAAAACCAGAATAAATCTCAAAATGAATACAAACACAAATAAAATACTAAACTAAATAAATATTAAAAATATGATGTTAGTATTTTCAACAAATTGATTGGTTACTTTGTTGTTTAAAATAATGTCTGAAAATTGTGGCCATAAAGATAAGAATATTTTTGAATCTAGTGATTAAAATTTAGTTATTTTCGTTTCCTGTCACTAAAGACGCGGATGCTGAATTTATAGATAATAAAAATAGAATGATACAGGCATAAATGCTAGGTATTGCTCAATTAGTCTTTAATAAGATGACGAAGTTGTTTTAAACCTTTAATCTTCGTCGAAGTTTTAAAGATAAAATTTAAGAAAGATGGTAATTGTATCGTTAAAGAGAATTAAGTTTTAAATTATCGCAGGCGGAAAGAAAGCCTAGTATGGATGAATTCCTAGTAAAAGAAACAAATTTTGATGTACGCGAAACATGAATCTAGATCATAATAATTAAAACTGCACCGACATAGATATTGAAACGAAATTTATGATTCGAGGCTTCAGAAATTCGAGATTATTTCGGAAATGAAACATTCTACGCTATCGGCTTTCCGTCTCACTGATTAATACAGAAACTAAATCAGTTTGGGAAACTGGAAGAAGTTGTATACAAATTTATACAAGGTGTGACCAATAAGTATGGTGAATAATGAAATAAGTTTTACATTGAGTAGACCTGATATGGAATCTGTTTACAATACTTCAAAAAAGTCCCCGTCGTACACTATGCACCTCTAACAATGTGTGTTCAAATCACCGAAAGCTCTTGAAAACTCCCACCTCTGGTGCAGCTTTCAATTCCTGTGTCGCAGCAGCTTGAATGTGCATAATGTCTGTAAATCTTTGCCCTTTTAGAGCCACTTTAAGTTTATGGAAAAGGAAAAAGTCTGGTAGTGACAAGTCTGGGAAATACGGTGGGTGCGACAGTTCAGTAACCCGATGTTGAGCCAGACGTCGTTTTACAAGCGTAGAGGTATGCGGCCGTGTATTATCGTGCAAGAGAAACCAAGAGCCAGGTTGCTTCAGATGTGGTCATACACAACGAATACGAGCCAAAAGTCGTTTGAGCACCTCGCAGTAAAACTCACTGTTGATAGTTTGACCTGCAGGAAGAAATTCATTGTGAATTATGCCTTGACAGTCAAAAACGGTTATCAGCAGTGTCTTTTTTACCCTTGACTTTTCAAAATGACATTTTTTCTGTTTTCGGGAGTTGGGTCCGCACCACTCCATACTTTGGCGTTTTGTCTCCGGATCATACTGGAAACACCAGGTTTACTCGCCGGTTACGAAGGTTTTCACGAACTGGGCATTTTCGTCCTCCATGTCGATGAAGTCCCCACAACATTTCATTCGTTGCTGGTTTTGTTTCTCCCTTAAGTGCTGAGGAACAAATCGCGAACAAATCCTGTGTCACGATTTTCCGAACAGTTTCCTCGAGGGTTATCCAATTCGTTTGACAGCATCTTGATGGTTAATCGCCAATCTCCCTGCAACAGTTCACATATTCTCGTGATGTTTGTCCCTGTTCTGCTGGTGGTGAGCCGCACACTTCGATGCTTTCACGTCCATCATTAAACTTTTTAAACCACACGTACAGTCTTTAAGGTCACGGTTTCATCTCCATACACCTGCCTCAGCAGTGCATGACTTTTGCCTGCTGATTTACCTAATTTGTACAAGAATTTCAAATTGATTCTCTGCTCCATGACGCACCACAAAACCACCACACAGTCGAAAGTCGATAATAATTTTATCAAGACCCACAGCCACACAAAACCACGCCACGCACTACTGTTAACTGAATATTACGTAACACAACAAAGGTGTCACTGACAATCGGGTTGTTCCCATTTTCGATTTGAGGGGTGATTCACCCTACTTATTGGTCACACTTTGTATTAACACTATTATTAATTAATAACTGTAAACGACTATCACAAATTAATACAGTCTTAAATAGCTTTAATTTACTATTGATAGTTGTTTCGGTAGCCATGCGATACTATCTTCAGAACAACTGATTCATCCCAATGTGCAAGCAACATTCATCGTAAGTTGAGCTGCAATAGTCGCCGTTCTGGCAATTGTAGTACATGGTTAGGGAAAGAGCTGTTAATGGTTAATTAAACCTATTTAAAACTGTGTTAATTTATGTGATCTTAGTTATTAATTATGCTGTACAGTGTGCTATCAATTAACTTAATAATTTGAAGACAAGTTTGTTAATTTTTAACGTGCTTTCATCAATAGACCTAAACTGAATATTTCAAGCTTTAAGCAATCCGAGTTGATGGAGGATTCATAAGAAACCAAAACCCAATGGTAGAAACAGTACAAGAAAAAAAATAAACGTTATAATCAATCAACTATGAAGCAGCGGATTCGAGAACTAAAACTTAATTAAATTTATTTAATTAAATAAACTTGAGTTTTTAAATTTCTCAGGAGACATTTCTGAAATTAGTGGAAATTACTAAACGTACCTAAATCTAACAGCAAAACTCATTATTGCAGAGTGAAAAGGTTATTTTCCCAGGTCATGCAGGGTAATTGGATAGCAAGCCTATGGCCATTTTAAAGGAAAATACCTGAAATGCAAAACAAAGTTCAGAAGACATTCATGTGTCTGAAAACATTTTCATAGTAGACGTTTTGAGGTGCTTTGATAGCGTATAAAAGCTGCGTATCGTGGATATTATAGCTGAGTAAACTAGTTTGCATCAATGCTGAGATGGTGCACATTTTAGTTGAATATGGATGTCCGCAGGTACATTTTAGTTTGGGGTCATTGCAAGATGTCGATTTCATGGTCAAGTTCAAAATATAGACGAATTACCTGGACAGGTGGCTTGCTGCCTCAGTCAGTCCGTTTTCTTTCCCTCCCACTACAATCAAAAGGATTTATGGGCATTATAAGGCTAGATTGATGAAGTTTTTGACTTCCTAGTGTGCTTTATTCAAATCAAATTCATAAATGATCGTCTGAAATTTTTTTTATTTGTATCTATTTAAAGCAAACAATTGAAATAAAATAATTTTCAATGAGATTCCAATAGTTTTCTTACTCAAATTACTCAACGACAATTTGTTTAGTGTTACATCATAATTAGTCATAATTAACGTTATAACATCATGTGGATATATATATATATTTCTTTTTTTAATTAGATATATTTCTTTTAGTCGTTATAGCAAACATTCTGCATGCATAGGATTTCAAATAGTCAAAAAGGCTTGCCACATGTAATGTTCAAATGTTTCGGGGATTAAAGCCTTTTTTAGTATAGTCAATACTTCGTATATGCGAGAGGTATCAAGAAAATAAGCCCGTTAACATATACTGGTGCCACAATATTAACGTTAAGATTATGCACATGTATACAGAATTCCTTTGTCCATTGGCAAGCCGCATCTACCATTTTGAGATCATACTGACTCATCGTTCTATGTTTTATACTTTAAAGAAAATTAAACTGTCCCCCGTCTGTTAAATGCAACTTCCCTGTTACCCGTTTCTTAAATAAAAAACATGCTAATTCGGCAGAGGTTCATTGTTAATATTGTGAGGCGTATGGAGAAAATGCTATCAGTGATTCAATGATATAAGGAAATCAGTTATTAACTTTAATAAAGGGCCATGGTCTCACTGTCAAACACGGCAATGCTCGGCAGTCCACTGTTGTCAAACTGAAGCCCCTATGAAGGAATTTGGCTTGGGAACAAATTGTTTATTCCCTGCCTCCGCAGCCTGGACTTCTCTCCAAATGATTTTCAAGTGTTCTTTTATCGAAAACAGTTCCGTGGTAGTCGGGGTTTCTTCAAAGACGATGTTATGAAAGAAATCCTGTACGTGTATACGCTAGTTTTATCACAAGAGGCATCGTTCTACGATGCGGGATACAAAAACTGTTGCCCGTTATGGCAAGTGATTTATGAATGGTTTAAAAGGAATTTATAGACATGTAAAACCAATGGAAACTAAATGTCGAAATTTCGTGTTTTTTATAGCCACACGGGATTCACTTTCTGGATACCCTCCGCATATTACATAACTAGTTAAAATTAAAATTCTGTACGTAAAATACGTCGCGGATTTGCCAATAAGCCACGTAGGCTGGAGAACACGGTAGAAAATTTTCGAAAACGAAAATTTACAAAGGCGCAGCTGAATTTTTTGGCTAATTGAATTATTAATTTCTCAGAAATGTTTTCTATTTACCGCAATACGGCACGATTTCTTCGTCATCGGGACTACTTATTTAAATGAAAATAGCCGGCGAATGGGTCCTCCTCTTTCGTCTGCGAAAATATCTTAATCACTAAACAAATTGCAAACAAAGAAAGGGATATGAATACAGCGCATTGTTTATCGTCATTAATATCCTTCAGTCGCCAAATGCAGAGACAACTTTAAGAATTTGTAAGGTTATGGTAACTCTTTCTCTGAAAAATCGTTTCCTTGTTTGAAACGAATAACAAATTATTTCAATTACATTACATTGGGAAACAGATTGAACGAGTTAGTGCGATTTGAATGTAAGGTTGGATTTTTATGATTCAAGAAGAGCAAAGGTCGTTCTGCTTCAAACAAGGTGAATGGTGAGCAATTTTATTTACGTCGTCGTGTATATTGAAATCACTTTTCTTTGACACTGTCGTTAAAGATTTTGTAAAAAATAAATGCAGATGGCAATATTTCTAAGTACATATGGTTTACCAAAGAACACATTTAATCTTGATATGTTATTTTAAATTTTAAGAAATGTGTTAATATATTTTTCAAATAAAAAAAATTATATTTTTTCATCGATTGGAATTACTAATTTCGTTTTATATGTGATATTTAGGTTATATTGCTAAAATGTAGTGAGTGATATTTTATTATAAAGTTCTATTTATTGGTGCCGGTTCCCTTTATGTTCCTTTTATTATTTTTATAAAGGTTTTGCAGTTTTTTATATTTATCTACCTTTTATATCCATTTTTAGATGTTATAAGCACATGCGTAACAAGACATTAGCAAAGTGAGAGGTGCCGTTGGCGCTACCTCGAGTGAGGTTCAAAAGGCGTTGAATTTGCGAATACTTGCAAAAAGCTGAATTGGGAATCAGGGGCAGACTGGATCCTTTTAAAGGGCGCATGTCTTGGATTATCCGAGGGTGCGGGTCCTATCGGCCAAGAGGGCGCACCAGCCGGGGGCCGGTTGGTAAGCGGCCCAGTCCGCCCCTAATTCGAATAACCGGACACGATAGGGGTTTCAAATTAAGAAGTTGACAATGGCGCCAAAGTCTCTGTTACGACTCTTTATGACTCTTTAGACCAGTTATGTTTAAAAATGTGTTTTGTTAAAAATTTGTTTATGTTTGAGAAAACTTACGTTAGCCTATACAGGCGTCAAAATGTATCAGCCTATAGGCGATAAAACCGTAAATCCGTCTCTGCGTAAAATGATTTATTTTAAAAACGTAATTACGAATAATGATACTTTTTATTATTAACTAACTAAAACAAAAAGTTGACAAAATTGGAGGTAAAAAATAAGCTATTTTTTTAATTTCAATTTTTAATATATGTAAGCAGTTGTTCAAATGTATGAACTAAGCTTATTTCTCGTTTGAAAACAACTTATTCAAACAAACTAGCGGTCTGCCACTTTTCCCGATTCTGTGCGATATTGTTATGCACTATATAGAAGAGTAAGTTCTGACTCTTATCCCATTTATAATCTGGATAAGATATGTGGATGATACTTTCACTCTAATTTCTAGCAATATGAATCCTTCACAGATCATCAACCTCCTAAACACCATTGATCTTAACATCCAATTTACTTTTGAAGAAGAAAAAGACTGTTTAGTGACTTTCCTCGATGTTTTAGTCCATGTATCCTTTTCGTCATTAATGTGTCATCAATGTACTGTGTCGTTGATATGGCCATCTGTATGTGCTTGCTTCTTATTGCTGTGTCATCAACGTTTTGTGTCATTCATGTGTATCTGTATGTACCGTTTTATCGTTCTTGGTGATGAAAACATCGCCAGGCACATGTGTGCCTTTAATCTCATCACCACCTTAGCATCGCCCTCATTGTGTTATTATTTGTATTGCCTTTTCTGTTTTCTTGTTTTTTGTTTTTTTTTTGCTTGAATTACGCCCAGGAAATTAATCACATTTAATGGAATAGAACACCTACCGGCTTCCACACCAATATCTACCCCAAACCTAATTCTATTAGTCTTCTTCCTCACGCTCTATCGGCTCATCCACAAAGCCAGAAAATGAGCTCGTTTTATTGGTTGGTGTCTCGTGCCATCAAATTTTCATCCACAAGTGATGTTTTGACTAATGAACTTCGCTGCATTCGAAAAATTACCTCATACTGCGGCTACAATCCTACAACCATTTATCATATCTTTATGCAACACACTAAACCTAAACCTGTGTCTTCTATCTTCAGCGAATCTTTAGCACCTAATAACTTTGTTTGCATTCCTTATGTTCCGAAAATTTCTACTAGGATTGCTGCTGTCCTGCACAAATTCAACTTTCGCGTTACCTTCACTCCGATCAACAAAATAGGCTTTTCTCATCTTAAGGATAACATCCCGGATTCTGACAGCTGGGGCATATATTCCATTCCGTGCCAGTGTGGCCAAATTTATATCGGTCAAACACGAATAGCACTGCGCCTCAGACTAAATGAACACGAAGCTTATGTCAGAAAGCAAGAATTTCATAAATCTGCTCTGGCAAAACACTCATGGGAATTCGGACATCAGTTTTTATTCTCTAATGCACATATTATTAAAAAAGTCAACTCAACACTTGATCTCAGTTTTTTTGAGGCATTTCACATTCTAGCAAACATCAATGTTGCAGTTAATGATCAACTCCTTAGTAACTCTATCTCATCCACTTGGAAAAACCTTTTGTGTCTCACGGCTGAAGAAGTCTCCACAAATACGCTTTACTCCTCCGCCCAATCAAGTTTCCAACCGACGTGATGGCAACACCGACCAACAGCACGGACATAAACAGAAGCCGCCATTCGCTCTGACGACGATAGCCGTTGTTCTATCGAAATAGCTATTAGCAACGATTTTTTTAATTATTATAATATTTTATAAATTAACTGCACCAAAAAAAATTTATGTCATTTTTTGCTTCTATTTGCTTTTAAGTGTGTATATTCTCTTTGAGGTTGATTTCATATCAACATTCTTGGAAGTTCATGATATATACATATACAAACACAGATATATATAACGTGAAAAACTTTTTGTTATAATTTTTTGGTATAGTTAGTGAATTTTCTCACTTTATCATCTTTTCTATTCTTGTTAATTCAACTTTTACACTTTAATCATTTTTCTATAGTTCTATCTATTTGTTGTAAGTTTGCTTTTGGGCCGCTT
>QLNU02015360.1:47341556-47363469 GCA_006491805.2 Dysdera silvatica
TGCTGTCCCCGCAGTTTTTCTTTATTTCTGGATTTTTTTTTTTTAAATAGGCTATTTGTCTTGGAATTTTTTTTTATTTTAAATAGTTGTCGGTGGGCCGGATTAACATTGTTGGGGTCAAGATTGTGGCCCGCGGGCCGTATTTCGATCAACCATGGTCTAGAAGCTCGAATTGCCGCTTTTTGCATTTTAGAAACTATACCTTCTGAATTAGTTTGTAAATCAGTTGTTTAAAATTTTCCATTATTAAGGTTGATGTTGGAATGTTTGCTTGCCTACCAGGTATGTGAATTCATCCAACTGAGGATTCTGGTACTTTAGCAAAGGTATCAGTGGTCTTTTGGCACTGATGGATCATTACAGAGTGCTTTCAACTCCGTGTGTATAATACAGGCTGCATCTGCCTCCACTCTTATAAAAGGGATAGTAAAATCGTTAAATGAAACCATTATCATAACCATGATTATGTTTACATATTTTTTAATATTTGATTTTTTTTTGTATTACTAAGGGGACCGATTTTAATTTTTAAGACAGCATTTTTTTTACAACCCATTAAATCTTGGAGTGAGGGTTATATAGCTCTAGTTTGAGTATTTTACCCATTATTGAGTGGGTGGTTGAAACATTGCATAGGTAAAGGTAAACTTTATTTTAGGCAGAATGCATACGAAGTGAAATATACAAATGAAAACATACAAAGTGAAAAATACAAAGGAAAATATATAAAATTAAATTATGTAAAATGAGATATACACAATGACAATGACATTGCATTTTCAGCAAGGGAAAAAGATCACACATATTATATATATTCTGACCGGGCAGCGTTGGGAAAAGACTTTTACATCTAACGAAGCCCAAGCTGCCCAGGTTTTTCCAAATCGAATATTAAACGTACTTCATCTGCATCATCCCCTCCTCCACCACCTAACAACCCGCAAATTACAAATAAATAAATAATAATTTATAAAAAATAAATGTATGCCCAGCCATCCATGACATTAACATAGAAATGATTAACTACCAAAATAAATTTCTATTATTTCGACCAAAATAATAAACATAATAATCATAGGTTAATCAAATATAAATGTAAAAGCTTTTTAAATGAAGAAAATGAATGTATATGTTTTAGCAATTAATTAATTAAGCATTAGCAATTAAGGATGAATATCCCTTTAAAACCATAAAACTTGTGTCAAAATTAGATATTTCATGCTATTTATTCAAAACCGTGAGAAAATTTTGGTTCTATTTTAAAGTACATGAGGGGGAGATGTCGATATTCATTCTCTTTCCAAATATCAACCATAAGGAACCAAACACGACTGTTTCATGTAAAATACCCTTATAAGATAAGGAGAGAGTGCGTATCTTTATTTAATATCCATTAAGCTTTAGGAATGATGAAAATACGTTCCAAGCTACGCGAACGTAAATCTCCAACGTTTTCTTTAAAAATAACTAAATTTTACAAATTCACCATTCAGGTAGAAATTTTCTATTGAATTTTTAACAAGAATTATTTTTGTCAGGCAATGGATGTTCCTAATTTCTAAATTAAGGGAAATGAAGCCTCCATAAGTTTTTTTGTTTTTTTTTTGCAGTAGAGAAAATTATTGCTTAATAAAAGGGAAATTAAATAGTTCATATGTAATATATTAGGAATTAGCCTAAGGGCCTTTTCCTAGTTAGTTTATAAACATAGCGTTCAGGTTATAATTTATAATTGCGTATATCGTACAATTTTAATGTCATATAATGAGCTTATTATATAGAAGGGGGTTTATATATAACCTAATAAGTCTATCAATTTATTACGTAAATTTAGTGATAAAAATGGTGATAACAATATTGATACAATAATATTCATGCTATGATAAAATTTATAAACAATACATGAATTAGTAATAAACATGGCTTGAATCACAGGGTTTCTTTATTTAGAGATGGACGAATTTTTAAATACCTTAAAATGTTTCAAGTACTGAATTTCAAAAAAAGAAAATGAACGGAATTAAAAAAAGGAGAATGAATAGGGACGTTTGAAATTTTCTTTCCTAGTATTTGAAATAATCATAATACTTATATATATATACAAGATTTAATTTTAGAAACGATTTCCAGACTTGCATCAAATGTTTGAAAGTTATATTCTAAAAAGTAATGCCAGTTTTCTGTATACACTGAAATATATATTACACGGCACTATAATAATGTTACTGCAAAATAAATTCAGCACTTAAAAATAGTCAAATACCACAAATAAACTTTGATCCAAAGCAAATTTTAGTACCTGACGTGAATTTCGATATTGATGCAATAAAAGCTTTTTTTTTTTTTTTAATTTTTTTAAGAAATAAAAGTGTCAGATCCTGTTCACAGGTGCCCAAGATTTCAAATCAGTGCCATTTCCGCGGATGCATAAGCTTCAATTCCAATATTTGGGCGCCGAATTGGTAAAGCGAAGGTAGAACTTTGCTAGCATTGTCGCCCCATTCAATCATGTAGCATTGGCTCCGCACTGTCATATATTATTATGTATTTCCAAATGTTTCGTCATAAGCCTGATTTTTCGCTTGTAGTTCGAAAATAGGATTCGATTGGAAGCGTCGATCAGCCGTCCAATAGGAACGGTGGTTGCTAACAGCGCATGCTTCGCCACGTTCGCCTCGCTTTGCCGTTTACTGTTGGTCTTACTACTTTAACCCGGTAAGAAGACCTTGCCAGTTCATTTCCTGGGAAAGGGTCAGTCAGTGAGCATCACTAGAATTTCCTCGGTTACGTACATTTAACCAACGTTTTTAAAATGCAATTTCTTAGCTAAGTCAACGGTCGATTCCACAACAAAGCTCAGTGATTCAAAGCGAAAAACGTACTCAGAGCTAACTTTGGACAAAGTACAGTTGATAGGCAAACTTATAACCTGGATCCAAAAAACTTTCAACATTAATTAGGACTATGATATTTGGACACAGTTCTATACAAGTAAAAAGATAAGGAAAAATTTATAAATTTAAACCAAGAATTTATGTATTAATGACACAGCTGAAAAGCATTTTTACCGCGATTGTTGAAAAGTTAAAAAAGATTTGTTATAATCGATAGTCTTAAGTTTTACGAACTTCGCTGAACTTCAAACTTTCAGAAGAAGCCTTCAGCTAATGTCCGGTGGAACTAGCGGACGAAAAGGTAAATTGCTTTTCATATTAATTTGTAAGCTAACGATAAAGAGAGACAAATATCGTAAATTCAAAATTTAACGTCGGAGGAATTGGACTTGAGTAATTCCTAAATTGCGGTCAAAGTATTTGTTTGGAAAATACGTTCAATGTGAAATATTTTGAAATAACTAACGAAGTAATTTATATAGCGTTTAGATATTACTTGACTTTAAACTCAATGACAATATTTATGATTTCAAATTTAAGAACATCATAATTTTGGTCGAAGAAACAGAATAGAAACAAAAGCTCTATGTGAAAATTACACTAGTACTTATAGGGAAATTTTTCTACACTACTCCGATTTTCCATATATGAAGTTTAATATACTTGCACAAAATTACCTACAGGCAAAATTGGATCGTTACAGATAAGGTTCTGCTTAAAGTTAAACGACACCAGTTATTTTCAAACATTAGGCATTTGTTGTACATTTGAAACTCAGGCTCAGATATATATATTTTTTTTAATTTCTTCAAAAGTTGGAAATATAGTACTTTTGACAGCACATTTTTACTAATAATAAAAACAAAATGTCTGACGTATTTGCAGTAGGTTTAAGTACTTTTCCTGAGGACCCAGAAGTTAACGCAATACGGAATGCTATCCTTGGAATCAATGGCACTATCTCTGTATCTAATGAAATTGGAGGTGGAATAACAGGACTTCTGTCTTTGTTGACAGTTATTGGCACAAGCTTGTCCATCGTTGGCGTTGTTCTTGCGTTCATTACGTACAGTCTATTTTCTGACTTACGAACTGTGAGCGGAACTTCGTTGTTGAATCTTCTGGCAGCATTGTTTTTAGCCCACCTAGTTCTCATTGTTGGAGTCGAAAGGACAAGCGATAATGATTTGTGTTTGGCAGTTGGCTTTTTACTCCATTACATGTGGTTTTCGGTACACAGCTGGCTGACTGTAATGTTCCGAGATATGTACACTACTTTCAAAGATAACATAAACTTACAGCCATCAATTGCATCAGAGCGTAGCAAATCCTTTTTGAAATGCGCTATATTTGCATGGGGTCTTCCAGCTGTTATCCTAAGTTCTACAGCAGTTTTACACTTCAAGACTAACATTGACGAAGGTACACTCGTTTCTCCCACGTGTTGGATCCTGGGCAAGGGAACATTAATATTCACCTTTATTATTCCAGTTATTATACTAGTCATGGTTGACTGCGTCTATTTAGTAAAATCCGCCGTAATGATCCACTATACGGCAAGTTTGCAAGTTACTCCGAAGTCTCGAAATAAAATGAAGAAACGGCGGAATCTTCAGCTGTTTCTTTATGCGAAAATCACAGTTGTCTTGGTTTTGACATGGGTTTGCTGCCTGATAGCGGAGTTGGCATCATCAATCGTGCTTTGGATTGCCTTCACAATTTTGATATCACTTCAAGGTTTTGTTGTATCAGTAGCATACTGCTGCAACTCACGAGTTTTCCGCTTGTACAGCAAATCGTTTAAAACTTCAGCTGGTAAACCTGCAGGCTATGGCACGTCAGAATTATCTCGGTCTACAAGCTTAACTTTGCTTACATGGGATCCGACTCCAGACGCTGTATAGATGTTTGCTGTGAGAAATGAATTTGCTATAAATTTATTTTCAAAGAGATTTGTGGAAAAAGTTGGCAATTAGAAGTAAAATCTTTGAAGAATCTGTGATAAATTGAAGAGGTGCCAAATATACATGCTTCACTAACTAGCTAATGTTTCAGAAATCAGCTCTCTTTCAGTTTGACTGTATCATCATCATTATGGGACGGTAAGTGGAGTAATAATGCATGAAAAACTCTAATAATTAGCAGCAGCAGTGCCGAAACGTTTGTTTTCTACAAATGTACACAACTTTTCATTACAGATAATGAAATATTTGAAACTAATTGAGAGTTAAGATTATTGCCATATACATATGCTCTTTAGTGATTTTTTACTGAACTTATATTCAAGACAATATTACGTATCGTGGTAAGTGATTACATTTTTTTTATTATACATGAAGCAAGAACTATATATATACTCACACTGTTAAAGTAAGATAAAATGAGGAATAATTTAAGTAAATGTTGGAGATTAGCGCATTCAATATTGATGGGCCATTTTGTATTATAGTGGATCCTATCACTTGCAGTAAGTAATATATTAGCATGTTTAGTCTGGTGCTTTTTCATTAAAGCATGAATATGTTACTTTGTTCATGATGTATTATGAAACAAACTATGGCAGAGTCAAATGTGATTTATATTTGTATTTATTTGCATAAATGTAGTAGCACAAAACGCTTATCTACCAGTTGTATCTTCTCAAAGATCACAATTTACAAAGTAGCGTATTGCATTGAAGCTAGATGACAGCAGTAAACGAAAATTATTTATGTATTAATGTGCTAGTCGAGGGTCTTGTCTTACATGTCTAGGATATTGCAGAATTTCGTGTATATTTCATACAAGTATGTGGCAAAATGTTGTTTGTACGTAATTATCACATCTTCTTACGGCCATTTATTTTATCTAAACGTTAAGCACGTATCAATATAAATTATACAAAATATTAAAACTTCTGATTGTTTTGTTTATTAATGATTTAATTATGTCTAAAGTTATCAGTATTGCAACGCATATAAATAATCAAAAACTAGTTAAACTAAAATTGATTTAAGATCATTAGTTTTGTATGTAGGGTGTTTACTAACAACTAAAAGAAAACCAAATATTTGGGTATAAATAGTGAAAGAAAATCAATCGTAGTAAGTAGTTTACACAATAATTGCAAATAAAATCAATCGTATTGTAGTATAGTTCACATTTGCAAACGTTTGCCAGAAATCTTCGAAATAAAGTTTTAAATACTTATCGCCAAAAATAGAACGATGAAAGAAAGGAGAGTGATTCAATTTTGCAATTTAACTAAAAATGAAGTATCTATTTCCATAGAGAGTTTGAAACAGTTTAGAAAGTTATACTGAATCTCTGGCGCTATCTTAAATGTTGCAAATCGGGGAAAAAGAAAAAGATTCACTGCAATTACCGGAACAACATTCCAATATTTGGCCTAAATTTCATCGGTTCTATTTTCTGTCGTTGGTCAGTAATTTAGTAGGTAAATAGCCTAAAATACATGTTTATCTAGTTACGGTTGGGGCAAAGAACAAAACTTTTATGACATTCCGATTTGACATTTTGGCTGAATTTGCATCCATTCTAAGAATATAAGAGTTTTCGGGATCTCAATAAAAATTAAAGGCTTACGAGTTTATAAATAATTTGAGTGTGAGTAAGGATTTGTATTTCTTTTCATATAAATTGTTTATAACAACAGAATAGAAATAGAGTGTTATGTTATTAGGCTGGATTTTAATTGCAGTTATACAAAATATATAGAGTTCTTGAAAATTTTCTCTTTTATTATTTATATTTTAATGTTTTACAAAAAATAACTTTGTAATCATCTGTTGGTCGTTAGGAGATGCAATGTGTATGTACGGTAACTCTAACTTCATGTATATTCATGCTGTAAATATACTATTGGTTTAGCATTTTGAAATATTCACCGAAAGTCAACTTTTGTGGTATCTATACTTTAAATTTCATAGTTAACATTTGGTGAATCTTATTTTAAATATCCTTTGAAGATAATATATTTTAAAATGTTGACAAAGTGTTGACAATGTTGACAAAGTGTTGACAATGTTGAAAAGTGTCAGTAAGTGAGTGTAAATATATATGTACAGAAAATGTGTCATATTTTGAAGAAAATGTAAACAACACTTTTGTAATATTATTTATTGTGCAGTGTGAGATAAAATGTATCCATTTTATATAAATCGAACACTACGCAGATTAAATCAAACAACAATGTCAATCAATCAACGTTTATTGGCGTAGTGATACCAACGCCGATGGTATGGCGTGATTAGATGGTGAAACGTTCGAAAGAAAATAAATATTTCTGCCTTCGGTGGGACCTGAACCCACGACCTTCCACTTGCCGTTCCACTTCACCATCTAATCACGCCATAACATCGGCGCTGATATCACTACGCCAATAAACGTTGATTGATTGACATTGTTGTTTGGTTTGAGATAAAATGTAGGTATAATTGTTGACACAAAAATACACATAATAGCCCTCACTCAAGTTAAAATATCAGGTTTTACATCTTAACAAGCACAGAAATATTTAATTACTTCAATAGAATTTTGAATTACATCTATTTTGACATTCCAAAGAAAATTAATAAACTTATTTTACATATAATAAGAAATGTATAAAATTGAGACTAAATTATTTTGCAGCATAGTGTTGAAACAGAATGTAATTTATTTATTCCATATTAAAAGTTAAATTTTGGTTGAAAAGTGGGAGGGGTGATAAGGATTTGGAAATGTATTTTCAATTGACTTTGGCGTCTGAATATCTAAATTACTTGAAAACACTAGGAACTCCTAAATGAAATGCATCACAGCGTCAAAATGTTTGTCTTTAAAAACTTTCAGGCAATTTATTTTTATAGCTATTTATGTTTTTATACTATAAAGAATACTGTGCCCTCTCTCCTCCATGAAATTAACATAAATCGAAAATTGTAAATTTCATGATAGAGTCAAAATAAAGTTTCATCATGTCAGCATATTAATGTAACCATAGTGATATATGACACTGCATAGCTAAAAATTACTGAACTACATTTATAAAGCTTTTGCTGAAAATCTAACATTTGCTTTAAAATGGTTGAATAATAAAGTCTGAAATCGTTTATTTCTGCCACTTTCGTTGTGAGGTGTAATTTGTATACTAGACCTTTTCACTATACTTTTTATTTCTTGGTTTGAGAAACTACCTCAGTCATATCATTTTTAATTCTTTGTAAGATATTCCTAATCTGATAAGACATTATTCTTTTAAACACGAAATTTTTTTTGTTGGGCGTGTCGCAAGAAGAGGCAACACGGCCGCAACGCAATGCGTAAGAGGAATGTATGTTTTTAATTGGGTTTTAAAAAACTTGGGTTGTTTGTTTACACCTCAAAATTGGAGGAGCACACTCGAATCGTGTCGTCACATTGCTACGAAGTTTACGTCACGTTAAGTATGGGTTTCAAATTTAACAGTTTTTCTGAGTTATATTTTAACAATTGGCTACTTTCAGAAAGCGTCTTAGAAAATGCTATTCTGAACGACACAAATTCATTATTACGTTTGTTTTCGTTTGTGTGGTTTATCGTACTTGATTGGTCTATTGTATTTATTGGTTTACCGCTCCCCTCCTTTATCGTACAAATGTTAGATATATGTAACAGCTGTAGCCAGCCCCGTACTTAGGAGCCACAGAACCCCAGGCAATTCGTCAAATGAGTTCAGGGCCCCCACTTTTTTGTAATATTGAAAAAACGTCTTTTACTTTTTGTTTATTTAACGAACTTTGACCTTTAACGTCTACATACACTACTCTGCCATTTTATTACAAGTTTTAGAAATACATTGCAACAGGATGAACTTTCTTATCTGCAAAGGAACGAATGACCTCACTATAGTCTACAGACTGCAGTGGCGCCGACTTCATGGGTTCGAGACACTTTTTGCACCCTCAATAATTTTGTTGTGGGTTCCTCGAACCCCTAATATTTTTGCTCGTGGGGAAAATACGCATACAGAAATAGAAGCACAAAGTTTTTCGTCATCGATTCTTTAAGATTTTCATTATTTATATCCTGTTCCCTGAACCTTTCATTAAAGAAAATTCTTCATTTTGTCTGGGTTCATAGAAAATACAAAAGTTTAGTCTGTAGCTCTACACACAGAGACGAGAATCTTTAGCGGCCATAGTGATAAAGGCGAAAGTATGTTGGCCAGTAAAAGTTGGCCGATCCTATCTGTCCACAACTGCGGGATCAACCCCTTTCTTTATTTTTTACTTTGTTCTGCATCCCAAGTACCCCTGGAGTACCTGGGAAATCTAGCTATTTCAGCCAAGTTCTTTTTAAAAAGAGACAGCGGGGTGGGGGGAGGCTGGACGTCCGACAATGAGTATTTTGGCAGCAATCCTAAAACTATAGGGGGTACATACATTTGGGGAACCCATTTGCAAGATTTAAGGAATTTTGTCATCATTGCCACAAGCCACTCCCAAAAGTCTTTAAAGTACTGAAAACAAAATTGTAATTCAGAAATCAGTTTGTTTCACACAGTTTCAGTCAAAAAAACTGTTGGCATATTTAAAATTGGTACAAGGACTGAAAAATAAATTTTACATTTTTTTTTTTTACTTTTATAAAGATAATTGTGTGGAAAACAACAGTATATGTATGGTGTATATATCAATGCTTCCCTACAATAGTAAAATAAATAAATAATTAATTGTATAGAGAAAAAATATTTTTCTATAATTAACTATAATTTGCTTCATTTTAACATTTCAGGTGTCTTATTGTACCAGATAATCTGATAATGAAATTTAAATTACACTTAAATCCTTTGAAAAACGCGCCAGTTATTCGGCTTAAAATTTTTGGAACCCCTAATAATTTTTCAAGTTGGCGCCTATGATAGACTGAATAATTTGTCATCTACTACAAACTTTAAAAGGGATTGATTCTATTGAGGGGAGAAAATAGGTCATTTATATAATTTTGTTAAGATGGTTGAAAAATTACAAATTTTGTTAAAATGGTTGATGAAAAAGTGGTGGGGATAGCCTCGACGCCAGGGCTCCTATGAGGCTGGGGCCCTAGACAGCTGCCTTTGCTACCTAGGAAGAAGTGCGGCGCTGGCTGTAGCAGTTCCATATGGACGAATATAGTATGTATCTAACTCAATGCACGTGTTTCTATAAATCAATGGATTTTTCGTATAGCAATTTAATAGAATATTTCTTTGTGTACCTTTTTATGATTAGTAGGATGTAGTTTTCTTGAGAATAAAAACGTACTCTATGCTCATTTTTATTCGTTTTATAGTAGAAAACGTGTATATTTAGAGAATTATTGCAGATTACGAATAATTATCAGCAACCACAGCTACGGCGTCAGGTTTATAGAAAATTCAATTGCCCTTCAGAGCGTTTTTGAATCATGTTTCTATGATAAATAGAACATAAAATAGACTTTTTTGCAGTGCCTACATTTTAAATTATATTTAAATGTTACGTAAATACTACGAGAAAATAAAATAAATATTGATAATACTATTTTTCATTCACCTTTTGGCATGAATTACCGTTATTTGGCGAGAACCTAATTTCGTTGCGTTATAGTACCCAAATCATTAGAAACGACGCAATCAAAAATCGGATTGGCTTGAAAAAAAAGATACGCGTTTGCATGTTTGCTTGCGAAGTTAGATTATCGAGTAAAGCGGCTAGATTATTATACCATACCTTTTTAGGTGTAAGTGTTTTATAACTTGTAGTAAACTACCGTATAATAATTGGTTGAATCCTGCTGTTAGATATATCTAACATTCGTACGGTAAAGTTTATACACACGTGAATTTCATGTATAAACGCCTAAATTCTTTTAATATTTCATTTAATGACATATAACGGTATTAATTAATCATTTTTAAATTCCAAACTCGATATCTTGATATGATTTTGGCTTCTATTTTTAGAAAGTGTATATTTTTTGTTCCACTATCTACAATTTTAGATTTCTTGAGAGTTTATCAAAGAAAAGAACGCGGCTTTTACAGTAAATCTAAATTTAGATATGAATTAACAATATGGTAATTTATAATTTCAATTACAACACTTGGCAAAAGGTATCCGATCACCTGTTTCTGCAATAGCACCACGCACATATAATTTTTTCTATTTTTTATATGTTTGCATTTTAAGAAACGTAGCATGAACCAAAACTCATATCAAAGAATAGAAATATATATAAACTGAATTATATATTACAGTTTTGATGGTGAAAACTTAATGAAAACAATATTACTTCAAAGGAAAAGAGTATCTGATCAGGAAAAAAGTATCCGATCACTAAATTCAATATTTCGTGAATTCCCCCTCTGGCACAAATAACGGCATTCATTCTATTCGGCATGGACTCTATGTGACTAATACAATATTCTGAGGTAATTTCATTACAACTTTCTCTTATTGCTTGGCCCAATGCAATTGAATTTGTGTTTTTCGAATTTATTTTTTTCTTCAAAATATTCCACGCATTTTCAATGGGATTAATGTCCAGGCTATATCATAACATGAATTGGATTATGCTTATTGTTTCGAAGATAGCATTTCACTCGTCTGTTACGGTGGCACGATGTATTGTCATCTTGAATAATGAAATCAATGGAATCGCCAAACCATTCTTCAATGCCAGGAAGCCAAGAAGTGTTTCAAAACGCAAACATAAATTTCGGAATTTACTATTAAATTACTATTAAATTATTAAATTACCCAACTTCATAGATCGTCATGCAACCCCATACAGTAAATGATACAGGAAACTTTGCTTTAGTGTTTACACATTCTTCGCTGTTCTCCAGATAATTAGGCCGTTATCATCACCGATGCCTAAACGAATAGGTGGTTCATCACTAAATATAACGTTTGCTCATTTACTATAATTCTCCATTTTACATGTTCTGTACACCACTTTAAAGGAAACTTTTTGTGCTTAACAGTTAAATAAGTTTTTTTTTATGCTTTACAAAAGTGAAACCCTTTTGAATTCAATCCATTCCTTACTGTGCGGTCATTTACTTTTATGCCACATCTAGACCATTCTGAATTCAGCCGTTTGGAAGTGGAGGGACGTTTCTTTTTAACAAGATCATACAGTTTTCTCTCCTTTTTGGTGAAGTAGATAACTGGCGACAGCAATGATGCAAGCTTCCCACGTTACGAGTCATGCAATACTTTTTCCACAGAACACATGCAGTACTTTGAGCACAAATACCCAATTTTGTGACCTGTTTTTGGAAAAATTCTTCTAGCAGTTGGTGAAAAATTCTTGTTTTTAAATCTATCGAGAGCTCTTTCTTAAAAGCCATTGTTAATACTGCATGAACAAGCGTCGAAACCGATGTAAAGTTTAATGCTTGCTTTATCTACTATTTATATCTTTTGAATGTGTTCAGGCTTTAGTTAAATTTCTGCGTCAGTCCGAAATGTAAATAGGCTTAAGTATAGAAAGGACATAAAAATAAGAAAAAGGGATAAACTCTGTATAAGAACACAAGCTTTACACACTAGATTTTACAATTTATTGTGTGAATAAATATAAACACGAAATTTGTCAGGTGGAGCTTTTTTGGATTGTGAGTTTTTGGGGTTTAAATTTTTAACGTAGCGCAGGTTTTTTTCAGTAGAAAGGGAATATATATATATAATTTATATTATTTCGCAGTAAATTTCATTATATTTAGATGGAAAGAGAGTTTATCGTAAATTTTTCGAAAGCCAAATATCGGCAAATAATACGGAAACTATATATTGTTGAAAGATTTCAATGGCAGTATATCATGGCATGTCAAGTATGATATTTAGGCCTATTTTACACTGGTTAATATATAGACATCATTATGTTTCTGTCGGTCGCTTTATAGCATGTAAAGTATGTCTTATACAAATTAGTATTAAACTTATTAATGAAGAACGGTGGAGAAAGAACTGTGATTATCTTAAGACGCTGCAATCAAGTTTTCAGGTCTCGCCTATTTCGTGTTTGAAGACAAGTTTCAACCTTTTTCATGTGTATTAGCTTGCAGCACCACAGACTAAGCCATGGATGATATATTTTTAAGGAAAAATAAATTTCGAAACGGTTAGGGAGTTTCAGAAACAAAAATTCCAAGGGAAATTTGAAATTTAAAAACGCGACATTGGAAATGTTTTTAAAATAAGCACATGTGTATATTTTATGTAATTTAATATGAATTATATGACAATTTGCATAAATGTCTTCGATACTGAGAAAACTCACACCCAATTCTCTTGGATGGTTGGTTAAACGTATATGGGATATTTAACTATATTTGTTCAAATCGATGTAACTTTGAATGTTCGTGAGTACATCGGGATTTAAAAGTTAAATTAACTTCCTTTTTTATAACGGGTACTGTAACTATATATTTATTTTCAAACTGAAAGCCTGGAATATCAAAAATGGTATGTAAATGAAATGTACTTTAAATAACGTAATTTTTATTATATTTGTAGTGGTAGTTTCCCCAAATTTCCAATGGTTATATTCGCCAGCTTCGGACCTGCTTGGTTTGGGTTAAACTCCTAAGCAAGCTCAGTTAGTTGTAAATAGTTGTAAAACATTGAGGGATGATGTCAATTGCTTATCATGGTGCCCCCATGTCGAACGCTCACGGCCAGATAGAGGCGAATCACCAATGTTCGCCTTTATCTGGCAGTGTAAACTGTCAGACACCGATATGGCTAGATATCCAAAAATGGTAGAAGTTAGAAAACCCCATAAAACATTAAATTTAAATACTCGCTCCGTATACAACTGTATCGAATATTTATGCATAATTAAATAAAACCGATTTGTTTAATTAAGCAGTTTTTAATTAACTTAGCAGATATCTCTGCTCTTGCCAGCTTTCATGAGCTCAGTATAAAAGAAAAGAGGGTTCTTTCAACTCATTTATTTATTTATCTCCATTAACTTGGAAACTTGATAATCTATCAATTTTGAAGGTAAATTTTTTCTGAGTTACTTTTTAATCCGAAGTTTTAACTGATATGCTTTTTTCGGTATGAAAGCCACGCTGTGTAATTATTTTTAAGGGAAAGCATTTGATCTTATTTTAGTTACCGAAAGATTAGAGATTTTTTTATGCTAAGCGTGGAAATAATTGATTGGTTCCATAATTACATTCCGCCAAATTAATCACGTGTTAAGAAACGAAACCTGTGGTTTTAAATTTACAGTTTTGATCACGAAAATACTAGAGTTGCATAACTAATGACTTAACGTTGCTTATGGCAGTGGCAGATATGGTTTTAACGACGAAGACACCCGCTATTCCAGTTGCTTAGTTTATAATAAAATACGAAAAAAAATTGGATTTATTTTTTATGAAATAATTTTCACCACTCAAGAAAAATAATTGATTTTTAGTATACAAATATATAATTAAAATACACATATAAAATTAACCTAAATTGTGGCAAGGCCGCCTCAACATTATTATTTTAAAAACTCACAAATAAATAATCAAAAAAAAAAAGGGTGAGAAATAAATGCACTATGGAACTACCAAATTGAAAGTACAAAATTTTGTATGATTAAACGTGGTTTTGCTTCAACAATACAAAAAATTCAAAATTTCACCATCACTATTGAATTAATCATTTCATTCTCACTGAATCAATCACTGCATATGCTTACGTGAATTATTATGTCAAAATCATAACTGCTAATATCCTTATGGTATTCTTTATGTAATGACATTAAATATAAATCGCAAAGGTTAATAAAATACCTCATTTTATAAACGAACTTCACTGTACATCTAGATGAAAATCTGATATTTTTACTTGAGCGTACAATTTTGAAGCTAAAGCAATTTCAGAACACACATATATGTATATTTGAAGCCGACTAAGTGTTTTAGGACACATGAATAGTTGAGCATGTAAGATAAAACAGCATTGTTGTACTTATTTCTGAGCAGTTAGAGCTAAAAATGAGAAGTATTTCAGTGGAATGCAGCCGGGGTGGATAAATTTGTCCTAAAGATAATGGTGTAAGTAATTAGTTGCATGTAACCTAGCACGATATTTTGATATTATATACAGAAACTGTTGTCATAAGTTTTAATTTGGACAATTACTTGAATGTTATTATTATTATATAAATTGACGGCCTGTCGACAAAAAGGCATAAAAAAACAAATATGTGAAAATGAGAATATAGAAAATAAGTTTGAAGAGTGAAGCCTTTCGTCTAATGCTGCAGTTCTATTCAATAAAACATAAAAAAATAAAAAAAAAATAAAGCAAAATTGAAGTTAACATGACGTAGACGACAATTTCAGATGTGATTATAAATTAATTAGAGTCAAGATTCCATAGCGGCATGTGTAGATACGCCAGGCTAAGACAAACGTTATTAATTATATTACCAATTAAAAAAGTTTTACATTGAATAATATTTTTTACTTTTTCAATTTTTGGATTTCCCATAAAATTTTGGGAAAGTCGTCCACGCCTTTTTGTCGTAACACCGTCGAAATAACAGATCCAAAGTTTTTATGATCTTTCGAGAAAAAATTAATGGTTTGGGTATCAATCTTTTGCAAAAAAAAGACTGTTGTTTATAAAAAGGAAATGTAAATTATTTTCTAATTAAATTAATTAGCACATGTTTAACAACAAGAATTACATTAGCTGTGTTTACAATTAGTTTCCATAAAGGTGTTCATCCAGGACAAATGAAATGAATGATTATTTAACTTCACTAATGCTATTCATATACCTACATTGATTTCTTTTTGAGATGTGATAATGTACATCTAATTTACCAATTAGAATATATATAACCGGAATAAACTATTGTGTTTATGTATGCAAATTATATAATTAATATGCAATAAACTATGTAATGCATATACAAAAAATTATGTAATGAATATGCAATAACTTATGTAATTAATATGTAATGAATTACGTTAATGCACATGCAATGAATTATGCAATTCATATTCAATAAATCATGATTTATATGCAATAAATTATATAATATACGATAAATTATGTTTTTTGTTATAAGAAGAAATATCAAAAATGGGTCGTCAGATTCGATATAGAAGAAATAAATGGAATTTTGCACGCAGCATGAGTTACAAAAGATGTAGATATTGAAATTTAAAATTTATCTCAACTATATCACAAAACATATCCGGGGAAAAGCATATTTTATAACACTGTTGGTGTGATTTATCTCAGAGAAAATTGTGCACAATACTATGTAATAAATTATGAGAATAAATATTCACATCGTACTGTAGTCTTTTTTTATATTGGTCTCTTATCGTTCTTCTATTGCTTTAGTATTTAAACTTGCGGATATCCGAACGAAAACTAACAGCCGTTGGCATTTGCAATAGTGAAATGAATTAAAATATTAATTTCATATTAAAATCTGCGACATCACTAATTATTTAACTCTGTTTGTGGAAATTCATAAAATTTTAAAGAATGTTTCGCCTACTTAAGAATAAAGAAACCATTACTACCTTTACTTTTTTTAATTAAAATTCATCTAAATTTTCGATTAGACTATTTACATCCTGAAGTTATTGGTTAACAGAAAAATGGTGATGACCATTGGAATATTGTTAACACGATAACCTACTAACGATTCTGTTTTACTAGTCTCCACAGATGACTGACGTAATCGTAGAAGATATGCTGTAAATGGCTAATCGGTAGATTATGATGAGACGAAGTACAATATTCAACATCTTTATTGGCACAGGATAACTTCGTAATATAGCAGCGATTACATATATATATATTAGAGCTTGCGAAGCTAAGTAGTACAAGGCAATAAAATTTAATTAGAAAGGCGCCGATGAGGCGTGGGAAACAAAGTGGTTTTAGCGTGGGGTATTTCTAACAAAGAAGGTGCTTTAAAAAGAATAATTTATATGGAAATAGAATTTTAAATTTATTATAAATTTATATTGTGCCAAGTTGATTTTGTAGCTAATTAATATAAATTAGCCGTGTAAAGAGAATGTAGATAGAATGTCGTATAGACAGGTAGAAGGGAGAAGGTAGGGGGAAGCGAGAAGCGCGACCTTGAGCAACTAAGATCACGCCAGGGAGAGAGATGTACGACGAAACTGGAAACGGGAGAGGAGTTCTGGACAGCGTAAGCGAAGGAGGTCAGGACGAGACCGCGGAGGTGAAGGAGGCCTCCGAGAAATAGGGTACGGAGAGGCCTGGCTCCAAAGCTAGCTACGAGGCGTTGCATAGCCTAAATGTAATCATGGAGATCTAATAAACGTCTGATTGTATTTAGCACGTGTGGATTGATAACGTGTCTACGCAGCCTTATCTTTTGGTCCGTTAATAAAAGGGATAGAGATAGAATTCACGTACGGAGCGGTACGAACCGGACGATAATACGGTTCCGATGGGCAGCCAAAGACCCCGCGGCAACTAGTAACGCCAACATCGCTTCAGGTATCTCGACTTCCGATACATTTTCATAAACGATAACAACATAAGAAGCCCATACTCTTATAAATAGTGGCAGCGGCGGACCTGGATATTTCAAGAAAAGATGAGAATCGAATCGACGAGTGGGGAGGATGTGATCAAGACGATGACGTCTGAAACACCAGCTGATGATACGACACATCGAAAGAATTGAAGAGCTTCGTAGGGAACCTAACTCAGTGATTTGGGACGACCGAATGGGGAATCAACGTCAACGAGGACAATTCAACGGTGACCGATCTGCTACCTGGAAATTGGAGTACGACGGACCATCGAGGTGTCGAAGTATACGCAGAAACGAACATATCCGCGGAGAAGCACAGCCAGGGGTAAGCATTGTTTTTCAACACCAGACGGACTGATCAGCAGGTGAAAAATTGAAACAGACATTGTTTGTAGGGACGATTGGTCTGGGACTCGATTTACGATTACTATTCATTGAGCTTATGGCCGATTAATTACTAAATTACTATTAATATACGAGTATCGTGATGTTAATTGATTGATTAATGTTAACACAACGGGAGTCATAGAATTGATTGATTGTTGTTAATGCATGCGTACCACAGTGTCAGATGACTGATTGACGTTAACACATAGCGGTGATAGGATTGATTAGTTACTGTTAATACACAGGCGTTACCGTGTTAATTGGTCAATTAAGGTTGACACATAAGCGTTGTAGAGGTGGTTAATTACGATTAATGCATGCGCATCACGGTGTTAAGTGACTGACTGACGTTAACGCATAGTGGTTATAGGGTTGGTCCGTTACGGTTAAAATACGTACATCACAGTGTTACGTGGAAATATTCGACGAAACAATACGCAATATAAATAAGACACAAAAAACAACGTTTTAGAAGTTGTCTAAAACGTTGTTTTTTGTGTCTTAATCACAGTGTTAATTAACTGATTAACGTTCGTATATGTAGGTTATAGAGTTAATTGATTTTGCTAGTATATACAGATCACGGTGTCAATTAACTGATTAACATTAACAAGTAGGGATTATAGGGTTGATTAGTTATTGTCAACATACGTGTTTCACGGGGTTAAGTAATTAATTAACGTTCATATATGCGAGGTGAAGTGCTGATGGTTTAATGCTGATTTATGTATATTGCATTGTGAAGTAATTATCTTTGATATTGTGTTGGGTTGACATAGTGCTCGGTGCAAAAGCGAAGTTTGCATCAAGGGTTGATAGTATAGAGATTCAATGCAAAACATGCCTTGCACGAGATCTCAAGTACCGGATGCCGGTCGGGATAATGAAGTAGGAGGCGTGGCTGGATAAGAGGTAGGAAACGAACCCAGGGGAATATACAGGGATCGATAACGGGAGGAAGGGGCTATCGTTCCAGCAACGCATGGAATTGGAAAGAGTTAAGGCGGAATCGCAATATAGATTGAGGGCTGTGGAACTGGAATTCCAGAAAAGGATGGAAAGGATGAGGATGGGAACTCGATCGTATAACGGAGTTCAGGAACAAATTTCGTCCAATGAAAGGACCACGGAAGGGGCTACGGCTCCACTAGCAGATTTGATAAAAATCGCGACAATAACGGATAACTCGGACTCCGAATCATTAATTCTTATGTTCGAAAGGTTATGCAGAATTAACCGAGTAGATAAAAGGTTTTGGGCGGGTTTATTGGTACCGTTCTTAGAGGGCAAAGCTCTGCGTACTTTTTCCAGGAAGCAGGTTGTTTTGAAGGTATTTATGATATCGCCCTCCCAACATAGAAAAAAAATTTCGGTCAACTAGGGAAAGATCCGAGGAATCTTACATCCAACTTACGTGGAGAATGCAGAGTTCGTGCGACGAATGGATCAAAGGAAATGGCGTAGAAACCTTCGAAGGATTAAAGTATTTGATAATAAATGAGCAGTTGCAAGAGAGTTTTTCATAGGGTTTAAAGGTGAGGTTATTAGACCAAGCGGAAACTGACCCCGAAAAATTGGTTGAAATGGCCGACCATCAGAAACCCGCGGAATCGGAAAACGCGATAATAGGGGCGCGATCTTTACTGGCGCCAAATTTGAACTCAGGGGAATGGCGCGAGGGGGAGAGAGTGGAGAGGCGAATGCTTTGAGAGGTGACGTGACATGTTATTTATGCGGGGGACGAGGACATCTGAGAAGGCATTGTCCACGGAATTTCGGATCATAACCTAACGAGCGCGCATTGGGCGTCAACGAAAAGAAAGCGGGTAGCATATTTCACGTTGCACGTGAAGGTCAAACTACGTCAGACAAATATGCCCGGTCAGTGAATATTAACGGGAAAAGGGTAAGAGCACTGAGAGACACGGGGGCGAACTGTAGCATTGTGTTGAGAAGGTACGTTTCACCACACCAGATGACGGGGCCATACAGCTAAACACGTTGTCAAGCGAGGTATACGACCAGCCCTAGTAAAGGTCACAATGTAATATGCGGGGGAAAGAACTGAGGCTTTAATGGCCGTAGCATTTCAATTACCCGGAGGAATGGCTATTAGGAAATGGCTATTAGGAAACGGCTATTAGGAAATGATATAGGTGAACCACTGTCTATTGGGAATGTGGGATGACCGGGGAATCAAGAATAGAGGATTGACAGAGGAAGAAAGGCCATACATCTTCCACGCCCTTATAAATAGCAGGTACGGAGACGTTTTGTACGACACCGGCTCCACAATTAGTGTGGTGCGGGACAAGTATGTCGAAACTGGACAATACAGCGGCAACACGCAGGGGGTGGTCACAGCTGCGAACGATAGACTATCCCTACCCGAGGCTATAATTGAAGTAGAGGGGCGGCACGGGAAACAAAAGCTGACTGCGGTGGTGGTAAAAGACATCCCCATGGCATTGATTCTAGGGGGGAAAGACAGGCCGATCAGAAAGAGCCAGTGTTGTATAGTGGCCCAACCCGTTGAGGAAATCTCCCTCCGAAGAAAAGGAAGATGGTGATACAAAGGAGTAAGAAAAAGCGAACGGTTAAAAGGGCGAAAGGGACGCGCAGAAACGGATAACAACTCCCATAATGAGGGAGGGGAGAAAGGTGTAGAGGAAGACGCTAAACCTGGGCGTAGCGGCAGATCTGAATCGTATCTTGTAGAGGAGATAACGAATAAAGCGAACTTTCTCGCGCTACAAAAAGGAGACCCAGAATTGGCAAAATATTGGAATATAGTAAATAGCGGCGTCAAATGGGAAAGGGAAGCCCTTAGACGCACGGGCGGCTCTACCAGATTCGAAAGAAGGAATGGATTATTGTTTCGAATTTGGGGGGGGGGGAAAGAAACGAGGAAATACGTATGAGCAGTTGATGGTTCCGAAATCGTTGCGCCTGGAGATTTTGAAATATGCGCACGACATCGGGTTAGCAGGACATTTTGGGGTAAGGAAAACGGAAAACCAGATTTTAGAAAATTACTACTTACTATTTATAAACAGGGATGTTTGGAAATTTGTGACGTCATGTCCAGATTGTCAGATTACGCGTAAACCGGACGGCAGGTTACGGCACTCATTACAAAGGTCACTTATAATCGGTGAACCGTTCTTAAAAATAAAAAAAAGATGCAACAAGGGCAGAAACTCACACGGAAGTATTTGGAGGAAGTCTGGGCAAGGCAGAAATATTGGTATGATAGAAGGGCTAGGAAAAGATCCTTAATCCCGGGGACCTGGTGGTGGTGTTAAAATCAAAGGGAAGAGTTACGGCAGATCATAAGAGGGCACCGTGGGGTTTTATCAGACAAACCCGGGAAAACGAACCTGATTAAGCATGACGTCAAAATAAAGAAAGATTATAACGCGAATATAATCTAATACATGGTGATTAATGACGGTTAAATTGATTAAGTAATTAATGTATGAAATGATAAATTGATTAAGTAATCAAACGTATGAAATGTGAAATTGTTTAAGTATTTAAATATGTGAAATGTGAATTGATTAAGGGTAATTTTAAACATAAATACGTGCAGGTGTGTTGTCAATTAAGAAAAACATGTAGCATGATTTGCATAGTGAATATTGTGTACGATATATTTGTGATTTACGTTGAATATTGTCGAATTAAAGTACAAGGATGGAATTATGAACGACATAAGCGAATGTGGATTAATTACGTCAGCACTTGTATGTAAATGTTGTATTACATATGTGAGCAGATTGTAAAGTGGGGCCAGACATTACGACCTCACGTGCCCAAGAAATGTAGGGATATTAAATTCCCTCCATTTTTTAGCTTTAAAGAGGAGGGGAGGTATGTAAGGAGAATGTAGGTAGAATGCCGTATAGACAGGTAGAAGGGGGGAAAGGAAGGTGGTAAGCGAGAAGCGCGACCTTGAGCAACTAAGGTCACGCCAGATAGAGAGAGGTGTACAATGAAACTGGAAGCTGGAGAGGAGTTCTGGACAGCGTAGGCGAAGGAGGTCAGTACGGGACCGCGGGGGTGAAGGAGGTCTCCGAGAAATGGGGTACGGAGAA
>QLNU02015360.1:47363569-47374002 GCA_006491805.2 Dysdera silvatica
GTATTTTGGCTAGTAGCGCTATTCAAATAAAAAAACGTTAGAAAATCAAGTTAAGAGCTTTCTAACTAGGAAATAGAATTACGTAGTTTTAATTATTAACAACCAGTTCGTTTATCTGTTTTCTATGTCGCTACATGAAAACAGGGTTAATATGTGTTGAATTATAGAAGACAAACTCTGTAATAGAAATACAAATTTAACTGCTATATATATCCCGGGTGTTCCATTTTACTTGACAAACTAAAATATCTCGAAAACTACGCACCGGATAAAAAGAAAGTATAGAATTTATTCGTCTCGAAGGGGGATATTTAATGATTCCCAAATTGAACTTCCCCATCTCCCTGTGGGTGGGCTGGGGAGAACTTGTAAATTTCGCAGGATATTACATAGTTTTTGAAAGCTTTTTTTAAGTCCATTAAATTGTATCTGCCCGCTCCCTCCCTTTCAGTGGACAAATTATCTACTTTTAGTGAGATCCAGGAACAACGACGTGGATGTAATAGTTTTCTGTTCCTTTCCGGGTGCTGGATTATGGTGAGTTCCCTTGCCTGTTACCATCGAGATGTTTATTTAATTAAATGCTCAAAATAATGTCCTTTAACTTCAATGCATTTGTTGATTCGTTGTTCAAATGATTGAACACAAGGCAGAAGTGTGTCTACATCAATTTTTGCGCAAGCATTTCTAATCCGTTGGATTATGTTTTCCTTAGTTGTTGGCACTTCTTGATGAACTGTTTGTTTGAGAGAACCCCACAAAAAAATATGGCAATATGAGTAAGTAAACCGCAATCAATCACTGTTATGAATTCAAAATTGAATGTATAACTGTGATTATGTGTTTTACTTACTAATATACTTGGCACAGTGTTTTTCGCCAACTGATTTCTACAAATCTGGCGATATGAGTAAGTAAACCACAATCAGAGTTATGGACTCAAAATTGAATGTATAACTGTGATTGTGTTTTACTTACTAATATACTTGACACAATGTTTTTCGCCGACTGTTTTTGACATCTGGCGATGTATGGTCTGGAGATCTGGCAGGCCAATGCACCGGACCGCCTCTACTGATCTAACGACCATTATACAGGCGATCTAATTCCTTTCGTGCTACTATTGCATAATATGCTGCGTAACCATTATGTTGGAACCATATGTTCTGTCGGAACACAAGGCTTAAGTCTTCAAGCAATATCGGTAGTTCCTCATGCAGAGAAGTTTGATACTTAACCCCGTTTAAAGTACTTTCAATAAAATACGGACCAATCAGTTTGTCGCCTATGATTCCACACCAAACATTAACCGACCAAGGACGTTGGTGCTCAACTTCACGCAACCAATGCGGGTTTTCCGCACTCCAATAGTGCATATTGTGAAGATTAACCTGGCTTTATCTGTGAAAGTTGAGTAGTCAGAGAAAAGTACTCGACGAAAGAAATGAGGATCTACGAGTATTTGTTCTCGTGCCCATTCATAGGACAAGACTCTTTTAGAAAAATCTTGTAAGTCTTTTAATTAAGTGCCTGATGCATGAACACACGCGACATAATGATGGAATTTATGAAATTTTAATATCCTCCAAACACAATTGCAAGAAATTCTTAATAGGGCAAGGTATTTTTAGGGTATTCGCGTAAGGATTATGAGCCAGCGCGACTAGTACTGCAATTTGATTATTCACTCCAGTTGTTGGAGTTGTTCTACGAGTCCTTTGTTTTGGGATGTACATTTCCTTCGGTACAAAATTGTTTGACACCTTGAGCAAAAAAAGAACGCGATCGTACCATGTCAGGAAAACGCTCAGCATAATCATTAACAGCATCGTCAATGTTCCTTCTGCATTCGCCATAAACAAGGATCATTTCAACGTTTTCTTCTACAGATAATAATACATCCATATTTATGAATACCTCAATTGACGTAGCTGTTTTATTATGACAAGTAATGTTACCACCACGCGATATTCTCATTTGAATAGCTTTCGTAAAAATGATTTAAACAAATGGCTTGTAATTTTTCAGTTAAGAACAGACCGCGGAGAAAACCTGATCCCACAGCATTCAAGTAGCTGCAGGTGAATCATTTGACAACAATTTCCCGTGTGAAATTTAAAATTTGGTCCCTACCGACAACGGCGAGTTAGGGGAGCTTAATTTCAGCTCAACTGAATAGGTATTTTGGAAACATTCATTGCGTTTTTTTATTTCTTGATCAGATATGTATTCCTTAAGGTAATTGCAAAATCTGATGTTTCGCGATTATAGCGCCATTTTTTATAAATCGAAAAAAAAATTCTAATGAAATTATTAAAATGAGAAACCCCATTTTCTATTGCAGGCATAATAGTGAATGATCTTCTTTTTTTTTGGGGGGGGGGCGAGATTGAGGGTATAATGGGGCTTTGTGTGCTGAGAATTAAAACAGAAAAAGCATAGAATACTATGGAATATAGTGGCTGATGGGAACTTTACACTATTCATTTCGAATTTTAAAAATACGCATTAATTTATAATTAAAGGGAAGGTTAATTATGTATTTTTAGTGATATAATAAAAGAATAACGAATTAGCAAAATGTAATCTCAAAAGCAATCGTATAGCAGACTATGTTCGTTATGAAAAAAAGAATGTGAAACTCACAAATAACGATAACGTAGGACTTTGCGCATAAGAAAAACGAGATGGAGAAAGGCGGGTTGCAAAGTTTGTGCAACGCCCACGCCTTCGTGTCTGGTGAATACAATGATTGTGCCTTGCATTTCTACCTGTACATAACTCCTTAACGTAACGGCTCGCTGTTACTGTAACACAGACGGCTAGCAGAAATGCTATTTTGAATATCGGACCCTTTATTGAAATTTTTGGGTTCATTTCGATCATTTTTTGACATATTTAAATAAATAACTAAATGAAACTACTTTAATAAAATAATAACAATAAAAACATTAACACAATTTCTTTTTCACTATAATTAAAAACTGTTTTTTTCGCAACCCTGCAACTCGACCACCAGCCGTCACTGAATTCAGACAGACGCTTTCTTTATGAGGATTCGTTTAGTTTTGCAAAAGAGTGTATAATACGGAAGATAAATTAAAAATCCAACATAAAAATTACGAAAATTATATATTTTGAAATTCTTACGTTGGTAAAAAAATATTTTTTATTGAATATCTCATTTATTAAATCTGCCTTTTCGAGCGTACGTATAAAACAAAGCAAATTATAGGGGAAGTATCTCCTCCTCTTCTATAAGATGTGCGCTTTAAGTTTATGCGTAGTATGAAAGAGTTGTTCCAAAATAATTTGCTGTATCGAAATAATATGTACAATAAAATATTAATATCTGTGGTAATTATATGTATACTATATGAAATAACATAAGTCTTTCTTAAAAAATGTGCCCTATATATAGAGATCACCGATGCATGCTTTTTTAACCTGGTAAATAATGTTTAATATATGTACCTCAGTTTATTCACTATTATATATATCTGTTGTTTTTTCATTATTATTTTCTACTGCAACAAAATGTTCAAATCTGGGCTGAACTGCTTACAGAACGAAAAGCCTTGAAAACAAACTTTTGAGAGAAATATTACAACAAATTATAAAGAACCACATTATAATATCAAAACAGTTTAAATTGATGCCGAAAAAAATAATACGTTCACGTAATGATGAAAGAATTAATTGAGATAAATCTGTAAGTAGATGATATCATCAGACTGCATTAGCAATTGGCGTCATCGTTTTAAGAGCTCATGGTTTTAGGAGATTTTGATATTTACTGAATCCTTATGACTGTGCTTTGTCTATGATTTTGTGCGAAGTTTTATTTCTCTTGAGAAAAAATTGCTTAAAACCTTATTTGAGAGATTAAGATTTCAATATACAAGGATTATTTAGATTTTTTTAAAGCTTCGTTAAAATATCGGCATATATCCGTGAAAAACTATTTCATCAAACTAAGACATATTTCCCATAATTGTAAACATTTAAGAAAATAATATTTTGAGAGATTTAGACATCCTTGCCATAGGTAAAAATATTTCTCGGCACGACCCTAATTATCACTCTATAAACGTTAGTTTAACCATTTTTATTTTAGGCTTTTCTTTTGCTTGCAATATACGAAAACATTAAGGGTGTGTGTTTAATTTTAATCGTATGGTTATCTTCTTAATCATCACTATTTTCGAAAGATACCTTGCTATTAAATATCTCTTAATGGACTTCCTCTTTTTATTTGTTTGCTATGTCAAATAGTTATCTTTTCGAGCTCTTTTTAAACATTTCATAAATATGTAAGAGAGAGGAGGATTTTTTCCTTTAGCACCGTATATATTTATTCTAACTTTTTTTACATTTAGACCGCCATATTTTTACAAAATGTTCATTTTTCCATCTTGCAAGCCATGCTATCTCGGATTATATTTATATGCATATGGAAGTTAAGTAGGACAATATTTATAGCCATAGAGTAAAAGATTTTTTATTTTGGTCAGCTACAACCCCCAAACATGGATAAGATATGCAAAAGTGGAAGAAATCCCAGAAATGATGGTTTATAGTACAATATTCATAATGTGGAATACTTAAAATTATCGACAAACCATTCGTTGGACTATTTCATATAGTTATGGATACATATCTTTGCAACTTGACAGAGTTGGATGATCTAAATTATTGGAACTTTTAACTCGGTTTATAACCGTGAATACAAGTAACTTTTTATATTTAATTTTTATATACTTCTTTTCATTTCGTATTTGCGTTTTTTATTTTCAATTTCCAGAATTTTTTCAGGTTTTTAACATTTATCATATGTTTTACTGGCATAAGTAAGAACTTATTTAGAAGGAGTGAAAAACAGAGCAGATATAGAAAAACGTTATGCATACGCTAGTTAACCTCAAAATGTGAGCTTATGCAAAATTTAATGCTCGAAAAGTCTATGATACCTAATAGAAGAAATATTTTTGTTTACTTTTGTTGAAAATGGACAGTTTCGTAAAGATAGATTTATTTCGACACATTTTCAAATGGAGACAAATTTTCACTACTATTTTCTATTTGCATAAAATAGAGTCAAAGTCTTGAAATATTCTAACCGTTAGAAGTGCAAATCAGTATCTTTTCTCCATCTGATATAAATGGTACTTTAGGCTTCCCGTTTGTGTGACATTTATTTACCAAAGATAAGAGAAAATGACAATGGAACCAGGAAATGAAGGATAACGAAGGTATTTTTGTAATTTCTTATCTTCCACAGTCACAAATGATGACGTGAAAGCATCATTAAGAGAAACAACTTTGTCAGTTTCGGAGGAAAGTGACCTGGTGAATTTGATAAGAGCTGGAATGATAAGGCAGCTTGTCCGTCAAACTTCTTAATATTGTAATCTAAAGACAAGTGTTTTATGAATTTTTTATTTATCTTAAATTATTTTTCAAAGACGAAACTTTGTAAATTAAGGAAATAGAGATAGGTATTAATTGATTAGATATAAATTTATTAGAGACATATTGATTAGAGAGAGAAGAATTAATTAATTACGGAACTTCATTTCTGACAGTCCATTTCATTAGATTTAAGTTATATTTGTTTTGACTGACACGAGTCCTAGGAGAAAATATTTGACCACGCACTTAATCTGGATCCGAACAGATTCCGGCATTTCCACCTCAGTGCTTTGACCGCTAAACCGCAGAATGCAGCCGTCTGTATCTGAACTGTCTTTTTCCCTTTCTTATGATTGTCAAAGGGGGTTTTCCTAATAAAAGACTGCAGCTTGTGGAAAAATTAATTTCTATTCCACTTATGGAAGCTATGAACTATCATTTTCGGTTTAAAGTAAAAATTATAAATTGTGAATATGTGAATATTTACTAACTTAGTGTCGACAAATTGTGATGTACATATCCTACTTATATACTAGAAGGAGGAAATTCTGCAGATAATATAGATGCTGGCGATTAGAAGAATTCTTCAAAATTTTAAACTTAACAGAACTTAAATTATCAAGTCAGCAGCCACAAAAGCTGATATACGTGATATACAGAGAGAATAGTAACATATAAATCTGCATTATGGACTGCAGATAAATTTATATAGTTGTGCTTTGTTTTAAGAGTAGGTAGAGTTTTCCGAAGATAAGGAAAGGCTCAATAAAAAGCATTAAATTTGTATTATTTTGTAAATAAGTTCTTTCAAACTCAAGCACGTACAAATAAAACTCTCGTAAGTGGTTTTAAATTATTTTGAATGTAAAAGTTCTTTAAATATAAATATTCGCTCCATATTTACGTATGTAACAACTAATTACAATTACTTATTTATATAAATATTTACTCCCACTGTCGTTGATATCAAATGTGTCATGCCAGAAGGAGGTAGTGATTTATTTCCATGTCACATACGCCCTTTCGGCATGAAATCCTCGATATATTTCATGTTCTCTAATATTGAATGGCCATATATACGTAGAACGTGAACCATCAGGGGTGTAGTCGAGGCCTAGCGGCGCTAGGACACTTCTTTTGGAGGCCTATGGGATCTAGGGCAAAATTTTAGGAAATCATACATTTTAAAAACAAAATTCTGTTCAAGTTGTAAATAAAAAATATGTGGATTCTACAATTCTGTTAAGAAAAAAAATTTTTTAGAGCAATAAACCTAAAATTTTGAATAAATCAACTAAGAATTGTGGGAATTTAAAGGAAATTACAGCTTGGAACACGTGTCATAAACTGTATTCGGAAAATAGAAAAAGCCGCAAAGCATTGTTTGACACAATGAAGGTGACAAGGGCGAAAAGGAGGACTTTTGGCTATCTTTTTCAATTGTTTTCTTTATTTTATTAGCTCACTTCAGAGGTGCATTTCAGGTTTAGTTCGGCTTGGGCATATGCGTTGGTATCACATTATTACTATTATTTTAAGGTTATGCCCAGAGGATATGTGCTGTAGGCAGTGTCGGATCCAGAGGGGCATTTGGCGGGGAAGGGATCATGCAATGCACATAAACAAAGCATACATAATGATAATTTCTACCCCTATGGCATTAATGGGCTATTGACTGGTTGGGAAGTTCTCTGATCCCCTGTGGATCCACCCCTTATTTAGAAGAGAGCTAGGCTACTTTTTTTAGGACTACACTGACGTGAACTATTTGAAAACATCTTATAATATAGGTGAATTACTGAGTATGACATTACTTCAAAAATGCGTCATTTTGTGAATTGACGCATAGTATTGTATAATGATGTGAATCTGTTATATACCGCCTATGAGCAATGCAATAATGAAATATAGTCAAACGACAACTATTGTAAAGGTTAAAGAAAAAAATGGAAAATTCATCGAACATCTCTACTAAATGATACCTTATATATAAGAACTTCTAACTACGAGCCAGTAAGAGGAAAAGGGGGGTTGGTAAGTTTTATGAAGAGAGTAAATACATTGTTATATATGGGAAAATATGCAGGGTATTTTTAAGGATTTAATTACTTTAAACACAATCTCAAATACTGAGCAATATTCATTTAATTTTTCAGTCTTTAGATATATTTAGTTTAAGCCTGTTATATGGCACAATGGCAACTGCGGTTATGCTACACTAATTATATTAAAAGGTTGAGATAGCAAATTAAATATTTTATCGCTAAAATTACAAAAAATTGAAGTTTACATCAATTATACATCACAGGAGATGAATTTTTACGTAAACTAATTAATGATTAAAAAGTTCATTTGCCGCTCCAATTATCGATCTCTTTAATTAAAGAAAACGGTTTTAAGCTGAGAAAACATTGGAGTATCTTTATGTACTCTGAGAAAAGTAAATAGTTATTGGCGATTTTATAAAATTTTTATGGTCCGTATTTATTAACTTTCTCTAAATTTCCATGAATTTTTTACGACTTATTCGCAATTTTAATTTCCAAGTCGTTTGTTTTAATATTTATTTCTTGCAAACTTCTTTGTCGTTTTTTGTCCAGATCTGGTCGATAGGTTAAACATAATTTTTCTTTGGAGTTTGAAATAGGACATGGACGCGATATATAAGAATATTGTGTATTAAAGAAAATATATAATAAAGAATTAGTTATTGAAACAGCTTTTTTTACTTTTAAATATTTTATTCGTGGGTTTTATTTCTCGAGTTTGATGCGTCAAAAGAACAGAAAGAAAACAAGACATAAGCAAAATTAATGCTAACAAGAGAAAAGGATTGTCGAAAATATCTTACGTTTTTGCCTGAAATGAGGAATTCTATGATGTTAAAAATGCATTTTTATAATTAGAAAAAATGGTTATGATATTGCAAAGTACAGGTAAAGTAAATACAATTTTAAAAGGATAAACAATTCGACCAAAATATTTCATGGCTACATTAATGCAATGATCTTTTTCTTCTTAAGAAGGTAATTCAAAACATGAAATCGTCTTAAAAATATTAATTTTTTGCATAAGTTTTGTGCAAGTTTAAAGTCTAAGAAATTATTGTTTTTAAACATGAATATTTTTTTCTAAAAATGCGAAACCTAATTTTTAAATGAAAACGTTGGAAGTAGAGTGTTATGGGGGTTTTAGTCTTGATCGTATAGTGGTGGACTTTAACTAAAATTTCAAATGCGTTGTGTTTACACATAACCAATAAAATAAAAAACAGGTTCTTTTAAAAGACAAACATGAAACAATTTGGTACATAGTACTGCTATTTTATTAGTCTAATAACCAAGATATTATACTTTTTAATTCCTTGGAGTTTCACAGTGCCATTTAAAATTTAGCGTTTGGAACTATTAGCATACCATCAATTATCACTGGACAATAATTATACATTCTCAGTATTTAAACCAGGTATACAAAATTACTCGACAAAACCATAATCATGCTGGGGTATATAACCGACCAGAAAAAAATTACATATTACATTATAGGTTTAAGGGGGGAGAAGGAGGCACTTATAATTATAATTATATGAAGAGAAAGAGAGGAATGTTAACTCACATGTTACTCCTGGTTCATCTTGAAGAGCATGGCGTCCCCCCTTTTTTCTTTACACACTTATCGATACTCAGCTGATGTCTCTCACATGGTTGTTTCTCTCTCTCTCTGGTTCTTCACACTCACGCTCGACTTCTTATCGAAGATTTTTGTGGAACGTGATTGGCCAATTGAATTCTGACGTAAAAATTACCTAATTTTCAATTGGCCAGATTGACCCCACAGAGGGGAGAGTGGCTGTGGCTTTCGTTAAACTTTGAGCTGTCTTTCTTGACAGCTTTTGCCCATAAAAATGTGAATATATGACAGAGGGTTCGAACGTTCTTGGTGGAATTTCCAAGAAGTTGGTTGTAGGTGTGATTTCTGATTGCCAGATGTCCTTGGGGAGGAACTTTAGCGTGAGAGATCCAGAAAAGCCTTGTGGGTGGCCTAGCCTATTTACGCTGTGGTGATTAATTTATTTCCCTTGCACCAGGGATTTCTTTGAAGTTGTTTTGATTTTTTTTCTGTTCACTGGTCCTGAGAAGTTCAGTTTTATGACTTGAAAGGTCACAGGCGAAAAAAGGGTCCAGTGCTCCCACGGTATCGTTTAGTTGTTGAGAAGAAAATGGTGCAAGCTGGTATGGACTGTTTCGCAGAAATAAGGGGAATGTTTAGGTTATATTGTAACGGCCTTATGGCCCAGCTGCATCTTGCAAATGGTGAGAATGGGGGGATTAACGAGGGTAACATGCTTGAGAAAAAAAAGAAAAAGAACCTTACACTTTTAAGGGTCTAGGTGGTTACATAGGCATTTTTAGAAATAATTGCATAATATTATACAACACGTGCATCAACACTTTCAATTAATATATTTTTAACTTACGAATATTTCTGAAATTGAAATTAATTTTACAAGTACCATATGATGTGACAATGATATGGACATTTTACATATAAAACCAATTAAACAATTCAATCAAACTCCAATTTTGATAAAAACCTATACTGTTGCATTGATAATTGTAGTAGACAATCCACGGCAGTCCATTGATTTTTAATGAAAGTCCTGTTGGTGCTTTTTATTGATGATGGTTACATGATGTTCCATGTTGATGTTACACTGGATCTTGGTTGAAGAAACTAAGTTGGTGCTAAGGAGTAAGATGGTGTAATGTCATCAGTGGAATAGGGTAAATGTAGTGCACAGTTATCTTGAGGTACAATCTCATCTGAAAAATTTCAAGAAACAAGAGCGGCAGAATCTCGAAAAAATAAACACAACACTTAATGACATTGACACATATATTTATACAATAGTGAGAGAGAGAGTGTGTGTTTTTTTTTTGTTTGTTTGTCTACTTATGTGCTCATGGGTGTTTAAATTTAATTAGTTAATTTAAAAAGAGAATTTTGAATTTTCACCCTAA
>QLNU02015360.1:47374102-47401942 GCA_006491805.2 Dysdera silvatica
AACAAACACATCTTGCTTGAATAATATTTACGAATTGTTTTATGAAATCAAAATAATAAAGAAATGTTTGGAATCAAAACAATAAAGAAATGTTTGGAATCAAAACATGGCCCGCTTTATTCAATTACATTAAAACTTACAGATTTGAAAACCAAACATCAAGCGCTTCATTACGGTAATTTAATTAAATGCATTTTCTGACAACCAAATTAAAATAATTGTATCGATATAAAAATAGCTTTACTAGGTAAGGGGAAGGAATTCGAAAGCTGTATGGAATAGACTGTTTACCAGAGGCTGTGTTGAAGTTTAACGTAATTTGTCAAATACACAGTTCTAAAAAGGAATTAAATAATTGTATTTACTGTGTAAATACTAGTATGCCCCATTTTATGCATATCGATATCGATTTTAATGATTGTCAATGCACAAAAACCTATAAAACGCAATTTCTTTGCATTTTGAAAAATTGTTTGTAAACGCACAAAAGATTAAGCAAAATTGCATTAAGATTTTGTCAAGATTACACTCATGTTTAAATAAATTATTCACTTTTGTTAGTTTAGCCTCTCTCATTCCTCTTTATTTTGAATTTTATGATGTTAAATTTATTTTTTATTGTTTGCAAAAGCGTTGGAAGTAACTTAAGGTACGGTAAGTTTAGTTATAATTAAATTTCAAAATCTCCGATGAGAAATTTTCTATCATGTCTTGCTTAGCTTCTGAATCTGCTGAAAAACTGACGATGTCGTCTCATCTTTAAAATGTGAGTAATTTAAAAACATTGACTTTCTTTGAACTCTATATCTTCACTTCATTAATTAGAAATTTTTATGCAACATTAAAGTGAAAAGCTTTATGTTGTAACGGCCTGGAGATACTAGTATATTTGTAAAGTCAGAATCAAAACAAACTGGGTTGTTACAGTTGCCGTAAGGGGGCGTCGGAGGCGGGATGACGTCAGCCCGGCTTCCCTTCTTGTGCCTGATTTTTAAATGAGATTAAAGTATTTAATATCCACTGTGAACATGTTGTTACGGACGAGAGATGTAGAGGAGATGTAGGAATGGGTTAAATACGATGCATATACACATTCCTTTTTAAAAGTTAAACACCCTGTAGTAAATTCGATATAACTAAAAAAGTATGCTTTAATTTCCTTCAAATTTCACAGAAAGGTAGTTGACAATTATTGATTCATGAGTATACTACTAACATTTAAAAAAATATATTTATGTACATTTTTTACACTTAGTACCTTTGGAAAAATTTTGTACGCTATACAAAGTAAACAAACCTTAACATAGAATGCGATTTTAGAAACAAAAGTTTCGCAATGACGTTTCATCCCTTCAATCGAATGGTAGAATACATCAGAGGGCAATAACCACGCTTCCTGTAGAAGACCAGTTTTCAGCTCCTTATGAGTAGATGGCGGGGCTAAACAGGAAATGACAGCTATTTTAAGAACATACCTGAGAACCGTTTCAGGTCACTCTATGATAACAAGATCCTCTTATGGAAAGTACATTGCATTACTGGCTAAACTTAATCACAGAGCAATTGCTACCACAATAATAGGGAAGTCAATATCCACCAGTACTTTTAGGCATAGACTTCATGTGAAGGGATTCAATACGCAGGAATTTGCCACGAATTTGAGTTTCATTTAGAGCTAAGGCAAACAGATAAGGATTAAATTGGTATCGACAGCATACGACTTGGATGGAGGCATAAAGGCTCAACCTACTTTCCACGGATGACATGATTTTCCCTAAAATCAGAAAATTAACGCTTAAGGGTTTGGAGAGAAGGAACATGCAACCAGCCAAATAATATGGTTGATTACCACGCCTTTAGTCAGGGTGGTGTGAGAGTATGGGATTGCATTTTCTTGTGGTGTCACACTGACCTTCAGGTGTTCACAAGGGGTACTGTGATTGTGGAAAGGTATCGGGATCAAGTCCTTGTGAGACTACCCTGAATCAGTGTATCCGGATTTACATTTGATGAATGATGACGGTCACCCATACAGAGAATGGCTGGTGAACGAGTTCATTGAGAGCAAAGGTATTACATGTACGTAGTGACTAGAGTAGCCTCCGGACCTCAAACCCATCAAAAATCTTTTAGGTGCCCTTGGAAGAGCTGTCTCGCCCATTCTTCCTATCCATTTACTTTCCAACAGTTGAAAAGTGTCCTACAAATATGAAACATTTATTCCTTTCTTATTCATTGTATCACTTGATTGAAGGGGTAAAATGTGTATTTGAATCTTATGTCAAAGTCAGCGGAGGTAACATTTCATATTAAGGTTTACTTGGTTTGTTTTCATAACATAAAAGATTTTTTTCCTCGAAAGTACCAGGTGTAAAGTTAGCACTTAAAGAGCAAAAATGTATATCTAAATATATTTTAATTTTTTATTAAAACAAAAATAAATAATCCTATAGGCCACTTTCTTGCGGAATTTGCAGTTAGTCAAAATTTTTCTAGTTAGGGCAGATTTTTTTTTAATTAAGGTGCAAATTTCAATTCTAATATATCAAGTTTTTAAAGGAAATTTGGTATCGTTTTTAGCCACATTACATGCAACGCACGAGTGACAAACTCATCACTATAACAATGACGATATCAGAATTTCACTATCTCGAACCAGTTACAAAATCCGTAGCATTCCATTTACAGATCTTAAAATCTTGAAATAGATTCCCTAAGCACTGTTCAATTACTAAATTAAAATGAAATTGATTGGAATCTTAATCAGAACTGCTATAATTGTTCAATCTTCACCACTCCTTTTATCTTCTTTAACCTAATTTTTCCCCGTTGTCTTGCCTATTCGCTCTTTTTTCCTATTATTTGCCATAGAGCAACACCCACAAGCGTAGAGTTATATGGCCACCTGGGGCGCGAGCACTGCCCCCAATAAGTAATAAAATAAATTGCGATTTTATATACATTGTAATATACAGATGTACATGATACGTGCTTGAGCTCCAATAACTTCGAAAACACTACACTGTCGTCTGCATCTCTTTATAAGAGAATTTGCATTAAAAAGTTGTTGCTTATATGCATTAAATACAGCTGAGCTTTAGTAATACAACTCATTATGCATATTTGCAAATACGTACGCTTTACAATCTCAGCGATTGGCCCCTCCCTCCAGCCTTTGGATTTTTTTTTTCAAATGGCACAGAAATCTAAATCATTTTCCTTCAAAGTTTCATCCATTGTGATACTGGAGTAGTGTCACTGTGCTTAAATAGTCATTTGTCGCCTTTCCTTATCTTCTTTCAGATTCCAACAAATGCCTTGGAGCTCCTGTGAGTCATAAATAATTTGACAGCTGAAGACCCTTCCAGGAACAAAAGACAAAAACAATTTGAAATTACCGCTGGGACGTCTCGGCTTTAATCACTGAAATAAAAACGATCCTGAGGTAGCGATAGAGAGCTTTGTCAACGTTTTGGAATTGAATAAAACGCCAAAACCTGACTTCCGCCCATTAGCTCTCCCAAAAATTTGAACAGCCTACTTCAACAAGAATTCACGAAATACAAATGAGAGAAGTTACATATCGGATCTTTTTAAAACCTTAATATATTCAATCAACTGGAGTGAAATGTACAGGAGAAAGTAATTTTTCCTCCTTCCGTAAAAGACACAGCTTAAATCGCTGTTTCTGGTTAACTTGATATTAATTTTTGAATAATTTGTAATTAACACTTTCGCTGCGGGAAGGCTGTCGAGTAACGAACGACGCGCATAGTAGAAAACTCGTTTTTCCTTACTCGTTCATTAACAAGCAGGTCAAATGACGAGCCACAAAAATGAATGGTACGTGTGATCTGGACTTTGTGAACGGTCGTTCTCTGTCATTAATTCTGGTTTTGTTTTGCACACGCTTCAAACCAATTGGTGGTCCTCTATGACTACACTGAATTATTAAATTATGGTTTAACTTGTTTAACTCTATGTATACTATGGTTTGACTTGTTTAACTCTATGTATACTATGGTTTGACTTGTTTAACTCTATGTATACTATGGTTTGACTTGTATTGTATACTTGCTGTCTAACTATATGTATACTATGGTTTGACTTGTCTAACTATATGTATACTATGGTTTGACTTGTCTAACTATATGTATACTATGGTTTGACTTGTGTAACTATATGTATACTATGGTTTGACTTGTTTAACTATATGTATATTATGGGTTAGTAAATGTTTATTTTTTTCGGAATACATATTGTGCCAAGAAAAAATTTTAAATTGTAGTAGTCCATTTAAAAAATTCAGTAATTGCAGTATTTTCGCTTTCTGTGGGCACAACGTCGCCAAAAATCATCAAGTTTGTCCACAGTTTCTCAAGAAGCACGGGTTGGTTGGCTGGTTATATTTTTATGGCGCAAGAACGACAACGGTCATTCTGCGCCAAGCAAAGAGAAGCAAATCTACCTCTTTATCGCAAACCGATGCACAGTTTGCAACTCAGCGAAAGCTTTCGTTACACTAAATGGATTTTCGTTTGAAGGGATAGAGTCAGGGGCGGACTGGGTCCTCTCAAAGGGCGCATACCTTGGATTTTCGGAGGGCGCGAGTCAGTGCCGGATCAAGGTTTTTATGGGCCTTAGGTCGAAAGGATAAAATAGGCCACACTGGCATACGCAACGGGGAGTTAATAGGGGTTGTAAAACCCCCAACTGCGATGAAATTTTGATTATACACACATATAAATATATGGAGTTGTTAATTTTTAATACTATAAAAAGTAGAATCTACCTAAAGTGACCACCTTTGACATTGGACTGCAATGGTCACTATACTCGACAGACTTTTGTATAGGCAAGACTAAGTCCCTAAAAGTTTTCTCTTACAAAAAATGGCAACTTTACTCAGATGGTCAATTTATCAAGGTGGTCACTTTACTAGTTCCATTGCACACTTCGACAGAATTTAAAAAATGATGAACAATATATGTGAAATCATGCCCGTATCTAGACGGGGTATCTTGGGGACCGTCCCCTTGAAATTAAATTTCTAATAAGACCGCAAAAATACATATATGTATTTACTTGTTAAACTTGTAAAATGGGGAGGAAAAGCCCTTCAAACCTTCAATAATTATAAAAATTCTGACCACAAGACCTCGTTTTGTAGACCACGAATTTGAGAATACTTTAACAAAAAAATATAGAAACCATCATTAAAAAAAAGAGAACCGTGTAAAAATTTAAATTTTGATGGCAAAACTACAAGCAAAAAATTACAATTATGTCTGAAGGCAAAATTGGTATTTCCTCATTTATTTTTGTACGATGTATTTACAGATGGATTTGGGTAATATGACGCCCGGTGCGAGCCCAAAATTTGACCCTCCCTCCCCAGTGAATATTATTTTCAAAATAATTCCTTTTGCGATGCAGTTTTCTTTATTTCTAGAGATCTCCTTAATAGGCTACTGAATCTCATTACAAAAATACTAAATATTTTACAAGACAGAAAGCCACGATAATAATAAAAATTTCCTTGCAACAAATAACATATAGCTAAACCACGAGTATTTTTTCTGATGTGCCAAAAATTAAAATGTTGTAATATAAAAATTGAAGCATTGCACAGCTTTCAATAACCTGGAATGTCCTTTATACAGTCAGGTAAGTTCATTCATTTCGATGTAGTTTTTACTTTTCTAATTTCTTATTTGCCGTATCATATAGTGTTTGATTGATTGTTTGGCTTTTTTATGGCGCAAGAGCATCTGGGCTATACTATTATGTAGTGGCATACGAAGAATCCGCACACAGTGTTCATTCTGTATTAGCCTAAATTCATTCGTATTGGTTTCAGAAAACGTGTGGAAGTAATTATAATTAGATATTGCACTCAGAGAACTTATAAAATATCAATTTGATTTATCGAAGCTTATTTAAGAATAAGCGCCTGGATCAGTGGTTCTCAATTAGTTTTCATCGCAGGCCACTTAGAATATTTTTTTCAGTTGGCGGGCCAGAATGTATAAAAACGGAATTATCTTACACGCTATATAGATATTGTCGTAACTAAAGGGGCGTTGCGGGCTTATCCCCCCCCCCTCCTAGAAATTTACTGATTCAATGAAATAGCATTGAGGTAAGAGCTTTATTCTCTTCTAAAACAATTAGCCTCCTCTAGACTGCGAGGCCAATTACGCCTATGTATATAGATTGGTAATAGAAAATTACGTTAAAAAGAGGTGCGAAAAATATACGACATATTGGTGATGTTAAATTTAATTACACATATGTCAAATCCCTACTCGTAACATCAACATTTTGCTATTCATTTTATTTTTGACTTTTTTTTTCAGTTTATCTTTTGTCGCCAGATCATTTTTTTACTGTTCGCGGGCCGCATCTGGCCCACTTATTGAGAATCACTGGCCTAGATGATCAAATTGGATTTGGCCTTATCTGTACTTCGGGGTCATTAGAATATTTCAGCGTTCCCCAACCCCATTGGCTTGTAACCCGCACCGCTTTCAATCCGTTACTGTGTATTTATATTTCTTCTTTACGATAAAGATGACGCTTCTTCATTGAACGTCATTTTGTAAACATTTTTGACGCCCCCCTCCCGCCCTACGCCGCAATTAAATCCTGGCTACTGCCTTATGTGAAATGTATAGTTGATGTTCAAAATGGTTTATGCAAACAAGTCATTTTCAGCAATAAAATTGGAGGGGGCTAATCTATTTAACATCGATGAATAAAAAGTTTAACGTAATTTTTGCACCAAAAATTTCGAGAGAATCTTAAAATTTATAATTTGATGATGGATTATTCACCATCACTTGGCTGTTAATTACACGTCTTCTCTTATTATTACAATATATAATACAAATATAAAATTTATATAATATTAATAAAATAATATTATATAAAATTAATAATTAATAATATTATAATTAATATTATATATAATATTAAATAAAACACCCACCAAAATTTAAATGATTAAATGTGAAATTAAAGCAAAAAATTACATTTCTGTTTTGAGAGTAACATGTTTCCAAATTATAAAGCATAATGTTAACCATACAACGCTTCTCAAAAAATTTAGCTACATAATTTTCATTTCATCGCAATTTTTGATTAATTAAAAGCAGTTATTGAAAAAACACAAACATTTTCAATCTTTTCAGAATGAAAATGTTTACAGATTAATCACGATAGCCATTATGTATTTCATGACTAATTTAAAAATCTTTTAATTTTTAATTATTAAAATAATTATTAAATTTAATTATTAAAAATTAAATTACGAAAATGATGGTACGTATTAGGGTGCTCAATGCAATTTTTAAACTGCTTAAAAACGCTTGTAAAAATAAACACACTTGAACCAGAGACGGACTGGGCCCTCGTCAAGGGTGCATACTTTGGATTTTCGAAAGGCGCGAGTCCTATCTCCCATGAGGGCGCACCGGCCCGAGGCCGGCGGCCTGTACGCCCTTGGGCAGAGTTCATGGGCGCCCATATGACAAGCAGGGGGCTTGAGCCTCAACCGTTGTTTAAAAATTTGATTTTCGAGACCCCACTATACGTTTACTTTCATAAAAAAGTTATATTGTCACATTGTATAATGAGGTACTTTTTAGCTCATTACTAATTCAAGCAGTATCAATTATTTTTGTAGCATTTTAGTATCTTGTACATTTATCAAAATGCTTGACAGTCATGAAGAAGGTAGTTATTTTCCCTAGTCCCTTTTCCCCTATAAGTACTCAGATGGGCGCCACTGGCAAAGTTGTCAATGTCTTCGTCAGAATCCAAAACTTGCGATCACTATCCGACAAGGATTTTAACGTGATGTTAACGGCCTCGACAATTCGGGTGTTCCTTGAAATTCTGCAAGGCATGAATGATATTGTGCATTGAGGCATATTTTTCTATTCTTATCGCATGTAAACGCTAACATAAAATGATTATTACACAACTGCATATACAGTCGAACCCGCGTATATGCTGCTCACATATATGCATAAAATAGCGAGCCTCAAATTTTCTCCTATCTTTTTAATGTCATTTAAACCCGCTCACTTACGATGTTATATATGCACGAACCGCATACATGCAAGTATTTTTGAAGCCAACCAAATGTTTTATTATAGAAATTAAACCGCATATATGCAACCAAATTTCATTAACAAGTTTTCATCAAGAGTTAATAGCTGGCAACCTTTATTTTTAAGGGGTGGCTTTCCCCATGCGATGGCATCTTTTGCCTTTAAGTTTTATTTATTTCATAACAAGTATTATAACGATGGTCTTAAATAGTGTAAAAATAGGAAGAGGTGAAAATGCCAGCAGGAAATCTCATCTTCAGAGCAGGAAAACGATGGAGCCTGAATACTTTTCAATGAAGTGTAGTCGACATATACAAAGAGCTAGATCCTGTGCATTACATGTCTGGGTTGGGTCCATGATGCTTGCAGCAATGTAAAAAAGGAAGGCGATGTCTTTGTCTCTGATTTATGTATATAAATTAATCTTTCCACGTATTTCAATTAAAATATACGAAGATTTTCTGCACAGTATTTTATCCTTTCAAATGGGTACCTGATTTTACTCTACGGTTGGGGAAAACCGGGTGTTTTGACTTTTTTGAAAAATTATATTATCCTGAGAAGACAGATTTTTTTCCCTCAAATAGCCTCCTTTTCTAATAGTTCAAGCGTCATTTAAGACTACTAATAATGATGAGTAGAATTTTTTTCCCTTTGATTTTTGACAGGCAGGAAGAGCCAAAACGGTACCAGGTTTTACTTTACTCTCCTCTATAATCGACTAGACCCAGAGGATGGAAATAAAAGCAAAAAATCCGTTTGTCTTGAAATAAAAAGCAAAATTAGGAAATTTAATAGTAAAATTAGGAAAAAATGGATTAAACGTCGCCGAATCGAATATAAGTTTTTAAATTATTAAACTTTTGTATTTTAACAGAAGTTTATGAATTATTTAACTGAAACTGCCGAACTTTATATCTAACTCTATCCCTGGTACAACACACTTTCAGAGTGTGCAACGTAATTCAATTCACGCAGCTGACATCGTACAGGCAGCGAATCTACCGATAGGGATATTGCCCAAAGAAACCTTCGAGTAATGCAGCAAACATCTAAGGAGATATTAAAAACGAAACGCGAGGAAATGTTCCCGTATTTTTGGAATTACTGATTTATTCAATCCGTTTCTATTTTCTTCAGGCCCCGTTATGTCTACAATTTCAAATTTTCGAAGACAAACTAATTCTTGTAAGTAATCAAGATGTGATAAAGGCATTTCAATTCTACTTTCAGAACCATAAGAAGATTCAGAGGAAGATTAGAAGGTTTGTGAGTCGTAAGTATGCTGTATATTATATATATATATATATATCATCATCATCATATTCAACCATTATCTATCCACTGCTGGATGAAGGTCTCTCCAAATGCTTTCCACACAAGTCTATCCTGGGCCATTCGTTTCCACGTCACCCCAACCTGTTTTCTTATTTCATCCACCCATCTAGTTTGAGGACGTTTTCTAGGTCTTCGGTGGTCTCTTGGAATCCAGTTCAGAATTTCTGTTGTCCATCGTTGATCAGTTCTTCTTGCAATATGCCCAGCCCATCGCCATTTCAGCCCTTTTACTTTAACAATGATGTCCTCTACTCTAGTTTGCTCTCTCACCCAAGTGTTTCTTTTTCGATCTCTCCTAGTTATTCCAAGCATGCACCTCTCCATGCTCCTTTGCGTTGTCTGTAACTTTCGTATTGCTCCAACTGTTAGACTCCATGTCTCTGATCCATAAGAGAGGACTGGCAATACACACTGGTTGAAGACCTTTCTTTTTAGACACAAAGGCAATTTCCCCTTCAGGATAAAACTGTTTCTTCCAAATGCACTCCAGCCAAGTTTAATACGTCTGTTGAGTTCTTTCATAATGTTGCCATCCATTGAAATCAGCTGGCCAAGGTAAATATATGAATCAGCAATTTCTAGCTCAATGTTGTCAACTTGTATTTTTGTTTCCTCTACAAAATTATTGAACATGATCTTAGTTTTTTGTAGGTTCATCTTGAGTCCAACTTCTTTACTTCTAGTTGAGAGCTCCTGTACCATGTCTTGGAGTTCTGATGGGTTCGTTGAAAAAATAACAATGTCATCAGCAAACCGCAAATGATTTAAATATTCACCATTTATTTTTATTCCCTTGTTATTCCAATTTATCAGCTGAAAAATCATCTGTAAAGCTGAAGTAAAAAGTTTTGGAGAAATGGTATCTCCCTGCCTCACACCTTTACCAATTTTGATAGTTTTGGTATCTTTATGTAACCGAAATTTTGCACTTGCATTTTTATACACACGTTTCACCATGTCAATGTACACATCCTCAATGTCTGTTGATCTTAAAGAGTTGATGACTGCTGATGTTTTAATAGAGTCAAAGGCCTTCTCATAGTCAATAAATGCAACACACAATGGAAGTTCATATTCATGTGTTCTTTCAATTAATTCTCTTAATACTTGAATATGGTCCACTGTACTGAATCCACTTCGAAATCCAGCTTGTTCTCTTGGTTGAGCTGCATCTAATTTTTTCTGCAGGCGATGTGTTAGCACTTTTGTGAAGATTTTATAAATAGCAGGTAACAAGCTAATTGGTCGGTAATTTTTCAAATCCTCTTTATCACCTTTTTTATGCAAAAGAATTACTGTTGCAGAATCATATATATATATATATATATATATATATATATATATATATATATTACTCTAACATTATATTAATATTGCCTCTCCAACCTTGTAAATAATGTAGTTTGTGTGACTACATATTTCGAACAAATAATAATAACAAAACCGTAAATAATAACCGTTCTAAGATATACTTATATTCAGCTCTTTCCCAGACACATAAATACATAAATAATAACTATCCTCAACGTTTTTATCAACGTAGCCGATTTTCCTGATCATATTTTACTTGATCTAAGAATATTTGAACCCCTTTCCAACCTAAAATCTCATTCATTATCAACCTCAGACTTTTGCACTCCTAGCTCGCAATTTGCCCCATTGTAATTGGCGCTACGGCGATAGCGCAAATCTACAGATGAAAAACATCAGACCAGTTTCGGCTCTTTGGCGGTGCGGACGACTTTTTGTTCAAGTCTGGGATGGGTGGGCCTTGGTTTCTTCTCGTGTACCGTAGTCGTCGGCTTTGTAGAGAGCCTTGACTCTGTCCACGAGTGTATGGGACATTGGCCAGGTCGCTGGATTGTTATGGATGGATCGATGGCTGTGCGTTTTGGATTTGGGATTCAACTCTAACCTGTCTTCTCCCGCTCTGCGGCGCCCCACATAGTCCAAACAAGGCCCGGTGGATTCCTGTAGGAGCTCTTGCCGGACTCGTGGTGTAATACCGTCCCACTCTTCGATCGCTAACGCTCTTCGGAACGGATTGGAGGGTTAGATTTGGTCACGGGCGCCGTTAGCGGGAGGGGGAGGGAGGGGACCCGTCCCTCTAATGTCAGTAGTACGATTTCATGTCCCCCTCCAATTTAAAAAAAATGCTTTCTACTGGTATATTCCTCCCCCCCCACAAAATTTTTTGCCGTCGGGGCCCATGCATTTGGTAGTCGTAAAGTGACAACAACCGTACGAGCAGTGCATCTCTGTAAGCTGGATATGGTCTACTATCCGCAATTTCCCCCTTTTTTTCCGAGTAGCATTGGTTGCTTGTCTCGCAAGACATTCATACCTGTTTGGGATTACAGTGCCGCCTTCGGCGGTCGTCCTTCCAATTTAATTAATATGTACACCTACCACCAGTATGGAAAACATCTCGCAGAAAACCTACCTGGTATATTATCAGGGTCAGCCAGTTCCCTAGATTTATTCCTAATAAATAATGTTTGGGAGATTATGGGATGTCATGTACATGCTCAGACATAACAACCACAGAGAACAGTAAATCTTTTTCAACAAGCATGAAAGTTGCAAGCAAGCAAGTTGGGCAATCATGCTGAGCAGTACTACGAGGTTCTCTACGACATCTGTAGGAGTCGATGTCGAAACGGGTTGTGAAATGCGTCACAAACAAAGCAGCGTAATAGTATGGCCACTGTAGCGTTTAATGCTACACCTTGAATTTAACGAACTAAATTTGCATACTTTCCCTCGAAGATTAGTTCGGAATACCTCTCTTCTTTTCGAATCAACAGAAACATCTGCCTATGACTCTTCTTCTCTAACCTTTCACCATTTCCTAAAATTCCAAGCTTTCCCTGCAGTGGTTCAGGGATCAAGAAAGGACCACACAACGAATGCTATGCGGGTCCCTTTCTCAATAACATAAATCGCTACTCAAGTGCTCCTCTTGACATTACAGAAACCGTAAAACTCCTAATTTAGAGAATACGAATGGTCTGGACTAGATACCTGTCAACGCCTTAAACTCTTTTACTGTCTCTTATCGAGTGATGTTCAGCATGTCTCGTGCAGCTGCAAATTCATTTTAATGCGCTTGCGCAGATTTCTTCAACCAATAACAGCTATACTTTCCGAATAACTCCTCCCACCAAAATTTTGACAGAACTCCAAAACGCTCGAAATTCTATGTGTTTCTAGACCTCGCCCTGAAGTTAAATATCAGCACCCTGTTTTACGCCTAGTGAACATCAGTAATTTGTATTTTCTTAACTCACCAAGTAACTGAGAACTCGTGTACAGAGTGGCGTATTACCCCTCTGTCTGATTAAGGGGCGGAATGGAGTCTCTCTAAATTGTTTTCGTACTCCTGTCTTCGGCAAATACCTTCGTATAAGCAACATTTAAATAAGTATATAGCTGTATATGCTAATAAATAAGAAAAAAGCATCAAAACGCCTTGTCACTGGATACCTTCATGCGCTACCAAATTTCATCGATACTCTACAGCATATATATATATATTTAACTGGTGGTAGCGGTGGGATTACTTCCCGCTTGCGATACATCCCTTTTGTGAAAGGAAGAAATTATCACCGTTTCGTTTGATCGTGCCAACCGGCCCAGTGTTTTGGTTTTATGAAGTCATCGACCAACGTGCATCACTCTTGATAGAAGCCGATACGATTGTTCGACCATTTATATTTACGAATTACGCAGTCATCGCTTTGACGTCTCCCCCATTGTTTTGTTTTCCCGTTAAAGGAAAGTGTCGCCTTACGACGTGATTGCACACCCCGTGCAACGTAAAAAGACTCTCGACTGCGGTCTCCGAAAACCTTGGTTTGGGAACTTCGTGAAAAAGAAGCGCAGTGCAGTGAAATTCCGCCCTCTCCGAAACTGCTAAACCTGCGAACTTTCAACTTCTCCCCAGCCATCATCAGTTCGTTGAACCGTGTGTTTCCCTGGAAAAAGAAGAGGTTTATCTACAAGGGGTAAGCTGATTACGAAATCCTTTCTTTTCGAGACAGTACAATTTTTTACAATGCAACAATTTAGTTATTATATATTTGCAACAATGTATGCTCAGTAGAAAATTTTGAAATTTGGTTTTCTTTATATTCAAGTGCATATCGCAAAGTTTGCGCAAAATTTTATTTTTAACGAGTAGAAGATTTATTTCGCAATTTAAAAGCAAAAATTTGATTTTTTTTGCGTGTGTACCAATTACTAAATGCGGTTTGTTTACATGCCTATATATATTCATACGTATATATCAAAGTATATCTCATCTTGTTTTTCCTAAAATTTTTATAAAATTATGGTCAATTAAAATAATGCAATATTTCAATTAAAAAAATACTTTTATTACAAGTTCCTTAAGTTTTTTCCGATAATCTTGCTCATATTGTTTAATTGTCGTATGAAGTATAATATAATTATATATGTATGATGATGAGGTGTTGCTCATATTGAGTAAACGTGCAATAATTAATCCCAGAATTATTGTCTGTTTAAACTAGAGTACTTTTACATACGGTGTTTCAAATATTAGAAAATGGCCTTTTTTGGGATAGGTAAAAAGCAAGACCTGTTAAAATTCGCGGGAGAATTGGGCTTAACAGTCTCGTCAGATTTGGTTATATCCAAAATAAAAAGAAATCGTAATTAAATCCCCTGATTATGAGGAAAAATTTGCCAAATGCATACTTACTAATATTGTAGAAGAAAGGTCGGAGGGCAGGAAGAAGGAAAATTGGAAAGTGAGCGAGCTCACCAATTAAAATGTTTGAAGATTCAATACGCGCCAGGGAATAATTCCCCAGAAAAATTTTCAAAATACAAATAAACCGACGCGAGAGCTAAAAAGTCTTATGCAAAAGTTTGATCCGGGATCCTCCGAAATTTCTCTCTACCTGTTGATATTTGAATGCCAGGCTAAGAAAGTGAATCTCGATAATAAAGATTGGGTTAAATCACCTGATGTAGCTTCTACCCAGGGATATCGTTAAAATCATTTTAAGAGAACCCGAGAAGAAGTCAAACGATTATGAACGCGTAAAGCGGATATTATTGTGGCGATTCAAACAAAATGCAGAAGCATTTCATATTAAATTCACCCAACATCAAAGGAAGCCGGGTGCTGTTTGGAAGGATTTTACCTTCGAGCTAGGAAATTACCTAAACGAATGGATAAAGGGCGTTGAGGTCATGTCCTTCTTATGAGGTAGGGTCTTATCCTAAATGACCAGTTGAAATGCAAGCTGGGGTTGGAAATCCGCTACCATTTCATAGACGAATGGGGAAAAATCGTTAACTCGTCTATTTTAGTGAAAAAACGAGACGAATACGAGTCCGTAAGAAGAGTTGCTTAAAGGCCGCCGAATCTTATAAAACCGTCGGAGAAGAAAAAAGAGTTTCAGCAATCTTTTCCGTATGAAAGGAACCCTATTCGGGAAATGCTGATCGTTTTGGACCCGTAATTCTAAGGAGAAAGTAAATGAAAGGTATAAAGATGAAAGATGACGAAATAATCATTTCGAAAAACGTAGGCCCCCTCGATGTCATGAGTGTGGATCTAAGGACCAGCTCCGCCCTTAATGCCCACGATTATTTAAGAAGTCTACCGAAGGTCTGAATAACTTAGGAATTTCTGGCGCGGCTGAAGCTCCCTACATGAGCACCGCGAAAGTAAATAATCGCGAGATTAAAGTCCTGTGAGATTCGGGAGCGTCTATAGATTTAATTAGTAGTAAATACATAAATCATGATGCGTTTTTGGGCGAAACCATATGGGCAAAACAACCTTTAGATTTCCATTCCACCTGCCTACCAGTGGCTCGTATAAAGCTACAGAGTAAAGATTTCGAGAAGGTAGTTACGAAAGCCGTTGTAGTAAGCGTGGATTTAGATCCGGGTTACTATTTATTGGGTAATCGAACTGTGAGTTTAATTGCGCGGCAAAAACAAAACCCGCAATTTATAAATGCTGTTATCACACGTAGTAAATCGAAAATTGAAAACAAACGCGGTTCTGTGATTTCGCTTAAGGGAAAAGTCGCGCATACAATAATTCGTTGCATACAACGAATGCCATGCGGGTCCCTTTCTCAATAACATAAATCGCCACTCCAGTGCTTCTCTTGACATTATAGAAACCGTAAAATTCCTAATTTTGACAGTGCGAATTGTCTGGACTGGATACCTGTCAACGCCTTAAGCTCTTTTACTGCCTCTTATCGAGTGACGTTCAGCATGTCTCGTGCATCTCTAAATTCATTTTAATGCACTTGCACAGATTTCTTCAACCAATAACAGTTCTACTTTCCGTGTAACTCCTCCCACCAAAATTTGGACAAAACTCCAAAACGCTCGAAATTCTATGTGTTTCTAGACCTCGCCCTGAAGTTAAATATCAGCACCCTGTTTTACGCCTAGTGAACATCAGTAATTTGTATTTTCTTAGCTCACCGAGTGACTAAGAACTCATGTACAGAGCGGCGTATTATCCCTCTGTCTGATTAAGGGGCGGATTGGAGTCACTCTAAATTGTTTTCGTATTTTTCTCTTAGATAAATACCTTCATATGAGCAGTATTTAAATATGTATATAGCTATATGTAATAAATAAGAAAAAGCACCAAAATGCCTCGTCACTGGATACCTTCGTGCGCTGCCAAATTCCTCGATACGCTACACCACGTAAGTAATATTTAAAACTATAATATGTTCTTTTACTCTGGAAATATTATATTATAATTTATTTACTACCGAACCAGGGTTCTGCATAAGTGTTTTCATTGCTTGTCTGTTTTCGACCAAGGGTAAATAAGGTCATGCTGCGCCGGAACCTGCAGTTTTCTCAGGAATCCGAATCTCTTAGAGACTAGGGAACCAACCCCCGGACTGCAGTGAGCAGTTTGTCAGTAAACATTCTATTTTGTCACCGTTGGGAGTCCAAAATGTTAACGCTAGGTGAACTCGTTATCACTGTACGATCATAGGGCTTATGCATAAGTCCTAGGCGAATCGCACGTCGCCTTCTTGCTGTTGCAATTTCAATTTAACTCAGTACATTATTGCTATATATAGAGTACACGCTCCCATTGTATCAATGGTTTGTTATGAATCAAAATTTTATGAAAATTTTAATTAAAAATAAATAAAATCACAAAATGATTTGCAAACAAAACAATTAAAACGTATCAGGAACAGCAGGTTTTTACAGCAAACATCATATCAGCTAATAAGACATTTCTCATACGACTGCTCATAACCAGTGAAAAGAAAGCTTTGTTTATATATATAGAAAGATATAATCTATTTATTATTGTACGTGACTTAAAGTAGGAAACGAAAATATGATCAGCGATTTCGTTTTTTCAAAATACCTTCTTGAAGAGTTTGATAATTAGCACATAAACCATTAATTGAAAAAAAACATAACTAAACACAAAACACTAATATTCTGAAAGTTTTCACACGCAAATAAGAAGTTACTTTTCGACCTGAAAATACCATGGATAGCTTTTCAAACTTTTCCAAACATTTTTTGCCCTCTTTCACAATATACTGCTTAAATGTGCTTAGGTAGAGAAAAAGGTTCATTAGGTTCGTTGTTCGAAAGTCATCTTTAGAAAAAGAATGCGACGGGAGAAACGTCGAGATGAGTTTCGCTTCTTTTCTTATATTTCACAGCGTGAAGTTGTCACTGAAATGTCAGTGATGCCAGCGAAAAAGTTGCGAGTTTGAATGAACCAAAATTGCGCTTTTAGTTAAGCGCCATAAAAACTTCACAGTTTTCTAAAGATTTTAGTCTGAGATGATTACAGACGCCGGCAATAATGGTTTTTATCTCTTACGTGAGAACGTTGTACGCTAAAATAGGATTTCCAAGGCCATTACTCTTTCTTCGGTGCTGTTTTCGTTTTCCAAATAGAATTATCTTTCAGCTTAAAAGCAATGTATGGGTAAATAGAACATCGACAGTATGATACAAAAGGAAAATAAACAATATCTAATAGCAAACACCTTGATTTAAATTTATAATATGGCAGACTTATCTGAGAGTGTATGAAAGTTGACATATAAATTTGATTTTCGAAGCTAGCGTAGTGCAAAATTGTTAAAAAATTATAAGAAAAATTAATAAAAACAATTAGAATTAGAAAAGACCAGAAAAAATAAAGTTTTTAATCGATGTAACTGAGACAAATTTATTATATCAAGCAAATTAAAAAAATTAATTATAATTATCATCTTTTCTGCGAATTACGTATAAACAAAGTTTTTTTTTATAATTCAGTAAAACCGTTTACTAGCTTTGAGTGTAGTGTTTACTAGTGGCTTAGAGTGACCTTACAAGTGGACCAGCTCTAACTTTTTTTCACTACTTTTCACCATTCACTCCTGAGAATGAAAAAGTGCTATTTCCTACATATACCATGATCACAGCGCAATTTCCTCTTGTAAAATAATGGATACACCGTTTAACTCTGGTGTTAACTTTACCAGTTCACAATTTTTTCACTTACTGTTAATGTCTCCATGTTGCTCTATTCCTGATAAATTATAGCCCACAGCAGCACCTCAAGAACAATATAAACTTCTTAGTTTCCAAAATAGAAGCTTAAACTTTTCGCGCACCCATAACTTGACATTCCGTAAAGTATGACAAAAATCCACATTTTGTTTCAACTACAGACTGTTCATCAGCGAAAATATCAAGTTCTTTTATAATCTATGTCCACCCATAGGCTATGCTTTCTTGCTAATTGGGTCAGTATAAGGTGCAAACACATTTGCACGACAGTTGTCATAATTCAGTGAACATTCGATGGATTTTCTACAGACAATAGTTCGAAATTATTCAAATTAGTTTTGTTTCTAAAATGTATTTAAATAATCCTCTTATAGTAGTAATTTAAAACTACACGGTGGCTCAGAACTGTGTCTTCTGTGAAATAGATCCTAACTCGAATCATGCTGGTATCGAGAGAACATGCCACTTTTTTATGTAATTTTAATTTAATGTGTTAACGATTTAAAGAAGAGAGGCTCAGATCACAAAGAGAAATGCAAGGTCATGGTTCAGCACGATCTACTGTTCTTACGCTAAAGCAAACGAAACGTAAAAACACCATAGAATAATTAAAATACATTATTCCATATCGAGAAATCATTAAGATCTGATATAGAGTCTTTTTTAAGAACTTGCACTTTTATGAGATCAAGATTTTATGGAGTAGGTGAGGACGTTATAAAGATTAGGTTAATGGTAATAGGAAATGATAAGCTTAACTGGATTGACGAGCAATGAGCTGGCTTCAAGCAATAAAAATAAGTATATATAAGGATGGGATATATATTTCGTATAATACTGTATGGTTATAAAATCTAAGGGGAAATATGATAATTGGATATTTTACATTTAGTACGAAGAAGATTGCTTTCCATTTCGCGTATTGTCGATTATTAAAGCCATTTTTTCGCTATTAAACAATTTTTAATGATTTTTTAAGTTTTGATTCATAAATAGAAAACGATATTTTTCAAACGTGCGATACCCACCAACACCTCGAGAAGATTTGGACAATCTAGAGATCCAAGATCTCAAATCAAAACAACTACATTAGATTTCTAGTGCGATGAGAGAGTGAATTTTGGAGGGTATTGGGGGTCTCCATAGACACTAAAAGTTGGTGGCAACCAAGGGGCGGATCTACGGAAGGGCGCAGTGATCCTCTAAATATTCTCTTCCGAGAATAACAAAGTTACACTTATTATTTAACACAACCCGACCACAAATTTCGCGGAATAGATCTCAACTAATTTTCAAGATTTATGCCCACCTCGAAAAAATCCAGGAACCGAGTTTCGTACTGCATTTGGGAACGTCGTGCTTTTCCTCAGAAAAGTATGGTTGGTCCTGCCAAATGAGGATGCTGATGGAAGAGAAAGAAACGTTTAATAGTTAGCAGAATGATAATGGATCTGGCTTTCGCTACTACTGTATAGGGTACTACTGTTTTCGATACCGGACTTGTGGGGAGGGGAACGAATACACGTCGTCTGTTTTTCTATCTACAAAAGGCAGTGTTGCATTAGAAAATAAAATATTTCGATATAAATAAAAACGCGTATTAATTGAGAAATATTTATGAAACACTAAAATAAAAGAATAAAACGTGTTTACTAGGTAAAAGTTGGATGGTCATTAATGATAAAAGGCCTGTCGTCGCCGTACACGGTCCCGAGCTCGATATAAGACTTGAGCAGGTCGTCGTTTTTTTTCCCTTAAAAAACCTAGTTCGGCCCCGTCAAATAAAGCAACACACTGAAAGAAGGGAAGGACTCGTATAATAGCTGACATTTTGAGGGTCATTAGCCTTTTTGTTACGGGGAGTTTACCGAATGCTGACACTAACGCATAGTTTATATCTCTTTTATTGTTTATTCGTTCACGAATGAACGGGGCAAAAAAGAGCCACAAAAATGAACGATTGTTCTTATTCTCCGTTTTCAATTTTGATTTTGTTTTATATATTTTTAAATAATATGCTTCTCCCCCCCCCCCCCAAAAAAAAGAATAACATATCACCACATCACACACATATACATACACACATACTTTTCATTTTCAACATTGTTTCAACTACGTAGTATTTAAATGTAAAATATTTATAATTGAATTTTTAACTATGAAATGCGTCCAAAAATCAAGAAACTTTTATGTTGTTGTGAGTAGAAAACAGGCATTAACATTTCAACTGCAGAAAATGTATTGTTTGAGAGGAAAGTCCAGTATTTAGAGTTGTAAAAAACCCGGGAATTTTGGGCACATTGGAAACTTTGGGCATAGAAACCAAGATAGCTAGAATAAAGGACGTATGTCCCGTCCACACCTTTCTTCCTATTGGTCGATTCGACACGATCGATCAATAGAAAGTAAGGCGCGGACGGGACTATCTCCTTTATTCTACTTATCTTGGTTTCTTCCCATCAAAGTTTCCAATGTGTCCAAAATTCCCGGGTTTTTTACAACTCTACCAGTATTGCATATTTTTTAATGCTTATTAAAATGTTATTAAGGTATTACTTGAAACTAAATTACTGGTCATCTATGAAGGTAATGTTCCTGAAATTGATAGAAGAATATAAAAAGCAGAGATTGTAAATTTCTATTTTTTTTTTTTTTTTGAATTTTGGAAAAAGGGGAATTCTGTTGTCAATAAAATGGATCATCTACAAAATCAATAAATATCTGTCCCGAAGTGTAATTTCCCCCAAGTATTTCCGTTTAGAGAATTACGCATTTTGCCCAATATAATTGAAGTTCTGGTTTCAAAATACATGGAGCGTGATGAGAATAAGTGCCAAGAATGTCAAAAATTCATCGACATCAATCTTCCCGCTTGGATAGACGAGAAGGAGGAAACTTTTGTAACATTGCTTTTATATTTTCAAAAATAAATTTGAAGAAATTATTACTTTCCACAACAATATTTTTGTGTGTGTGTATATATATATATATGGCACAAGGGGGAGCAAAAATCATGCTACGTCGGGCCTATATCTTCCCGTGGAATCCAAAACTGTTGTCAAGGAGACTAAATCCCTGATTACGGTAGGCAGTGGAACGGCAGGCCAGATGGGAATCAAACCCATGTTAATTGCACGACAAGCGAATGCGTACCCACTGCGTTAGAGTAGGGCCGTGGACCTATATTTGTTTGAAGAATACGAACCTTTTAAAGCATCGGAAACTAACCTTCGGACTTCAATGAGAAGTTAGTTGGTATATGCGTTTTTTTTGGGCATCGTTGGCAGCTGAACTCAGATTAACAGCAGGCCATGTGATACAGACAACGCGTCATCGCTGCTCCACAGTATGGCCTCCTCAACAATTCAAGATATGAGATCAGTAGCAAAAAATAAGAATAAAGACGGTCTAAAATAAACGAATTTTTACCAACTTTATCAGTAACACTCGGATCCTCTGTGAGGTCGGAAACTGTCGATTTCAAATCTTCATCAACCTAAGAAGAGTTTAGTTCCTTTGCTGTCGGTGGACCCTCCTGACTATTAAAATAAGATAAATTGTTTTGTGTATTATATTCTAGAATTAAAGTGGAACGTTGCCCAGAAATGGAAGGAAGATGGTTCGGGAGGTTTTACAGAGGTGGATGATAAAGTTCTGTTCGAAGTTCAATCACACAGATATCTTCTCCCGAAAAATCAGAAAATTCATACTATCCTCTTTCTAAATAATTTCAACGACTTCCTTAGACATATAGGCCCTTCTCTGGTCCCTTTTCAAAAATAAAATAAAGAAATTTTTATAAAAAACGGTCCGGATGAAAATAAAGTCCAGAGAGAAAAAATGTAGCTGAAATTTTCAAAAAAAAGTAGAAATTAATACACTACTGGTAAAAACAAACTCAATAGAATTCGTTAAAAGTTCAAAAATGCCATTGCAATAGCAGAAAAAGGATTAATACTTATCATATGTAAAATGAAGCAAATTTATCCCGTAAGTTTAAAAAGTATTTTTTATGGAACTATCACTTAAGGGGGGATAGGAGTTTTCAAAAGCTTAAAATAATCTACTTTCCATAATTGAGAAAATAATGAGATTCTTCTTGAAAATCTTAAGATCAAAATTATGTTATTACCTTAAGCAGTTCAAAATTTATAGCGATATATATGGAGTCAAATAGTGTGCTGAGTTGTGGTATAGTTAAATCTTTAAACGTTGTTTTCTCGATTCGCAATTTTATGTGTTTTCCGTAAAATTAAAAAGACTAGCAAAAGATAGAAAAGTGAAATTTGGCATACTTGTTAACAATATTTATATGAGTTGTATGAAGCAAACTTTGACATTTCTTATTTTTTATATATAAGCCTTTAAAATGAAAAAAAAAACACCATTTTAAGAAAATTATGAATTTTTATATTCTTTAATTTTTTTTTTAAATTTTGCATTGTATGTCAATAATTTTGCTTCATATAATAAAAACCATTCTTAGCTTGATATTAAAATGAAAATTATACATGGCGGATAATTTAAACTAAAATTATTTTACGTATAATGGTATGTGATATGGCATAAAAGAAAAACAAAACCGGCTTGTTTAAATTAAGTGACATGCAAATTAAAACAATAATGATAATAATTACATTTTTATAATACTCATGACCTTTATAAACTCAACCTCAATTTTCCTTAGAATCAAGCATGTAGTTCTTATTAAAACTGTAGCTTAAATAATGGGTACCCTAGTAGGTTTTTGCTCGCTTAAAGCTCCTGTCCCCCTTCTTAAGCACATTCCTGACATATAAACAAATATTCTCATTTAATTGGGAAAAACAAAGAAGCAAAATCTGAGGCTATATTAACTTATTACGTAATACAATATAATAAATGCACAAATTTTATAAATTAACACAAACAAAAATATGACACTTTATATATATATACATTTCTTATTATAAAGAAATTATTTTTTAAAGAATGAGCCTAAAAAGGGTAGGATTCTACAAAATTAAACAAAATTCACAAAAGTTATAACATGTTTGAGCAAACGTGCAGGCACATAGGCATCAGTAAAAGGGTTCAGGAGGAAAAAGGATATTTGTCATTGCATAGGGCTCTGAGTTCGAAACCTGCCTTGGGTGGGGGGAAATGTACTTTTTTTAAAATCAAAATTAGTTTTCCCGCAGAAAGTGAAATCATTCCCACAAAAGGCGTATTAATATGAGAAACACATAAGGAACATTAGAATAAGAGAACAAAACGCTTAATGGCTAGCAGTTCGATGGGTATTAAGTGAGAAATTGAATTTTCGTTAGTGAACATAGAATATTGAATTTGACGCAAGACTAAGGAATATCGTCTATTTTTTTTTATTGCCTTAAAAAATATAGATGGGCCCTGCTATATGAAGCGACATATTGAACGTATGAAAAGATTTTTAATGGCAGAAAATTTGAGGGCCACTAACGAGCCAGCACATTCTAGAGTTCTGAGCGGATTGTGGGAAGTGGCTCAGATTGCGCGATCCTGCTTCGAGGATAATAAATTTATACTTATTTTAATTTAGTCAAATTTTAGCAATAAATTTCACAGAATAGATCTAAATTAATTTTCAAGTTTTGCGCCCTCTCTTCAAAAATTTTTTCCTTGATTTTTTTTTATCGTCACTGGACTTGGGGACATCAACTTTTCCCCTTAAAAAATTGAAACTCAAATTCTTGAAAAAATGTTCCTTTTGTGACAGAAAATATCATTGAGAAAATCGAATTTTCTTTAGAATAAAGAAAAATTAGAGAATTTTCGCAAGCGATCCCGTTAAAGATGGAAAAGGAGCGTTTTCTATTAGCTGGCAGATTCATGGTAATTGACGAAGGAACGGTCTTTCATCACTACATAGGATCCCGAGTTTCATACATCGGCGAGGGAATATCTGTTTTGCCTTCACAAAATGTAGTTTTACTGTGGAAAATCAAACCATAAAATGAAAACAAAGCGCAAATGAACGGAAAAGCGCCTAAAGAATACATAGGTAAGGAAAAAAAAACACAGTCAATAGCAGTGTGAGGGTCAATAATGAGGAAAGTGGCCTTTCATCATTTCATAGGGTCCCGAGTTCGATACCTGACTAGGATGAGAACTTTGTTTTTCTTTTTTTAAATACAAAAAGTAGTTTTGCCATGGAAAATGAAACTATTTACCACTGAAAGAAAAGAAAACGCAGAAGAGAAATATTAAAACAAAGGAACTAACTTTTTAGCAGGTAAAAGTTCGATGGTTATCAACAAGAAAGATGCTCTTCGTCATTGCATAGGTTCCAGAGTTGTATACTGGACTTCGGAACGTAATTTTTTCCCTTTTTTTTTCGTTAAAAATGTAATTTGTCCCTACTTGATGAAGAGACACACCGAAAGAAGGGTAAGACATTTCATAGCAGGCAATTTGAGGGTCAGTAACGAGAAAAGTCTGTTTTCATCACTACATAGGGTCTTGTGCAATGACGGATTCAGAGGAGTGCCGCAGGTGACGTAAGCTACCTTCGAGAATAATAAATCACAATGGTTAATATTTAGCCAAACCCGGCAACCAATTTCAGTGAAGAGACTTAAATGAATTTTAAATCTTTGCACCCCTTCCTCGAAATTTCCTTTAATCTGCATTTGGTGGTAACTCTACAAAATATGAAGAAAATATGACGCCCACTCAGAATTTATGAAGGTCAATAAACCGATAAAGGTTCCGGTAAAAGTATCCCATACTAAAGATTTTTCACAAAATCGTTTAATTATGATAGTTATTATAAATTTAACAACGTCCTTGGAAATTAAATCCTGTTTTACAACAAAGTGCATCATTAAATAAATTGATGCAAGGGAAACAATAACCTTCTCTGTTTTATCTTCTTCTTATTATTTGAAATCACGATTATAGCTTAAAGATGAAATAGCAGATTTCCAATACCTTTGTACGGTTTAAATGGCTGGCAACTTAATCTAAGATAGTGTACGTATTTACTGATGACAAAGCGAAGAAAATCATACTTTTGAAATTCTTATTAACTCAAATCCCATTTAAATTTTTTACGACATGGAAAATTATATGGGTGTATCGTTAAAGCTCTTTGCCTTCAAGTATCTTTAAAAATACACAGGTATAAGAAATTTCCAGTAGAGCTTAAGAACTGTTAGTTGGATGCAAACTGTTCTTTGTGGTAGTGGTATCTTAAGACGTCACAGCTCCAATTCTGTCTTTGCGAGAAACAAGGCAGGGGTCTACCAACATTAAGAAAAAGCGCCAAAAAATATTTTAAAATTGGAGCAGATCGTGCATTTTATTCTAATTATACTACAAATACGTATCGTCTGTTTTATTTAATTCGCAATAGTCTTGAATATATTTTTTACAAAAAAAAAAGAGTAAATTAATTATACAATCACACTGGACAATAGTCCTGTGTGAATAGCAAGCGATTTAATTAGCATAATACATCAAGTTTTATTCTTCTTTTCCGTGGCTTCACATTCAAAGACTTCTTGTGGTTAAGATATCTCACACTGAACCATCAATCTTTTCTCAAACGATCTTCGTAGCAGCTTAAGATTGAAAACTCAAAACCTATAACCAATAACCTTAGACAACGCAACGCATAAAGAAAAACTGTCACCGATCTTAAGAGAATTTTCATTTTTGACGTTCGACCTTCAGGAAATACGTTCTTTATTTTGAAAAGTCGATATATTTCGAGTTAAGTGATTTATTCCACAGGGTTTCCCTTTTGAGTGTAAATTGTTTTAAATTTACATGCGACCCTTCACCCATACTCGTTATCCAGGAACGTAAATGTACTTTGACATTATGTTCCTACCAATTAGGAACTACCACTTTACCTTTTTCCTTCATAAAATTTATGCAGAATTTCGGCACGAAACTTAAGGATTCTCTTAAAACAAACTGAAAATTTCAAACTCGTTTTACTCTGTTTACGCGCACGCGATCTATATTTAGTATGCACACTGAAGAGCCAAAACATTATGACAATCTCCACCGTATGCGAATGGGCTCGCCTGGGTGACACGAAGGGCATGTGATCAGGTGGGAAGGGTATTTAACAGCTGCCGGTGATTCTAAGGCATAATTATCTCGGTTTCATTTGTGTGTGATGGGTAAGGTTGCTGATATAAGCGAGTTTGATTGTAATGCCATGACCTAATTGTAATGGCAGACTGTAATTGCACGACGGCTTGGAACGAGTATCTCCAAAACTTCACAGCCCATTCATACCGAAATTCACATTTCGCGAATTGCAGATGTTAGGACCTATATGAAGTGTATGAATGACGGTGAATCCAGTAGTAAACGGCAAGGCGTTAATGATGTGTGCACGTCCAAAGAAAATGGACGTCGGAGGCTGTCCCACTTGGTGAAGCAGAATCGGCGACAACCAATGGCTGATTCTGAACTGACAACAGATTATAATGCGGGTCCAAGTAAAAATGTTTTGCAGCACATAGTTCAGCGAACTCTGTTTCATATGGGACTCCGCAGCATACGGCCCGTTCATGTGCCTCTGTTAACCAATCGTCATTGCCATTTACGCCTGTAGTGGGCCCGGAATCATAATGAGTGGACCATGGAAACGATGGAACAGAGTTGCCTGGTTGGATGAATCAAGGTTTTGGCTTCATCAAGTCAATGGCGGCATCAGTATACACCGTCTTCCAGATAAACAGTTCCTCAACATATGTACCGCGGGTCATAGGCTGTTGGTTGCGGTACTATTGTTTGGACGTTCTCCTGGATGTCTCCAGGATCCTTGGCCGTGGTAGAATGCATCATGAAAGCTGTTAACTATATCAAGATCACTGAAGACTAGTTGCATCTTTACATGGCGTCGGTTTTCGCCACCGGGAACGGAGTTTTCCAGTACGACAACGTTGCCTGTCATAAGGCCAGAATTGTTTTAATATGGTTGGAGGAGCATACAGATGAATTTCAGTTGATGTCCTGACGGGCTAACTCGCCGGATCTTAATCCCATAGCGCGTATTTGGGATGTCATGCAATGGATGCAACATCTCGGAGATCAAAATCCACCACCCCAGAATATCTTGGGATTGCGTGACCGCTGCTTACACATCTAATGCCATCTGTCTTTGGCCACCCACCAAACACTTGTGGCACCTATGACAAGGCAGATTGCATCTGCTTTGCGTGTCAAAGGTGGAGCAACACACTAATACCTAGGTGGTCATAATGTGTTGGCTCTTGAGTGTATATATGTGTATCTTTTTTTTAACTTACCTAAATTCTTATATACATATTAACTACCTAGAAGGAACTTTTGATGGCCTAATAATTTTTATGTGATATGAAATCCAAAATTTTCTGAATTTCAGTGTCACTTATTTCCTTATAAAACGCACACTGTTAGTAAAAAGTTTGATTCTTTAAGCATAGTAGGGTTATACTTTATTGCGTTTTAACTAAAATGAAAAATTGACTACTGACAGTTTTTGAGGACAAAAGAAAATAATCAATAAATACATTTTGCGTGTATATGTATACTGCCCATTTATTGAGCGTTGTATTAAAAGCTCTTTATTAAATTTACTACCTAAAGTTAAAAAAAATACATTGTTATTAAGCATTTGCTTATTTATTGAAAACATAGGCAAAAAGAGTTATGATACCATCTGCAAAAGTGTCTGAGATAAATAGGATTAATCGCCACAATATGATACTAAAAAGGTAACAAATGAAAAGCGTTATCATTTAGAAATTAAGCGTTTTCAACCCAGACTATGATTGTTTTTCTTTGATAAATTTGTTTACGGTTTTACGGC
>QLNU02015360.1:47429669-47445283 GCA_006491805.2 Dysdera silvatica
GAAAACAGTTTAAAAGCTACATAAAAGAGAATTTATTGAGAGTTTAAAGCCATAGGTGAAATCTGGGAGTGTGTGCGTGGTGGGGGGGAGGGTAATTGTCTTCGTTTTTTTTAGAACTGAGTGGAAAAGTTATATTTTGTGTGTGGTCCCCAGTTTTGGGGCTGCTTTCTTCTCAAATCCGACTTTGAAATTTTTAATTTCATATTATTTATGCATTCATATATTTAAATCAATTTATGTTAGATATAAAGAAAAAAGTACAAGGACACCTGTGAAATTATTCATGTTTTAGTTTTGGAAAAATTATCAGCGCTTTTTTATTATTAATTGCTAAAACACCGCACGGTCGACTTTATAGTTGAAATGCGCGAATGTGCAATTATCTGTGCCGGCGTTTCATCTTAATCACAAATTTAATATGGCCTTTCCCTTAAACAAAAGTATATGTATGCACACCGAGAAAGAGAGATTCTCAGTTTTTATTTATTTTCTACATGAATACTTCATACAGTTTTCTACCATATGCAAAATTATGTAGAATACACCGGGCTGTCCTGAAGAAAATTATTGAGGGTATGCGGTGATGTCTTAATTAAAGAGTATTGAAATTGCGGGGTTACTGGATTTGGTGACCTCACAGCGCCGAGCTGACTGACATTTGACTGGTCGTCTATCGTCTATCCAAGCCCAAGGTGGCAGTTACCACTTTCATCAGTTTTTCATTCCTCCCTTGGTCGTACGCAAGATATTATTTTGAGGCTTGGGGGAGTTCAGGATGTTTTTCCTCATTTGTTTCCATTCAAGTTTGTAAATGACTAGGAAAAAAAAGGCTGAACTTTGTTGAAAGTTGTCCAAAAACCAGCAAATACGAAAACTTTTTTGAGACCTTGAGAGCACGCGCCGCGTACTCGGTATTTTTCAAAATTTCTTGAGAGAATGCGGCACACACAGCGCGTACCATTTGGGGACATCACTGGGAATGTATTTTTTGCTATTAGTGGCGACATTATAAAATACTTCATATCAGGGCTGTCCCGAAAGGGTACGCGCTGTGTGCGCCGCGTACTCTCAAGAAATTTTGAAAAATACAGAGTACGCGCCGCATACTCTCAAGGTCTCAAGAAAGTTTTTGTATTTGCTGGTTTTTGGGCAACTTTCAACTTTTTACAGTTTAGTATTAGGCTCGTAACACGCCGAAGATACCAAGTGGTGCTTGTAGGCATCTGGTGGCAGCAGATACTTTACCCATCGCCAACGCTCCGAAGGTAGTGGAATTAACACCTTTCCGGACGCACAACATCAGTTATTCAAAATTTTCGCTTACCAGAACAACAAATTCCTAAATTTTCTGGTAATTATACCGACTGGAATAATTTTTAACTGCAGTTCGATAGTATCATAATGCACAATTAACGGAAGTTCAAAAACTTTATTACTTAAAATCAGCTTTAATTGGGAATGCAAAAAATCTAGAAACGATTGACGACACATTTTTGTCATTGCTTAACGCTCTTCAAGAACGGTGTGAAAATAAAAGAATCATAATTGAAACGCATATCAAGGCCATTATGGACGTACAAAAATTAAATTATGAGTCGTCTAAAGGTAATAGAAATTTAATAGATAACATTTACCAGAAACCTTAGAGCATTAAATGTTTTAAAGTCTGAAAGAAATAAGTTATCGGATGTTTTACTCTTAAATATCGTACATCAAAAACTTGATTATGAGACAAGAAGACAATTTGAATTAGGCGTCGATTCAACAGAGGTTCCAGAATTTGATGAATTTGTCTTATTTCTCGAAAAAAAATGCCAATTGTAAGATAATGCTAGTAGAAACCTTAATTCTAAGCCCAAAATCGTTCCCGAGAGGAATTCAAAAACTAAAGCGCTAGTAGGGGGAAACTGTCTGTTTTACGCCACTAGCGCGCTAATGTTAAAGTATAGGGGGCGCCATTCAGCAGCCTGGTCCAAGGTAAGGAACGGTTGCAGTCTTCGTGCAACTGCCCGTTGGAGCGTTTTTTATGGTCGGGATGGATACCGGAAGTTCCGAGAAGCAGGAATCTGCAGTGACTTTTATCTACTGACACTCTACCTTACTGAAAAGAAGTTTTTTTCTGGAGCAAGCGGGAATTTGAATTCGGGACCCTCCAACTGGTAGCCGCGCTCTCTTGCCAGTGGGCCATCACGAGTAAAGTCGATGAGTCCTTATATTGTTTTAAATGTGTAGTCAGGGAGTTATTTTTCTTATTTATTCTCTTTTTTATATACTTTTTTTATGATTTATTCGAATTGTAGGGTCGATTCGCGTGATCCAAGCGAGAGATTTTGGCACTTTATTCCACTTTTTTTCATTTCATGCATTTCCCATGTATTTCAGAAACGTATAAGATCATCTCAACTCTGTAAGACGAACGTCTCCTGTTTCCGACTTCGATTGTTTCCCACGTATTAGAGAAAAGTATTAGATCATTCAAACCCTGTAAGAAGACCACCTTATATTCTGGACTTTGATTATTTAGTTTCCATCACGATTTAAGAATTTCGGTCGGTTAAAGACTACCTATTCCCTGTGTGATTAGCCAGAAATATATGATCGTTTACCTCTTTAAGACGATCACCTTTCTAAAGAAATCGCATCTATGATTGTTTTAAATAATTATTCGTAATTAGATAATTTCAATCATATTCAAATCCCTGCTTTAAATTGTATGTTTATGGTAAGAGATTTTTTTTTCAATATTTGTTTAACTTTTTTGTTTAATCTAAATTAATTTTTCTTGAAGTTCACGAGTGTTAAATTCATGATTACGCGTTGCCTAAAATAAATAAATTTAACACGGAATTAAATCCGCTAGATTAATTTTAAGATTTTGAGACTAAATACATGGCAAAAGCGGCTAAACGTTATTGTCTTATTATGATTTTTAAATAATTACAAGTTTGTAATTAGATAATTTCAATCACATTCAAATTCTTATTTTAAAGTATACTTTAAAAATTAACTTTACACTATACTTTAAAAATTCTTATTTTAAAGTATACTTAAAGTGTTATTGAAGCATCACAAAGGGACTTGCAGCGAATTTTGTGGAAAGATTTCTCTAGTGATCCTGTACAAGCATATCATATCAACACTATCACTTATGGGACTGCTAACGCACCATTTTTGACTACAAGAATGCTGAAAAAGTTGGCCATAGATGAAAGATCTGATTTTCCACTAGCTTCAGAGATGCTACAGAAGTACCGCTATGTGGATGATGTCATCACAGGAGCTGATACTTTAGAAGATGCCTAAGAGCTTCAATCACTGGATCGTGGTCGAATGAAGCTTCACAAATGGTGTGCCAATACTCCACTACTCTTGAAATATGTGAACCAAACCAATCAAGAATACTAATTTCAAACCAAAGAAGAACCTTACACTATTAAGGCTTCAGGAATTTTTTGGAATCCATATACCGATGGCTTCTGCCACATCCTCAATTTGCCCCTCATATCGACAAGTGTAATCAAAAAAAGACGTGTTGTCAGCCATTGGACGAATCTTCGATCCGTTAGGACTCATAGGACCTATCATGGTTAAAGCCAAGATATTTCTTTAAAAACTAGGGCTTCTAAAGCTAGATTGGGACCACCCGCTCCCTAAAAAAGAAGCAATGGAATGGAAGGAATTTGTGCTTAATCTTCAAGCAGCCAATGACTTTTGCATCCCAAGATACGTTCTCCTTGATCAGACAAAACTCATGGAGATCATAGGCTTCTCTGATGCCAGCGAAAAAGCTTATGGAGCAGCAAGATTCGTGAGATGTACTTCTTCTTCCAATGAAGTTTCATCCAAGCTTCTATGCAGCAAATCACGTGTTTCACCCTTGAAATCACTAAGCAATCCACATTTAGAGTTCGGTGGTGCTGTGTTACTAGTTAACTTGATGAAAAGAGTGTTAAATCTAAACGTTGAAAAGGTATACTATTACACCAAATCTACTATTACACTGGGATGGATAAGAAAGAGCCTTATCAACTTAAATCCTTTGTGGCTAACCGTGTATCCACAATTCGCAATTTAACGGATGTTCATTAATGGAGTCACGTTAATACACATGATAATCCCGCTGATTTAATATCTCGTAGAACTGACTACGATAGAATAGAACTTCTACGCAACGAACTATAGTGGAATGGATCCAAGTTTCTGACTGAAACAACCAAAATGTCTTGTGCCTACCAAATGTCACTTCGCCTACCATGAAAGAAGAAGAGTATGTTAAAGAACTTAAAATTAGCAAGGACAATGTAGTGACTTTTAAAACTGGATTTCGAAATGGCGAACTTATTTTAAAAATTGTATTAGACATATGCTGCAAGAATTTCTAATATTTCTAAAAGACGATCTTCAGGTATTTCTTCAACGAAAACAAAAATAGAGATAATGCTGTGCAGCGTTTTTAAAAAGTACGTCTTTACCATAAAAATGCTTTGTTATATCGAATACGTTTCTTGGCAAAATCTCGCGACTTCAAAAGAATAATTTTAAACACTCGCGTTGTAAATTGTAGATAAAAACAAGAGTACATTTTATTCAAACGAAAATCATGTATTGTTATTGAATTTGAAATAAGCAAATGAAGTCGTATTTATAACCATTTACTAGGCAAACAAATCCATCAATTCATATTAGTGTGAGCAATAAATCGTGTAGTTTTTATCAGCTAAAGGAAAGAATGAATAAGCTTCGAAAACCATTAACGGTTAAGTAGTTATCTAATATTAAAGTAAGGGACATTTTTCTAATCATAACCGATGATGTGGTAATATTAGATGATAAACTTCTCACAAAGAAAATAATGATTTCATGGTGCCTGGCGGGAACCGAACCCACGATCTGTTGGTATCCGGACAAGTGCTCTTCCAACTGAGCTACAGGCGACCGATCATCCTCCCCTCTGCGAGTGTATATAATCATATTTATCATCTACTATTACCAAATCATCGGCTATGATGAGAAAAATTTACGGTACTCTAATATCACGCTAGTCTTGCTTTTCGGACATCCGTTTCTTTGACGTCGATTTGATTTGACTTAAAAAGCAGTCCAGGCACTGCCCCATTTCAAAAACTCCCCTATAGTGAAGTTTTATATACGCTAGTAGAGGGGAGGAGGAGGAGGATGATAGATCGTCTGTAGCTCAGTTGGAAGAGCCCTTGGCCGGCTACAAAGAGGTCGTGGGTTCGGTTCCCACCAGGCACCGTGAAATCATTCTTTTCTTTACGAGCAATTTATCATCTACTTATGTAATAGTTGGATAATTATTTTTTTCCAACTCTATTAAAGCCACAAATGTGCCACTGTAATGTTAAATTTTTTCTATTTTAAAACCACAGTAAAACTGCCATAGATATTCATATACCAAAGTTTTGGTAAATACCATGATTCAAGGTCCCTCTTTGTTACACAGTAAAACTCTTTCTATGTATAAAAAACAATGTACAGAACCTTCAATTTCGATATATGAAAGCTCTACTGCATTGTTATAATTGGTTTAGATAAAATTCGGCAAAATTTCACTTTTATTATTATTCTTACCTATTCAAAAATTGCTTCCACTCCGCCAGACTAAGTCTTTTTATGTCCTTCAAACATATTTATGTGCTAGAAAATTCGTCTTCACGTTATTTTAACTCGTTTTCTTATTGGCTTGTCTTTCTTGACTGAACGTTTCTCTGAAATTTTGGGATTCAGCTGTAGATTTCGATTGTCCGTCTTAGATCCGTTTTTCTTGTTTCATACATCAACGATACTTAACAATTTTTGCTTTAACGAAGACACCTTTAACGTTTGTGCTTGCTCAACTCATAAGGTTATTGTGTTTGTAAATTAATGATCATTCAAACAAAACACGATCCCATAGTCATTTGGATTGTTCTCGAATTCTGCTTTTCTTTCTTCGTTAACCCATAGCTTTGGTACATAAAAGCAAAAAGTGACAATACACACTGATTGAAAAATTTTTCTTCGGTCACAAAGAAAATTTCCATTTTAGCACGAAACTTTTCAAATTTAAAAAAATGGCGTTTAAATGAAATTTGTCGCATAGGAATAATTATATATAACCAACCTCAAATTGAACTTGATTTGCGAAACTTGTTACCAAGGTTTCAATAATGTCTTCTAAAATTAGAAAATGTTAAATTATTTCGATTTCAAATCCCGTTTATGAAAAGGAATTATTGTGATTCTTTGTCGAACTGCGTCCTCTTAAATATATGCAAAATCTAAATACCAAATTTTCATTTCAAACAAACCTAAACAAAAGATATTGCGTTCGTCGTGGAATTCAATTATTTTGCAAACTTCTTTTCAACAGCTGTTCTTGTTTCGGGTACAAGAAAAACTATTCTATGAAACAAAGAGACAAAGAAAAAGTTTCTTTTTATAATGTAATTCAAAATATATGAAAAAAAGTAAACGTAAAAAACGAAATAGCTGCATAAATTCTCTCATAACATATGCAACCAAAGATTTCATGTAAAAAAAACCTGTAATTAATGTTTTTCTTCCTACATGCAAAAGATTACTGTTAATTAGGTTCATTGTTTTCGTGTGCGATATTATGGAGATAATTATTATTTATTTTGAAGAATGAATAAACAAATAACGAATAATACTAAAAGGTAATATCACGTTTTAAGATGTAAAAACAAAAGAAAATCCCAATTTTCCCACAGAATTAACGAATTATTTATTTTTGAGTCAAGAAATTCATTCAGCTGGGATATTATAAAAGCAGCTTTCTGTAATTATGCTGATAAAAAAAACATATAATGCGATCATGTTGTTTAACTTTTTGTAACCTTTTTCTATCTTTGTAAAGAATCTTTGCTTTTCTGTAATAATAAATTTATTGTAATTTGTAAAAGGAAACTATTGTATAACTGTTATTGTCGACGTGCCTTCTTTTTCCTTCATTAAAATGAAACCAAAAGTTAGCATTTTCACATTGTGTATTTTATTACAGGTAAACAATATTCTTAATAGACTGGAAGAAAGATAAGGAAAATTTTTAAGTCTATCATCATGTGATTAAGCCTGCACTAGATTTATAGTGATTGATAGGTGAGCAATATCTTGATGGTGATTAATAATTTGTTTTCCTTTAGTATAAATATGCATATATAATATTTCTTAGCGATCGATGAAAAATTTAGCTTCAAATTGAGCCATCGCACTAATTAGTAGCGTTTCAAATGCAGAAAATATGTACTTTTATATGAAGAGCTTGTTTCAAGTGTTGTCTTGCAAATTATTTGGAAATATAGATTCAAATAAAACTCTGCTTTCTGAAAAATGAACTGAAATTGCAATCGATTACCTTTGAGAAGGAGCTTCACTTGCTTGGTTTAGAATTCCACTGCCACAGTTATTTGTATGCTGTAAGTTTGTTTCTAACAAGCTCTGATTAAACATCCACGTATATTATTATATGCTCTTTTTTCCACTTTTAATTATAGGATGTAACTACAGTAGACTCTAGATTTTATGACCCTGTATAGATTCCCTCAAAAATAATTCGTAAATTTGAAAGTTCGGAAATAGGAGAGTTAAGATTATTCCTATGGGATGCTTTTTTTGGTTCTCAAGCGACGGTTCGTAAATTAAAAGTTATAAAGCGCGAGTACTCTATTTTATTTTCAAATCAAATAGAACTTTATTCAGACGAATACAATTATTTACTTTGAAGGATAATAATTTACAATTTACTCGTTAAGTTATTCACTCTAGGCCGCAAAGGGTAAAGACTTTAGGGTCTGACAAAGCGCCTGAAACCCAGAATTAGATAAAATTAGTGAAAATGGAAGTAATAAATAAGTAAATATACTAAAATGAAATAGCTGGTTGATTACTACAAGTATGGAAGATATAAATTAAGAAAAAATGATTATATCATAATTCTGTACCCAATAGATGTCCTCATTTTTTATATTGAGCAAAGGAATAAATAGATTTAAATGGGTTAGGAAGAATATGCCACACCCTAGTGCCAAAGTAACAGATGCGCGATAATCCAAGTTTTGACTGTGAGTAGTCTGGTATTCGATCGTTAAAATTTCTTGTAAAGTGGGTATGATCAGGAAAGTGTAATGAGATGAGGTCATAATCGGTACCTTCTCGTATGGTGTTAAACATAAAGATGAAAGTTTTGTAGATGAATAATTTTTCGGTTTATAATATCTAATGATCGTAAGCTATTTCAGTAGTTACGGAAGAATGAATTCGATAATTTAGGAGACGAAGGTACTTTTCTTGAAGTCTGGTAAGTCTAATGAGATTAGACATGGAAGTGTTTCCGCAGATTAGAGGGCAGTGGTAAAGAAAAAAAAAACCAACATAGAGTAGTAAACGACAGTAAATTTTTGTAACTGAAGTATAATAAAATATAAATTTTACTTTTGTCAAAAAGAAGGAATAGACTCATTAATTCAAGATAGGATGTTGTACATAAATTACGCAAATAATTTTCCTGACATTCTACTTTTTTTTTAGATTCAGTTTGAAATCTTCCTTTTTTTTCTTTGACCCATAAAATTTAAAGGAAAAAAGAAATGTGAGTTATCCTAGAACTCAGGTTGTTTTTAAATCAGCGGACTTTTTTTCCTTTTGTGGATCAAGAATTATTTCATGTTGAATCTAAAAAATGAAATGTGTTAAAAACTAATTTGCCTACCTTGATTATTCCATAGCCTTCCCTTTTTTTTAATTGGGAAGTTTTCGCTTTGACAAGCATAAGTAGGAGAGAAGTTCATCACCACATTATACTCAGTAACTTAACGATCAAATCAAAATGTCGGCACGTACATCCAACAATCGTCAGTTCGAGTCCAGCCTAAATGCGAGAGTAATACTTTTCTCCCTAGATTCTTATGGGTCAAAAAAGTTCTGATTTGAATCTAAAGTGTGAAATGTCAGAAATTAATTTCCGTGAGTGTACTTTTATGTAGTTACCATAAACACTTCTCTGTTCTATGATTTTATTGATCATATTGTTAATTTTGTCTGAGTTAATGAATTAGTTAATTAGCATGAATGTATTAATTTGTGAATAATTATCAATATGGAAAATACAATTAATTCTCTATGATTTGCGAATATAGCTAGTTTTGGTTAATTTTAAATGCATTAAGCTTACTCAGCGTCGCAAATAATGGTTGTTCACGCACATGGTTTTATTGAAAGGATTTTAATGTATGGAATTCGTCATGGAGTGAAGTATTCCACTCCACGGGATTTGGCGGAACTGAAGTGAAGAGAGAAACAAAGTTTTGGCTCAACAATGTCAGCTCAAACAACGTTCAGTACAAAGTAATGTATGGTAATTTGAATATCTGATAAGATATTTGCAAATACGAAATTGTTATTATTACCGACTGCAAAATATGAAATAATGTATCTACAAAATAATTCCTTTCGGTGCAGTTTATGAAAATCTGCAATTTTTTATCTTAGAAACTCATCATACTTCACTACAAAAAAAGATAGTTTTTCCAAAATAGTTCCAAACCTAAAACGCTTTTCAAACATTCGTTGCTACCAGATTAATTTGGCTCTCAACTATTCCCCGTAGTCCAATTAAAGAACAGAAAAGAACGTAGAATTATATTTTATCTTTGATATACCTTAAACGAACCGAATTTTTGAAATCATTCGCTGGAAGTTTAAATTGCCCTCTGAGGAATGCGAAAGACAATTACAAGTTTAGATGAAAAGTTGTGAAAACGGACTTTCTTTTTAGACAGTTACCATAAGGAAGTAAAATGACGTGGCAGATTATATCGTGAAATTCATACAGTTGTGATCTCCAATTTTATTTAAATTGTAAGTAAAATTTTAATTTTTTCCGAATTCCTTTTTTTAACAACAATAATAATAATACTTTATTTATTCTTCTTGGAACAGTCGTTGTGACAATACATGACCACATAAAGAAAGGTCCTAAGTAAATATCTATGATGAATATAACAGGCTTGAGGACCTCAGACTGATTCAATATAACAATTCACCCAAACAATAAATTCGGCCATCAGGCTATTTCCACATATTTCAACACACCTCACTCGTTACTAAAGATCACGCATATGTAATGCACTTCTTATATGAGTTGTTTTTATAATTTGTCTTTAATTGATTGGTTTTTTTAATTATCGATAAATTGTTAGACATTACTGAGTATCAAGTATCTTTTAAGCTTTTTTTTTAAATTTTACTATATTATTTAACCGCTTTAGTTTATCTGGTATTCCATTCTAATATTTAGGTCCTATGTAATTTATGTTGCATCTTCCCAATTCTGTTCTTATTTTGGGTAATATTAATTCGTTATAGTTTCGATATCTACTTCTTTTTCGTTTAATTGAATTTTTATAAGATCTGTATGTTTATTTCTCTCATCCTTTCAAACATTTTAATTAGTATACAGTACTTATGAATCTGTTCAATTTGCAATATATTAGAATTCATTAAAAAAATCTTTAAGTCTATTCTATTATTTCTATTAATCAGTTTGATTGATTTATTTTGCAAATTTTTTATAATCTCATTCTTAACAGCGCCCAAATTACCCCAAACGCAGTTACAATATACTAGATGGCAATTAATCAGAGAATTATAGAGTTCATTATTTATTTTTGGGCATAGATTTTTACTTATCCGTCTTAGAATTCCTTTTTTGTTATTTTGTTTATATGACCATTCCAATTTAATTTATTTGTAAGTTGAACTCCTAAGAAATAAATTTTATCCACTATTTCTATTTTCTTATTATTAACTGTTATAGTTATATATGCATATATCGCGGAACTTGATTTCTGACACCTAGTTGTCCTTTACGATATATAAAAATCTACTTAGAGAAATCTACTTATAAGTTTGGTCATTTTTCAGAAAAAATTTTATAAAATTTATATATTTATATTTTATAGTGCAGAATTCTAAATGGATATGAAAACTACAAGGCACTTGAAAAATAATGTGCAATTAAATCTTAACATTAGATAACAAAAATTTTAAGACCATTTGAACATGGATGTCGCTGACGCAGATATATATCACATGGGGGTGCACCTTTGCTAGTATGGGGCTGTTTAATTTAATTGGCCAGTTGACATTCACATGGAATGCGAGGAAAATTTAACAAAGGGCCTTCTTTATTTCCACTCATCTGTAGGTAACAAAGTGAGCGTTTAAAGTTTCAATTTTTATCTTACAACTAAGAAATTCTGTACTTTCGATATACTGATGCTGTTCATTTTCCTTGATTTCTAGACTATTAACGCATTCTATTTGATTAGTTATATAAATAAATCCAGTTAATCTTCTTAAAACTTTTTTATAAAAGTATTAACTATTAGCTTGCATTGTGAAAAATATAATGGTAAAGCCAAATATTTAAATCAGTATTATTATCATTATTTATATATTAGTTTTGCTTCTAAGTGTTATTGAGTTGAAATATTTAATTGTCACAAAAATACCTTTACGATTAATGAATTTGACACCCACGTTTTTTAGAACCTACTAGAGCTTATTTTGGTATAGGAGAAAAAGAGACGCCGTCCCCTTCCTGGAGCTCAGAGTGCCTTGATCGATAGACCAACGTGGACAGGAACAACGCTCTCTTTCTCCGTATATAAGGATATGAGATATTATATATATCGTGGGTATCAAATTTATTAATTGTAATAAAAATCCCAAACGAAAAACTCACAAAAAACTCGCCCCGGTGGCTTTGTGTGTTGACCATTATTTGGCAATTGTGTTAGCCTGAGAGAGTAATAATATCTTATAAAAATATCACGATTCACATAAAGTAATGAAATATTTTTATATATTTTTTCGGTTACATAAAGATACCAAAACTATCAAACTTGGCAAAGGGGTGAGGCAGGGAGATACCATTTCTCCAAAACTTTTTACTTCAGCTTTACAGATGATTTTTCAGCAGATAAATTGGAATAACAAGGGAATAAAAATAAATGGTGAATATTTAAATCATTTGCGGTTTGCTGATGACATTGTTATTTTTTCAACGAACCCATTAGAACTCCAAGACATGGTACAGGAGCTCTCAACTAGAAGTAAAGAAGTTGGACTCAAGATGAACCTACAAAAAACTAAGATCATGTTCAATAATTTCGTAGAGGAAACAAAAATACAAGTTGACAACATTGAGCTAGAAATTGCTGATTCATATATTTACCTTGGCCAGCTGATTTCAATGGATGGCAACATTATGAAAGAACTCAACAGACGTATTAAACTTGGCTGGAGTGCATTTGGAAGAAACAGTTTTATCCTGAAGGGGAAATTGCCTTTGTGTCTAAAAAGAAAGGTCTTCAACCAGTGTGTATTGCCAGTCCTCTCTTATGGATCAGAGACATGGAGTCTAACAGTTGGAGCAATACGAAAGTTACAGACAACGCAAAGGAGCATGGAGAGGTGCATGCTTGGAATAACTAGGAGAGATCGAAAAAGAAACACTTGGGTGAGAGAGCAAACTAGAGTAGAGGACATCATTGTTAAAGTAAAAGGGCTGAAATGGCGATGGGCTGGGCATATTGCAAGAAGAACTGATCAACGATGGACAACAGAAATTCTGAACTGGATTCCAAGAGACCACCGAAGACCTAGAAAACGTCCTCAAACTAGATGGGTGGATGAAATAAGAAAACAGGTTGGGGTGACGTGGAAGCGAATTGCTCAGGATAGACTTGTGTGGAAAGCATTTGGAGAGACCTTCATCCAGCAGTGGATAGATAATGGTTGAATATGATGATGATGATATATATATATATATATATAATGCTAATATTTATTTTCGCAGAGCCTCCCGTGGTTAGTCGAGCCATCTGTATTAGGACTACATTATATCCTTTCGGCCTAGAGACCATAAATGAATCCGCCATTGTAATGAGGGGAGACACTTATACCGGTGGCTACTCCGTCCTCTTTTAGTCGCTTTTTTCGACAACAGGAGAGTAGGGGGAGTGAAATATATAGTCCCCAAACCATGAGGCGAGAAAATCTAAAGCACGCCGAATATTTTAGAAAAATTATGGCGACTCCTCCATTGGTTTACGTAAACATCCACCGTCAAATAAAGATGAAGAAATAACTAAAATATAAGTGGGATAAAGCAAAATATTAAACCCAGAAGATGATGCATTTTTTAATTCGTTTGAGCTGGTCCTTTATTTACTATATGGACTTATTTGTTTTATCGGTTATTACTTCTTTTTATAAGTTGATAGTTTTCATCGATTATTTCGTTTTTATAAATCATTTCTTTTTCATGCTTAGTTTCATTTTTGAGTGTAAGAACGTAAAAGTAGAAGCAAAGTAGTGTAAATAGACGCTGAAGATGACACTTTGTACAATTAATGTCTGGTAGCTAAAACAATTACATATTTCATAGTGCCTTCTTTTCTAGAAAGTAAAGTGCGTTTTCAGTTTGCTACCTACGACTGATTATTCGTTTTCTTTTAGTTGTATTGTTTCTCGAAACTTATTAACTCATGTATGTTGACCTTGCAAGAAAATAAATGTTTTTTAACCTGTTCGTTAAGCCACATTTTTTTCAAAGTTAGTAGTTTGCTCACTGGGCCATCGTGATTTACTTGGCAATTGCTATTTCCTAACTTTTTCTTATTTGGAGTGGCAACAGAAATTTACTACTTCATGCCTCTTGAGGTAAACATGTATATTTCTGTCCTGCTGCTTGACAATACAACAGTGATATGATTTGTAGTTTTCGTTAAATTTAAAATTTTCTCAATAACGTCTATGCTCTTATGAAAGAATTTCGGTATTAGTCCATCCAGTTTTAGTAAACGTTAATTATAACTCTTACTCAGTTCCACACTGGAAGATTTTATTCTTACCGCGTGCTGGCTGGTTTCTTGTTGAAGTCTGGATGGTATACTTGAAAATAGAAAAGATTTGTTTGTACGAATTTAAATTGTGGTAATTTTTATCAGTTTTTGAATTTGGTTTTTACTTTTACGAATTAACTTGAATTCAAAGGTTTATTGATGAATTACGATGACAATTGCTTAAGTGAAGTATAGTGATTTGATATTACGACTTATTCATGCGAAAGTTTCTATAAACGAGTAATGGTTGCATCAGGGAGTCCACAGATTGGAAAAATCAGGGAATTTGGTATTCCCGGAATTATTAGGGTATTTGTCAAAGAGTTGAAATTAATCAGGGAATTTAAATATAAATTTAATTTACAAAAACTTTTTTATCAGAAAAATTTGCTAGTTTGTGAGTACATGAAACTATTTATTTGGCTGTGTTTTTATGCCCCCCGATATTTTTGTAATCAGGGAAAAAGTTCGTAGTTAAAAGAAATTTCAAAATAACTTCTTTGTGTTACATATATATCTTAAAATTATAGGAAGAGAAATAAAAGTGAAATTTAACGTATCACATTTTAAGTTAACATGTTACAAACCCTGAAGTGTGGATTTTGATGAAAAATATCATTCTTTGGAGATTATATGCAAGTAATTTATAGTAAATATGATTCCGCCTCTTAAGGGGGAGGGTGAAAATGTGAAGGAAGTTGTCAGACTGAAAGAGAGCAAATTATAGGTTTACTAAAAAATGTTTGGCAAACAAACTTCAGGTAAATGACTTAAAAGTTCATTGTTATAAATATTATCAATGAAATTAAGTGGTGAAACACAGCGAAAAGAACTTTCACTTACTAATTACTCTAACCACACATATATATGGAAATATAGTTTTACACATATTCAGGCGAAATATGATCTGAAGAAACCTATATGTCTACGATAATAATTAGGGTTAATGTGCTACTTTCGTCCCATGACCAGCCGTGAAAGATTCAAATAATATCCCTAAAACATCCTAAAAGAAAATCCAATTTTGTCCCAATAACTACCGTAACACGCCCTGAAAACATTCTAGAAGGAAATCCAACTTTTGTCCTAAGAACAGCCGTAACACTTCCTGAAAATATCAAAATAATGTCCTTAAAACATCCCAAAAGAAAATCCAACTTTTGTCCTAAAAACCACCGATACACGTACTGAAAAATTTAAAATAATGTCCCTAAACCATCATAAAAATAAATCCAACTTTTCTCCCAAACCGCCGTAACATGTCCTGAAAATATCGAGATAAAGTCCTTTAAACGTCCTAAAAGGAAATTGAACTATTGTCCTATAAATATCCAAAACATGTCTTTAAACAGTCCTAATAGTAAACCAAAATTTCATCCTAAAAACGGCCGTAACACATCCTATAAATATCAAAATAATATCCTTAAATAATCCAAATTTCGTCCTAAAATCCGCAGTAACAAGTCTTAAAACATGCTAAAAGGAATTCCAGTTTTTGTCCTAAAATCCTCCGAAATATGTTCTCCGCGGACATCCTCAGGACCCTCAAAGGACGTACTTCACGCATGCACATGGATCACTGCAGGACGTCCCACGGACGTCCGACAGTGTGCACTGAATGTCTTGGAGACGTTGGGGATGTCCGCGCCGGACGTCCTCGGGACGATTTTGTGGTATCTGGGT
>QLNU02015360.1:47461554-47475917 GCA_006491805.2 Dysdera silvatica
AATGCCATAAGTATTCGTACACCTGCAGTGTGTTCTATTTAAGAAACTGCTGTATAATAATTATTAGATGTAGAGATATGGGACAAATGTCACCACAATTAATATAAATTTTTGTATTTACTTCATAAAAAAAGTAAAAAAAAAAATACACATGCACTGCAAATAACAATAAAAAATGAACAAACTTACGCATAGCTCATGTGTCAAAAATATTCGTACACTAATTGTTTTTTGGTCAGAAAATTCATTAATAAAATAATAATTCATTCTTAATATTTCGTTGGGTTCCCTTTGGCTTTAATCACAGCTTTCATGCGTTTTGGCAACGAATCCACTAAGTTTTTGGTGACATCCGTTGAAATGGATGCCCATTCCTCGAGAAGCGCAATTTTCAAATCATTTTTATTTGATATGCGTCGTTTTCTCATCCGCGAGTCCAGAATGCTCCATAGATGTTCTATAGCGTTAATGTCAGGTGATTGTGGAGGGGTATTTAGCTGTTTTGGAGTATTGTAAAGGAGCCACAGCTTTGTATTATACGCAGTATGTTTCGGGTCGTTATCTTGCTGAAAGATAAAGTTACTTTGAAGACCCATTTGAGCAGCACTAGGACCCAAATTTTCCTTCAGAATGTTAATATACATTCTGTGGTCCATGATTCCGTCGATAATGTGCAATTTTCCCACTCCCTCTGCACTCATACAGCCCCAAACTTGCACACCTCCACCTCCGTGTTTGATTGTTGGACACAAGTTCGCCGGTTGAAACTCGGTGTTATTTTTACGCCATACCATTTGCCTGCCATCTGATCCAAATATATTAAATTTGCTCTCGTCAGAGAATATAACTCTATTCCAAAAGTCAGGACCTTTATCAACATGTTTTTTTGCGAATTGCAAAAGCTTCTTTCTGTTTACCTTTCGCACGAAAAACTTTTTACGAGCTACACGTCCATTGTACCCTGCATTTTTGAAAACGCGGCGCACCGTGCTTTCTTAGAGTGATACACCTTGATTCAGCAGCTCTTTTCTTATCTTTGGAGCACTTAATTTTGGATTTTTCTTAATTAATCTAACAATTAAACGTTTGTGCTTTTCAGTCAGTTTTTGTGGATTTCCACTTCGCGGCATATTTTGAATCGTATTTCTTTGACAATGACGGTCAATTATGGACTGGACTATAGAACGAGGTCTGCCGACGAGCTATGCAATCTCTCGTAAAGATTTACACTGGTTATGGAGCCTCATTACAAGCTTTCATTCCGCCACACTTGTTTCTTTATTTCTACGACTCATTTTCGCATACTTTCTGCAGAAATGATAGTAAACGGGTTTATTGTTCATTGGCTTTTAAATGAAATCGGTGCATTTCCCGCAGATTGCTTCGGGTGCACAAACAACATTGCAGTTCTATCATTTTAGGACAGACTTTTGCATGTACGAATGCTTTTGACACGTGAACTGTGAATAATTTTGATGCTAATTTATTGTAATTTGCAGTATTATATACATAGTTTTAAGTTTTTTAGTTGAAAATAAATTATATTTTCATGGCAATCATGATGGCGTTTGTCCTGTCTACGTACATCTAATAGTTATTATACAGCAGCTTCTTAAATAGAACACACTGCAGGTGTACGAATACTTATGGCATTCACTGTATATAAACGATTTTGTCTACTTTTACTTATTGGATTTTGATCTTTTCGTTTGAATATTTTCCACTGGTAAATTTTTGCCTTGGAAAAGCTTTGTTTCATATGATGGTTTATGTGAAAAATAAACATATTCGATAACCTTCTGTTTATAGTTAAGGGCAATTTTAGTGAATAATTATTTTGCACATTTTTAACTTATTCACAGTTTTTGTCCTTTCATAATAGGGCAGCATGCACCATCTTGTCGAAAATGATTTTATAGAAACACATTAGAGAGAACACATTTTAAACCATAATATCTGAGGGAATACTTCAAATGACAAATCGCTCGCATAGCAATGCGTAAATTTCCGAGATTGTTGACAAGCACCTGCTTGTTTTCCCTCCATAGGGTGATTTAGAAAAAGAATATAAAATTCAGATAAACAGATGGTATTAAACATGCATTATGCCGAATTAAATGTCGATATGTTCAGTTCACGTTGTTAATATTATCACCTCTATCTGCTACATTTTATATTTAGGAAACCTAATAATAACAGTATCAGCCACCATTATATTACAACAAGAAAGGGGAATGTTGATCATCCATTTTTATATAAAGGAAGGTTACTAATTTGATAAGCGTGGCATTGTTAAGTCGGAGTTAGAAGATTAGATTATTCCATTAGAACATTCTAGTTACTTTAAATGAATTACATGTTTTGTTTTAGAATGACAACACTTTTTCATTTACCCGGTATTTGTATGAACAGAAATATTGTGTAAATCCCATAATTTTCAGGTCCTGTAAGGAAAAGTTCTTTTGCAATGCAAATATAATCATTTCTTTACCTTTAGCTGCTTATTGCGTGTACAGAGTTTCATGGCGATGAAACACTTTATTTTTCCTACGACCTGTTTTTTTGCTTCAATGTACTGAATTTACTATATTGTGTTCTTGAAAGTTGTTTGAGTTAAAATAAAAGAATAATTTCTCATTCGCCAAAAGAAATTTATTGATGGAAAATAATTAAAAAAATATGAACCATACCGATTACAGAAAACTAAATACCATATAAAAATAGAAAATAATAATAATAAACAATAATAATTTTTATTTTCTACATAAGTAAATTCCTTTAATAAGAACTCTAGTGACAAAAGTCAACTCACGTATTGAGCTTATTCGTTTTTAGAGGAAGCAGGGTATTATCATGAAATATTTAACGTAAAAGCAATTGGCAAGCTTTTGGTATTCTTAAGCTCACTTACAGTACTTCCACTGTTCCTTTTTTTTTTTTTTTTTTTTTTTTTTTTTTGTTCCTCCAGTTCTTTAACTAAGCCATCATAAATTTTATATGGCGCTAACTTAAAGAAATAAAGGTACGTTTGAAGAATCTTTTACGAAAGCTGTTGTTAAAGTGGAAGGAAAGTTCGAAAAGTTTGCTTCAAGAAGTATTATTTTAGCCGAATATATAAAAAGGTTGTTGTAAGAAAAGGAAGAAATTCAGCTTTAACTAGGTTATGATTTAGAAATCAGAAAAATGTAGGAAAATCTGTATGCTGGCTCTGAATGTAACCATATTTCAGTTTAAGATTATTTTGTTGAAACGAGAACGTTGAATTATCTTTCTAGCTGTCATTTTAATAATACTTTCATAACCAATAAAGTGCAGGTAACTTAAGAATCAGGTTGATTGAAACGAACTCTCGACCATATATTGTGATAAAGCTGGACTTTTCAGCAATACTAGGTAATCTGCTTTCTTTTTACTGCTGATAATTTCATTATCCACGTGATTTATGGGTAAATTCTGACCCATCATCCCACTTGAATTGGACAAAGTCTAAGGGGCGATTAAATCAAGTTTTGCTTTCTTTCACTGAGCATGGTTTCATTTCAGAAGGCAAAATTGATTTGGTAAATAGAAAATATAAAAAAAATCACGACATGGCTATATTCTTACTGCATTTTTGTGAGAAATATTTAAATAAATTACTAACTTAAAAAAACTTGGAAAATGGTTGGAATTGGGGGAGATGATAGAGATTGGTTGTGGTGGAGGGGCGATTCGCTAAATTTCTTAGGGGCCAGAAATCCTGTCCCCCGTCTTTAACCTGATATACAGTATCTCATATCTTATATTGTTTTGAAACGATGTGCCCGTTTGCTGCCGTTAACGCCAGAGGGATTTTTCATGATGTTCATTTTTTACGTAGTCTAGATTTATAAGTCCATAGAAAAAATTTTTAATTTGTGACAATAATTTCAATGTTTTGTATCAATAAAATATTGACTACTTTAAGGAATAAAAACAATAAGATATACATTAACAGTAGGGGATTAACCGTTCGTCAGATTTTAAAAGAACGACTTTTTTTTTTTGCATTCACGAGTCCAAATTTGTAATAACTGTAAACTGTTGAAGAAAGCAATTAATATGTAATTGAAACTTATATTGCAGAAATAGGTATTGAAGAAAGGTAGTAACCCAATCGAATTCTAATAATTTTTATTAATACTTTAAATGCAATACAAAACTTTATTTTAAATGTTACAGTTTTGTCAATCCTCCACATGGAGGAAGAGTTGCAAAACCAAATGTTAATTCTCTCTCTCCCTTTTTTTTCGTTTCTTATAGTTTTCTTAAAGTTTCATTTCTTATAATTTGGCTTCTTAATTTGTTTCTAAAGTCAGTCTCTGATATACCATTTTTTATTTCGTTTGGTAATGAATTCCACGTCTTCATACCATAATAGTTTATATTACCGGAACCCATGTTTGTTTTTATTTTTTTTAATTTTTAAAGTTTTCCTTGATCAACTATTGTTCATATTTGGTTTATTTTCTATATTTATGTCCTCAATGTACTTCCCTTTTTTTATTCTATTAAATATCATTATCAAAATTTTAAATCTATGTATTTGATCTAAATCCATTATATTATTTTCAATTTTTATTTCTTGTTTTTTGTTTTTTTTTTGCGTTACATTGTTCCAAAATCTATTTAATATTGTTTGCATACTTTTTCGAATTTTTATATTCATATTTCCCCAGATAGTATTTTCATATAAAATGTAACTATATATCAATGAATAATATAAATGAATTTTTATGTCTATGGGTAACAGATTCTTTAATCTTTAATACTCCTACACTTTTTCTAATTTTTTTTATTAACTTCCAAAATATATTTATTCCAATTTAAACTTCATTTATATAAATACCAAGGAACTTAATTTCATCCGTTTTCTTTATTTCCTTATTATCTAACTTTAATATTTTAAATATTTAGGTTAATTCAATAATAGACGCCAATAAATAAATTAATCTCGAATAGATCTTCAAAATAATTTAGTACGCCTTTTAGCGGAGTCAATGAGATGTGTGCTCCTTGATGGTAAGTTGAAGACTGATTATTATTTTAGAATTCGAAACGCAGTTACAAATAACTTTGCTAAATATAAAATTAAATTGTAATTATACAATGTTTGAAAAATATGAAATAAAAGTAACAGATTTGGCATGGTGTCAATTTTAGAAATTGAACTTTTTAAGTTTATTTTCTTGCTTTTCTAAGTGGCAACAGTTAAGAAAGCCTGCGAAGCGAACATAGCATTTCTGCTGTGGGAGCCCACAACATATTATTTCACAATAATTGATTCCATGCTATGAAAATATTTATTGATCATATGTATTACTATAAAAATCTATTCTTATTTTCCGAAACTCGCTCAAAACCTCTTCAGTGCTGAAATGAAATCTGAAAAGCTCCCTTCGCATATTTCTCCAATACCTAAGTCTCACATATCTCTGCACATAAAACGCTCTTATATCGTAAAAGTCCCTTTACGATTCAAGTGCAAAAATTTCAACGAAATCGCGGAGAAAGTACCGTAAAAGTGGGATAAAAACAAGCTATATTCCTACATTCTATTTTTATATTCTTTATTTTCTTTTATTCATTGTTATAGGCAAAGCACTACAATTCATTGAATAAGTATTGCCAAAGTACATTTTCATTTGAAATAAATTGGATTTAAAGCCCAAAATACTAAATGAACAAAAGTATATATACAGTGGAACTTGGTAAAGGAACAATCTTAGTAAATAGACCACCTGGATAAGGTGACCACACTTTTTATAAGAAAGAAAGCTTAGGGACTTAGTCGTGTCTATAAAAAAGTCTGTCATGTATAGTAACCACCTGTCTATGGTGGCCATTTAATTTCAATCCATTACCTCTCTTTAGAGGCAGGTTCTACTATGTGTGTGTATATATATCTATTAGTGGCGTTGCGTGACCACTTCGTTTGGGTATGCTATACATGTTACAAAATTAACGTTAATGTAAACAGTTGATTACATTGTTATCGATGTTTGAAAAGAGTGGCGGTGCTAGGCTAGAGCCGGGGGGGAGCATGACCCCCAAATATAACTGGATTTTATTTTTTAATTATAACGAACAAATTTAAAGGGCTCAACTGCACATAGACAGGAATTTGTGCCCGCCATATTTTTTTTGTCCAGCACCGCCACTGTTCGAAAGGTTTAAATATGCACATCACATCAGGACTCACCTTACTTGGTTCCATATAATTAATTGTAGGATATCATTGAATGTATGTTTAATTTATCAATCATTACACTTTCAAATATGCTCAACACAATTTCAAATAGACCAACGGATAAGTTTTTCATACGCCATTTATCTACAGAATTTGTGTTTTGTGGTGTGATTAGGTTATTGAAAAAAAGTTGGATTACCTCGTTTGGTTGTTTATTTATACACAAGTTCCATTCTCTCTCTCTCTTTTTTTTTTAGAAAACGCGTTAGAACAGCATCACAAAACAGAGGTTGTCCTTTCAGTTCCAGCAATAATGTCTTTTCAATTGCTAGTAAACTTAAGCCGCATGTTCTTTCTTGTGTTTGCGTTTCTCGATAACACTGTTATAATCACCGCGAGCTACGGTTCCATAATATTATCATTTCTAGATTTTGCGATGGAAATATGTAGACAAAGACGAAGTACCATTTTGACTTCCCACGAAGAGATTTGATGTCGGTGACACGCTGACTGCGGTATCGGCCATACGTAACCCGTGAGGAATACACATCCAAGATTTTGCCGCGGAACGGAACGATCATGACACAAAGAATGCTGAAAAACGGCGTCCGGCCATAAGAAAGGAGAGAGGATTTCGCAGCTGAATACATAACGAACGATCATCCAAAAAGGGCCATTAGATGGTTCTGGAAATGGTCAGGAAGACAAAGATTTCTGCAGAACGTTCTTGAGGATAAAGAGAGAGTCGGTACCTCTCAAGAGCCTGGAGAGGTGCTCACTGTAGTTGAGCGAGAGTGGGAGTTAGGACTTCGCCGTGAGCAGTCGACCTCTGAGTGTCTTGTGAAAAAGAAGCTATCAGTGTTTTTCGCGGATGAGGATGATCCGATCACAGATTTGGATCCGTGGCATCCGCTGTCTTCTCATAATCCGTCGACATAAGTTTTAATGCTATAATTATTATTTTAATTAAAACTTTTATTCGTTGTAAGAGATCTGTATCTGACTACGAACGTCAACCTTCTTCTACAATCATTCTCTCTACGCCGACGGCCAAGTGGTATATTTCGGACTAGCCTGCACGACATGCATCTTCGTAAGCCGTAGGTCCCTTTGTTTGTCTTCCGTCATTTGTCATGCAAAACTGGATACAAATATATAATCAGATCGAAATGCCATGTTAAGTTAGGGTAATTTCTCGGAAGGAAGTAAGCTGGGGAGAAGGTTTAGCAGCGAGAGTCAAGGTTAAATTAGGAAATACTAGTAACTATGTGCTAGATCTAGAATAAATGTGTTTTAATTGTAAATCCGTTGTCATCTTATCTTATTGTTTTATATCTGTTTTTGTATTACTTTAACATGCAATGATCTGCGTTCTACAGAAGATCATTACATTATTGGCGCTCGCAACATTTTTCGAACCTACAATCTTGGATTCATTCTATGACAGGGACTTTAATGAAATTGAAATCTTTTGATAATTTTTTTATAGGCATTACATTATTGGCTGTTAATTCTTATATTATTGAAAATTTTCAAAGTATTAACCAAAATTAAAGCTAATTTTGAATAAAATTAAGGTGAGGAGGGATTTGCAGAATAATTAATTTAGTTTAGTTACTTGGTGTGGTTCTAATTTGATTAGAGAAATTTTGATTAGTAGCATTTGGTTAATACACATTAAAAAACTGGTGCTATCACGCCGCTAGAAGGTAACTTCCCAGAACCAAGTCGGTCGGCAGAAGCTCGACACAAGAATAACTTCACAGGTTATTTGAGTCTGATAGTGAATTTTTCAGGAACAAACGAGTCAGAAATAATCGGCTATTTATTCAAGAGGATTGACGACATAGGAGATATAGCGAATTGGTCGCCAGCCGAAAAACTTAAGGTCGCGCATGCTAAGCTAAAGGGCCCAGCGTTCGATTTTATTTTAAAAAAATAAAGCCCTACGTTTAGAAAGAAGTTATGATAAATTCAACCATGCCTCAGTCAACCATTCGGAAAGCGAGGACTGCAGAAAACTAATCGACCAGGCCAATCTTTAAGTTTTACTGGCCGGACTAAATCCGAGGTTACAAAGCCTGGGCGTAATACAAAATCCAAAATCATTTGAGACCGTAGCACAATTATCCGTACAGGCTGAAGTAAACGATTTGATCTTAGCGATAACGGCCCCAGTTTCAACATTAGGCGCAAACCAAAATAGTGGGGGTGGCAAAACGCTCAACTAAACGAGTTAATTGACCTTTTGAAAGGGAAGCTAAACTTGCGGGAAGAAAGACCCACCTCCCCACCCCTTGGCAGGCAAATAGTCGCACTCCAGAAAACTATTAGCGATTTACAAAAAGAGCTAAGGGCAACCCGCACAGTGACATTTGGTGATGCCCAAACACAGGGATGTTATAGGGAGAGAAGTTGGTCAAGTAGAGAGAGTAGCCCACATCCGCGGGAAAGACAAGAATACAGGCAGGAATAAAACCCCCGCGGCGTCAACAGCAAAATTGGGAACCAGACAGAATTAGAAAAAGATATAGCGAAAGAGACGAATATTTGCCGCATTATAGGGATAACAGATCGGGGTACAGGGAAAATGCAAGCAGAGGGGAAAGCAAAAGTCCCCACCCACACCAAATGAGGAGATGAGGTAGTTTCAGAAGCAGGTCAACCCCTCCCCCACCACCACGAAACGAGAATCAAAACTGGAGGTACAGGCAAGATAGGGGCTCCTCACAAGATGTCAGAAGGAGAAGCGGCTATCAATGCGTTTATTCGGAAAACTTTTAGGCGGGGTCAAAACAGATAGGGAAATAGAAAGGACCCGTCCCTCGCACACACCAGGGGTTAGACAACAGATACAAGGAAAAGTATATGGACGCAGGTGGGAAGACACCAATTGAAAGGAAAAAGGAGAAAGTAGGAAGCAAACCTCTCCGAAATTTCAAATAAGCTACCCCCCCCACACACACACACAATAAAATCATAGACGAATAGAAAGGAGGAGTATGTAGTCCGATAAATAAACACTTACGGTCTCCAAAACCTACCAATTGTTAAAATTGACAGTGGATCCACGACTTTTAGCTCTTTTTAGACTCAAGGACAGCCATATTTATTAATCTCGCCAGCCCTATTAAAAGAATTAAGGAAAGGGCAGGATTGAAAAGAAGAGATATAAATGTACAATTACAGGGAGTATATAACTCACCCTACATATAATATAGTATATAACTCACTACTGGGACATATTTAATCCCATTAAAACTAAAAAACTACAGAATAAATAGATGAATCACAAGGTTGTTGCCTCAAAAATTATCTAATTATCTTATCCTCAAGCTATGGCGCAATATTAGGGATAGAATTTCTAAAAAGATGGGAATTAATTTTAGATTGCAGAAATAGAAATTCTTCAGGAAATGGCGTGGTTATAAATATTAACTCACTGCATTAGGAAGTCATGCATTGGGAGAACAACAGAAGTACACGAGAATATAAGGAGCCCGTGGAAGTACAATTAGACAAAAAAATCCGCCTCCCAGCGAAAATCGCCAAACCAATCAACCTAAGGCAGATAAGCGGCGGGTTAAAAGAGAAAGAGTGTAATTATCTCCCCAAATGTTAACTTATATATATATATGTAGAGAGAGGGGGCAGGCAACGATAAATGCAGTAAATAAAAATGCCGAAATCCCTCTGTTAGTAACAAACGCAACTGACAGCCCTGTTTACTTGGATAAAAATAAAAACATATGCACTATTGATGAATTTTGTGTGAAGAATGTGATGCGAATTCTAGTCATAGAAAACAATGAAAGGCCACTAGCGAAAGAGGACTTCAATCTGAGTGACTTGAAGCCCAAGGATAATTTATTGAAAATTCTATTAAGAAACCGAGATGACTTTGCACGAAATTTGAGTGAATTAAAAAATTGTAATATTTTCCATTACAAATTCACTTGAAGGACACTAAGCCAATATTTTGAAAGTTTTATCCAGTTTCGATTCATCTTAGAGATGAAATGAAGTGTCAAGTAAATGACCTTTGAAAGCAAACATCATCAGAAACAGCCACTTCCCTTTTGCCGCGCCCTGTTTTCCCGTTAAACAAACCAACAAATACAGTTTGGTTATAGATTACAGGAAACCGAATGAGCAAACAATTAGGGAGCCATACTTGTAACCCTCACTGAAAGACACATTCCAAAATTTGACAGGTGCAAAATATTTCACTTCTTTGGACATGTACTCAGGGTATTATCAGTGCGCAATTGACCCAAAATATAGGAATTTCACTGCTTTTACGTCACCGTTCGGAATGTACGAGTTTAACAGGGTTCCTCTAGGATTAAAACACTCGCCACCTTGCTTTAATAAAACGATTGGCCGTGTTTTACAGGGTTTGGATGAATACGGAGTTTCAGCCTATTTCTATGATATCCTCATAATGAGCAGCAGCATCGAGGAGCATTTAGAAAGTCTCCAAAAGGTATTTCATAGGTTAGAAAAGTTCGGCTTTAAACTAAACCCCCCGAAGTCTAAATTTCTGAGGAAAAAATTAGTATATCTAGGACATGAGATATCCAGATATGGTATGAAGCCTTCACAAAAAAATATAAAAGCCATACAAAACTTCTCTAGGCCCCTCACGGTAAAACAAACGCAGAGATTTATTGGAATGGCGAATTTCTTTCGAAATTTTATCTTTTATTTTTCCGAAATTGCACGACCACTTACCAACATAAGCAAAAAGGATAAAAAAATTCAGATGGACAAATGAATGCGAGGAGTCTTTTATATTTATTTTTTGCCAAAAGAAAAGCTGACATCGGCTCCAGTACTTAGCTTCCCGGACACGACCAAACTATTTATCCTAATGGCTGATGCCAGCTCTATTATCATAGGTGGGTTCTTAGCCCAATTTGATGACGAAAACAATCTGAAACCGGTCGGGTACTTCTCTAAGAAATTATCGCCTACTGAGGCGAAGTTGTCATCATACGAACTATAATTGCTGGCATTAATGTCAAACGTAAATTTCTTCAGGGATTATTTAATAGCAGCCCCGAAATTCTATATACTGAGTGATTGCAAATCACTTATCCGCATCTTGAAACAGAAACAAATATCCGAATAAAATCCTAGGATGGGTAATAAACCTCTCGGAGTTTAAATTTAATGTGTACCACGTGAAGGGTTCGGAGAATTTAGTGGCAGATGCGCTAAGCCGTTGTATTTTAGAAGACGGATAATCCGACATAAAACACCCGCTCATTGCCAGATTCGAAAAACCAATTAACGCGCTCTCAGAATTTTATAGTGGTGGGGAGGATAACGCAAATGAACCGAACACTTCAGCAGATAAAGTAGGCCACCTTATATGTTTAATTTAACGAATAGAAGGAGAATAGCCGAATTGCAAAGCGAAGATGAAGAATTAGCTGCACTATTAAAAAATTTGGAAGCGGGAAGATTGAAGGCAAAATAGGCAAATACTCCAATTACTATAATGAGGTCAAAAAATTTTAAACTGGCAGGAAAAGCAATAGGAAATTCAAGGGTAGAAAGCAAAGGCAAAGGACCTCAAAACTGGGGATATCGTTTTTATGAACTTACACAGATTGAGTTGAAAATCCTAAACTATTAAACACCCATTGTTTTTTTGCTGTATGCCTCAAATCAAATAGATTAAATAGGCATAAAAATTAACCATCTCCTCCCATCGAACCCAATGTCCACAATGCTCCCTATTTCTTAAGAAGGGCACAGTGCCCGTGATAGTAATTATAAGGATAAGTTCGTGTGAGTGCTGTTTTGAAACTAGTATATCTCAAGGCGACGTGTTTTACATTAAATGGCTTTCTTTGCTCTGCTTGTTCATAATTGATCATTTTAATCGCATACAGGTGTTATTCTAATTCAAGTGAAAACCTAATATATTTCAAGTTGTATGCATAAATTGTAAATAATGGGATATCGAACATTATTTAAAACATTTAGTCAGTGTGAAAAATTATGATCTGTTTGGCATGAAACTGCATTACCAAGTGCAGAGTTTAGATAAGTTTATAATTCAAATTTTGATTTTTCACTCAGTTGGTGCGGGAACATAAAATAAATCGCCAAGTATCCATTACTTGATGTGATAATTTTGTATGAGCATCAGAATTTGGGCTGCGTAAGTTTTTTCGCATTTTGCGAAAGGATATTCTATTTTGCATAAAAGCCGCAAAACCGGCAACACTGTGCAGTTAAATGCTCATAAGTCCAACTTATCGACGGGTGAACGATAGTTACTATTAACTTCATTGTTCCACATGTTGATGTGAATTGGTCTTCATTTCCTTGGTGATTTCCGGGTGTTTAATTGGAAATATTGAGGAACGTTTAGGAAACATGAAATTGGCTATATCACTTAATGTACTACACCCAAGAAACATTTGTAAAATCTGATGTGATAAATTGTGAAAAAAATTATATTAAAAAAAACTATGAAATTTTCCAAAATAGCATTCGCAATAATAAATTTGAAGAAAACGACGTACTGTCAGAATGGAATATTTTCAAAAAATTTGTAGGTATCCAATATAAAGATTTTTTATTTTTGTAGTCATTACAATTTCTTAATCAAACTGAAATGAATGGAGTATTTCCTTCACTGTGCTCAATCAATAACCGAATATGCGGCAAGTATACCTATGCATACTGCAGAATGTGAAAGGACTTTCTCCCAAATGAACTTGATTAAAACTGACTTGCGAAACGGTTTAACGATGAACCATGTAAGCAAATTGCTAACAATAAACATTGAAGGACCTACTCGAAATCAGTTTGATTTTGAAAATGTCAACAAACATGTGTCGCATAGGAGAATTGTATAGTGATGTCGCTAATTGTATAATTTTGTACAAAACAAAATATTTCGTTTGTAATTCTAAATTTTAATTATGTTATTTTATTTAGTATTCGCTTAAAGTACAAAACTTTAAAAACCATCGCAAGTATTTACAGCAGAAAAAGAACCCTAAAAAAAATTTAGAAATGGTAAATTTTTTTGTTTCCACTAAAATGCTAAAGGAAAAAAAAATCCAGCTTAAACCCTGATGAGTATATACGAGTACTTGTAGTACTATATACTAGTTTTTGCGGAAATTGTTTTAAAGGCTAAATAGTCCCTAATTATAAAGATGAGTTTATAGCAGTTAAAAGAAGATAGGCACACGTGTAAAGCAGTTTAAACACGTTTAATTGGGCTTATATTTGAAAGAAATAGTAATTTAATTTTTAATTGCCTTTTTGTGGCTGGAAAATAAAATTTAAGTGTCGTCCAATTACATGAGATGGGTTGGGTAGAATATGTATGCATACATAATACATAAACAGTGAAAATCAATTATAAGGATCTCTAGGGGACAGTGAAAATTCACGTCGTTATAACCGGTAGTTCTTAAAAACGATATTTTTTAAAAATTGGAGTATAGTGATACACTTTAGGGCTCTATAAATGGTCTTGATAGTAAAAAGTATTAGACGTGTTTTTTTAATAAAATAAAATATACTTAATTATGATAAATTTAATTACTATACAGGGTGTTCCAAAAACATCGAGTTAAAAGTATATAGTCGTGATCCTTGTGCAAAATGGACCATAATGACCCTTTACATGGGGGGTCGGAAACGAATATCCACGGAGTTATGCATACTTTTATTTCGCAGAGGCGGGATCTATAATGACCAATGGCGCTTACAAACCAAGAAGTTGTCTCCCCCGAAAATTTCAACTCCGGCGCGGGGTTGCTACATTGCCTCGTCAAACAGCTTTCCGGGCGTGTTGGCATTTTTTGTGGTTGCTGAGATTGGCGACTTGATTTTATAATTGGCGCAATTTCATAAATAAAGATTTTAAGGCTCCTACGTAGGGCTGGAAACTTCCCTCAGTGGTGCACTACGAACATAGGATGGCCCCAAGATCCGTGGGAGCCCTCTTGGTTCTAAAGCAAGAAGTTTAGTTTGAAAAATAAATATCTCGAGACTCGCAACACCGATTAAAGAAGTTTACCTAAGGAGTGTTTCAATTTTTGCTACGAAGGGCAGGGCAGGCGATAGGGGAGGAAGGGTGCATTGCACAGGGGCCCCGTGCGGCCAAGAGGCCCTGTAC
>QLNU02015360.1:47476017-47493399 GCA_006491805.2 Dysdera silvatica
CGAATTGGGAAACGAAAATTTTTCTGATTAAGCAGAATAAGGCAATAATGTAGTTAAAGAACACGAATATACTAGCATTTTTCAACCAAGGAGAAGCGCTCCTATAATATTTTATTTGCAACTCAAAGCGCTTAATAGAAGGCAGTTTTATCGTCATTAACAATGAAAGTAGCCTTTTGTAGAGTGCACTGAGTTCGATACCAGACTTACAAGCACCTTCTTAGTTTTAATAAAAATTAGTCTGGATGTACGAAATGAAGCACTACTTTGAAAGAAAGGAAAAAGTTTAATGGCTGGGAGATTGAAGTGACATAAAAGATAAAAGTGACTTTTCGCCACTATATGGAGTCCTGAGTTCAATCCGGGGATTGCAAGCGATGTATTATTTTTATAAAAAGGCTAATGTGGCTCTACTAAATGAAGCCCTTCGCCATAAAAAGAAAACGAAACGCCCATTAACTGATTAAAACTAGAACAAGGGAACGAGGTGTTCAATAGATGGCAGTTCTGATGATCGTTAATGATGAATGTGACTTTTCGTCACTATATAGGGTTCTGAGTTCGATCGTGGAAGTGAGAGCGTCGCCTTTTTTTTATGTAAAAACAAAGTAATTTGGACCTGCTAAATAAAGCGGCAGATTGGAAGAAGAGGAAAAAAGCTTATAGTCGGCAGTTTTATGGACGTAAGCAATGAAAGTGACCTTTCGTTACTGGGACCGTTTCGTTACTGGTTCGTGACCTTAGGGACTAGAGTTTAATACAAAACCTGAGAGAGTCGTGTTTTCTTCCCCTTAAAAATTAGTATGACACGCTAAGTGAAATCATTCTCCATAAACAGAAAACAGAATATCTATTAACTTAAAAATCAAACAAAGGGAACAAGGCGCTTAATAGCGGACAGTTCTATGGGTTAATTTCCGTTAACAATGAAGAAAAAACTGTTAAAATTCCTTAACGATGAAGAAAAAATGTTAAAATTTGTTAACGATAAAAGTGTCCTTCTGTCATTCTAAAGAGTTCCGAGTTCGATATCGGCTTGTAATCACTGTTTATTTTTAACTAGTTTGGGCATACCAAACTAAGCGACACATTGAAAGCAAAAAAAATTATAGTCGGAAGTTTGATAGTCATAAACAACGAAAGTTGCATTTCGTCACTATATAGGGCAGCCATTTCCAGCCGCTTTTCTCTCCCATAGGGAAAAGTAGGGCAAAATGGATATAAGAGGCCAACGGATCAGCTAAATATTTAAAAATCCAAACATAGGAAGCGGCAGTGGTCTATACAAGAGTGTTGAAGGTGTGCGTAAGAATAAATTAAACTTACTTCAACTCAAGTGAAAATACATACACAGCGAATAAAGTACGAAAACATTTTTTCGATTGTTCACTAACATTTTCATAAGTTTGTTAAGTGTCAATATAATAAAAACTAGTTCGCACTAAATTTTGTTACCCATATGCTTTAAACAGGTAATGTCTACTTTAGATGATGTTTTCATGTCACTGTTACTAAGAATTCAGCATAGGCAGTACTTTGTTTGTTAAAATGGAGTTGGGGGCAAAACGGATCATTTTTGATGGGGCAAAGTGTATAGGGGGTGCGATTTTCCCTAATTCCCTAACAGAATTCAGCAGCTGAGCTAGGACGGAGTAACCGTAATACTGGCCTGGGGCCCCCACAAGCGAAGCCTTATTATTGCAGGGGCCGTGGCTCCAGGCCCTGGACCCCACAAGTTAGGGCCCCAAAATTGTTTCATTGGTGATAAAATCATGTAATTCGTTTTTAAATATTTTTTACTGACCTTTTTGTTAATGTTTAAGGGCAATTTTAAATATAATTTAAATTTACTGTGATTCGATTTTGACAAACTGGCATGAAATATAGCTTAAGTAGGATATTTGCGGAATTGATGTCATGCGCCTCTAGCCACATGGGTCATAAAGGCTTCACTATGAAACGGACTACTTTTATAGTTGGTGATCTGCCAACTCTGATTAACAGCGACTTTGCACCAGCATCTATAACTGATGACCAACTGGCAATTCCGGATCAACAACAAGTTGCTTTTCTAAGCTCAAGTTCCACAGCTAGGCTTATTAGTCTCAACGAAACGTTACTTGAACAATCTTCTCATCCTGCACTATCAACCTCAAACTCACAACTTCTCTCTGCATCATCAACTATCCAAAATGATCAGGAAACGCTAAGTTGCTGTACGGGAGAACAAATAAATACAAATGTGTCAGCAGCACACATTCGGCCATTATCCAAGGTTGCTGCTCGATTAGTAAATGCACAAAAACGTAAGTCAAAACGTGTAGAATTTTTAACAAGTAGCTCTGTTAAGAACATTGCTGAAGCACAACGCGAAAAGAAAACCCAGTGTGCACAAAGTACAAGCAAGCCTAAGAAGACCGCAAAGCATCTCGGCATAGGGACGAAATCTACGCCGCCATCTTACTTTGACTTAATATGTAATAAACCATATGCTGATCCACCAACAGACGACTGGATAAAGTGATTTTTCTGTAACGGATGGGTTCACGAGAATTGTACCCCCCCTTATGAAGGCATAGGAAGTAACCCGCATCTTAAATGCACTATGTGAAATCATTTCCGGGCCCTGCGGTGGCGCAGTGTGGTAACGCGTTCTCCTAGTGCGCCGCTAATCCGGGTTCGACTCCCAGCAGTGCAAAGAACGCTTACTCAGAGATCTCATAAAGATCGCACTGCTCACTGTAGTCCGGGGTTTGGTTCCCTAGGCCTTAAGAGGTTCGGATTCCTCGGAAAACAGTAGGTCCCGGCGCAGCATGACCACTGTAGTCTTTGAGCCGTAAAACCACAAAATAAACAAATCATTTCCGGTAAAGTTTTTTCATCGAAAGCATGTTATGTGTACGTTATAATTTTTTACCACATAGTTTTCTATTTCAAAAACAATCTATCCACTTTTCCCCAGGGTTTGGACAAACTGGATAATTGGACCTTTCTCCTAGTAATAAATATTATTCTTAATGATTTGTAATATGTTTCTTTGATGTTCACAACAGTAAACAGTGGAGTTTCAGTGTTCATACATTTTTTTTATCGCACTTTATAATTAAGATGAAATTAAGTGATCCGCTTTGCACTACTTTCCTCTATCCCTTGAATGGTCTTTTTATTTATGAGTACCCCCTCCTCTCATAACCCTCACCTTTCCTCTCCACCCAACAAATTGTTTTTTACTTAGTAATCTTATTAGGTTAGCCAAATAATAAAACGACTCAAATTAATGAGATATATTGGCTTTTTTTAAGAACAATTCATTAAACGGATTTCAAATCTAGTTATCTTCAATATTCCGCTTCGGAAATCGCTGTCTGAACGACACCTTATAAATCGTTTTAAGTAAGCTATTGCATTACTTTTTGTACCTCTTTTGACAATTTTAGCTCATTTTGCGATAAATTGTGAAGTGGATCAAAAATTTCCCACTGGTCGTTTTTATACAAGATTTCCAGAAACTCAATTTGCTGATCATAGACCCGATTTTTTCAGATACCTTAAAGATGATTATGAAACTGTTCTGTAATCCTAAGTTAAGTTTATTGATTTCTGAAAAACAAATCAGATAAATATGCAAACTGTTGAAGCCGTTCAATTTCATTAAACCTGGAACTGAACTCAAAAGTGTGATCTTCAAAAAATTCAAAAAAAGCTTGAACTTCATAACTTCATGTCTCAATTCAAACCATCTTGTGAGTACTTTTCCTCATGAAAATCACCTCACTTTTGTACTCAAAAGTAATGTAATATAGAAGCTATCTTTCTCTTCACACGAAAATTTGAGTAGTCTGGAGATCCTTGAATTGGCCGTAATAAAATTAACAACTTCCTCAGATTTATTCACTACTTACTTCAATGCATGTGTTCTTCATTTAGAGTGTAGGTTATTGTAACTTAATTATTTGGAACGTGATCGATTTTATTTACTGTATGCTTGACTTTAACGTATAACGTACATGCTTTTAGAAAATCTGCATTTCAGTGTTAATTTCAAAAATTCCTAAAATTTAGGAATTTATCTCCGCACAAAAATTCTTTCGGTTCCCATTACTAAACATAAAGACCTTTATATTTATTGAGATTTCCAACCAGGATGAAAGAGGCAATTAAAACATTTCCTTTGTTAGTATGTCATACCACCATTTATGGTGGTAATTTGTGCGATTATTCTCTGTGACAGGGATTCAATTCATATGACTGTCCAATTTGCTTGGTAAATATTCAGCCAAACATTATGTAAACGTTGAGCTAGTTTGCATTTATCGAAAAATAACTGTAACCACCGTCTTTTCACGAATGTATCATAATGTGCAGATTAAGGGAAACAGTTTGGAGATTGGGAAGCGTGGAGAGGGTGGAAAGACCAAGAAAATGTTTGCGGAAGACTTTCTCTGTGTGCGGCCGGGAGCTATCTTGCTGATAGACGACTCCATTTGCGCCCATATGGGGGGGCAGAGGGGGCTCGAGCCCCACCCTAGCCGTTCAAAAATTTTATTTGCCTAATTCTGCTATGCATTTACTTTCAAAGGTTTTACAAGTAGGTTTTAAAATAAGGTACTTTTTAGCTCATTACTAATTGTCAAACGGTATCAATTATTTTTGTAGCATTTTAGTATCTTGTACATTCACTAAAATTTTTGACAGTCTTGAGAAGAAAGTAATAATATTTCTCAGCCCCCCCTCCACTAGAAATACTCATGGGCCCCATTGATAACTCCAGCAGACCCAATAGCATAAATCACACAACAGGTTATATATATATATCTTCGACGTAGCACCGTGCTATTAAAGTGAAGCCAAAAATAACTAGAAGTGGCCAATCATTATAGAAAATGGCTTTGCAATCCGTAATGTCAGATGTGGTGGCCACACTGCAATGAAGGTAGCATCGGATCTCCAGGTGGTCTTTTTAGTCATGAATTCTGGTTATCCAATTCAAGCAAAAAACCGTGATTCAACGATGAACACACAGTCACATGTATTCTATGATTTTCAGGCGCGGCACTACTACAGGAGGTGATGTCGATGTCTAAAAGTTATCGGCAGCCATCATTAGGGATGCTAACACTAGAGGACATCATCTGCCATTACATCAATGTAATGCATCGTTTACCAGAAATGCCGATATAAGTGAACACTGCTCTTTAAATACATCTTATAATAAGCAGTTTCTATGCATCCAAGGTTTTCTCTGAAGGTCTGTTAGCTCTGAATTTGTAATGCTTTGCACGTCTTGCTAAAATGTATTTGCATGTCAAGTTATCGATTGAAGGACGATTTTTTCGAAGTGCGTCATTTGTTTCTGTATTGGTGTGTGTATATGTGCAGCGTAGTGCATCTGTTTTTGTTGGGTGAGTTATTATGGAAAATATTCATCAACCTTTCGTATAACATACCCTATAAAATAAGAGGGAATGACAATTCTATAAAAACACTCATGAAGATGTCCCTTGGATTAACTCTAAGAAACAGAAAGCATTAACGGGTCACGAGCAGGTCATACTCAAATATTTATTCGTGACTTGCTTTCTATCAATGTAAATATATGCTAAAGATATGTATAAATATACACGTATAAAACAATGTACGTATAAACAAGAAGAAATATACCGTGTGTTCAGTTGAAAAGGCAACACCTTTTGTATCGCTTGATAGGAGTTGAGTAGAAATTTGAAAAAACCCGTCAGTTTTTATTTCCGGGGGAAGCCCAAAATTAATGTCACGGAATTTTTTTATTCAACCCTCGACCCCTAGGCCCCCAAATTTGAATTTTCAAATGGCACCCCTATATTGTGATATATAATTTTAAACAGCTTACAAAATAAAATATTTCTGCAGAAAAAAAAATTAAATTGTTTCATGCATTCGGGAGAAACAGCTAAAAATAAAACCGTCCTTTTGTGTTATTCGCACTAATATCGCAATATAAATAACGAATGAGAATCACTGTGCATGACCAACACGCAAAAGAAAGCTGATTGTCTGTGTGCAAATCAGTTCATTCATTCAAAAGATAGGCCAAAGCGGGCTCTCTCTCTCTCTCTCTCTAGATTGTGTGAAAATAATAATTGTGATCAAAATAATGATTTTATTTTTATCTCTTTCTCCCGAATGCATAAACCAATTAAATTGTTTTACGCAGAAACATGCTATGTTTTACGCTGTTTAAAATTATATATCACAAGATAGAAGGTGCCATTTGAAAATTTAAAGCTGGGGGACCTAGGGGTCGGTGGTTGAATAAAAAAATTCTTTGATATTCATTTTGGACTTTCTCCCGAAAATATAAATTGACGTGTTTTTTTTCTTATTTCTACTCAATTCCTATCGTAATGATCCTCTGTAGAACGAAGATCATTACATGTTAAAATAATACAAAAAGAGGTATAAAACAATAAGATAAGGTGACAACGGATTTACAAATAAAACACATTTATTCTCGATCTAGCACATTGTTACTAGTATTTTCTAATTTAACCTTGACTCTCGCTTCTAAACCTTCTCCCCGGCTTAATTCCTTCCGAGACATGGCATTACGTGGTGATTATATATTAGTATCTAGTTTTGCATGACAAATGACGGAAGACAATCAAAGGGACTTACGGCTTGCGGAAATGTGTGTCGTCCAGGCTAGTCCGAAACATACCACCAGACTGTCGGCGTAGGGAGGATGATTGTAGAAGAAGGCTGACGTTCGTAGTCAGATGCAGACACTCTTACAACAAATAATAGTTATAATTAGAATGATAATTATAGCTTCAAAACTCACGTCGATGGATTATGAGAAGGCAGCGGAGGCTTCGGTTCCACATCTGCGATCGGATCATCCTCATCCGTGAAAAAAACCTGCTAGCTTCTTTCTCACAAGACACTCAGAGGTCGACCGCTTGCACTCACGGCAAAGTTCCAACTCCAACTCTCGCTCAACCAGAGTGAACATCTCTCCCAGCTCTTGCAATGTACCGATTCTCTCTCTCTCTTTATCCTCAAGAACGTTCTGCAGAAAGCTTTGCCTTCCTGACCATTTCCAGAATCATCTTATGGCCTTTTTTGCATGGACGCTCGTTATGCATTCGGCGGCGAAATTCTCTCTCCTTTCTTTTGGCCAGACCCCGATATTTAGCGTCTTTGTGTCATGGTCGTTCCGTTCCGCGGCAAACCATGGATGTGTATTCCCCACGGGTTACGTATGGCCGATACCGCCGTCAGCGTGTCGTCGAGGTCAAATCTCTTCGTGGGAAGCCAAAATGGTAGTTCGTCTTTGTCTACATATTTCCATCGAAAAATCTAGAAATGATAATGTTATGGAACCGTAGTTCGCGGTGATCATAACACTATCAAGAGATATACAGAGTGTTAACTTTTCAACTGAACACACGGTATGTTGCGTTATTATATGAAAGCAAATGAAATAAAACCTTATTATTATAATGAAGATATGAGAAAATGAAAATGAGAAGTGTAGTAGAGAAGATCAGAGGCAAAGAAGCTGAAATAAAAAAAACTTAAGTCTTAGTGGGAACATGTCTTTGGAAAGGAAGTTTATTTTCTATAATGAGGAAAAACAGCTAATGCAAGCAAACGAAAAAGAAAGACCAAGTATAACAATGAACTTAAAAGCCTTCAAGCATATGGAGAGACCGTAGCCTAGCACTTGATAATGCTTAAAACAGAAAAGAATGAAAGTGCAGTCCAATCGCTGACTTCAAATAAGAAAATCGAGTTAATGAAAATCAATAATATAAAGTTAATATTTTAAATAATAGATTAGGTAAGTAATTTTATAATGCTGATCCGAAAACAATATAAATCTTAGTAACTACATCAATTAAATTAGCACAATTTTAGCTTATTGAGAAAATTTCAAACTTTCGATAATTTAGACGTTATTGGGCATTAATTGCCTAAAGATTAAGTTGAACAGTCGATCCTGTCGTGTATAACTTGTTGCATATTCGCAGAGTGTATTATTCTAAAATCTTCAAAGCTATAACTAAACCTATTTAAAAATATTAACCCTCTGTCTGCTCAATTTTTTATCAAAATCGCTTTAAAAATTGCATATTATTTTTATTACATATTTCAAATCTACATGTAATTGAGAGTTAAAATATGTAGCACATTTTTGTAACCAAAGATGATGAGAGATGAAAGATGGAAAAATTTCATACCCGCGAAAATCGCTTGAAAAGAAAATCTTGTTACTTTCATGTTGCCCGTGGAAATCACGGGATAAGCAGTCAGAGGGTTAAAAAGTTGATCATATTAATCTATTTTGAAGTACCAGTAACTTCCGTAAGTGCGGCCAATGTAGAAATATTAAACGTGTCTCAATTTTTGTTTAGAATATTTGTTGCTTATTTATTTTATCAGCTTAATTTTTGGATCATTGCTTTGCATTAAATTATTAACAATTTATAACCTATTAATCGGTTTCGGTATATATATACTCGATGTAGAGAAACGAACTCTCTTTCTGTTTCACATTTTTGCCGACAAACCTATGATTTATGGCTTCTTTTTGATAGTATAGATAAAAAAGGGAATACGTAATTTTGTTGACGCATTGTGACATAGCCTATTTCTTTAACGTTAGAAATCTATCTAGAGTATAAGTGAGGTAGTCAAAGAATCAGCCAAGTAAGTCACCCTTTTTTCTCGTGAAAGTGGGTACAGATGATAGACGAGGCGTAAGATGTGTTTTATTACGTATCCGTATCCTTGGAGACGTATCCTTTGGAGCCTAAAAAAGGAGATCACATAGCCAGTATCAAACCCTTGCCAATCGATTCGATATAACAGCATCATTTCCTTAATCTGCCACCCTTAGTTATGAAAGAGTGTAGCAAAAGATATCAATAATTTCAACGAAGATGTATTTTTATTCAATTTATGTGTATTTGTAATATTCAGCAGTTAGTTATAAATTATTAGATAATATTTTTTTAATGGTGATATTTACATAGTGCCATAAAAATGGGCCTTTGACCTAGAGCGCTAATATTTAATAGTAATTATGAATTCATATTTTAAAGCACTGGATTTCGAACTATATCCACACGATAATTTTAGCATTAGAATGTCCAAGTATTGAGACATCACACTAAGGTCCGTGGGAGGGGAGGATAAAAAAGTGTGTTCCTATCTATATTATATATTAAGAAGGAGAATTAAATAACAAACGTTGTACTACAAAACATTGTAATAACAAAAATCCAAAATGTGCGCGTATTCAAAATTATCTCGATGAATACCTACCCTTCATCACTTTATCCTCGTAACATTTTAACATAATTAAAAAGAGAAAACTGAGAATACACTCGTATTTGAATTCACAAAACTACTATATTAGAAGAGTTAACTTAGGGTTAGTTTATTGGCACGGTTGTTAGTGAAAAAAAACTTCAATGTTTGAACTGGACTGAAGAGCAAATGACGAAGTTCAATTTTAATTAAAAAAATTACACGTCGATAATAAAAATTTGTAATTGAATTGACATATTCAGGGAGGCACATTCCCCCAGTTTTTTTAGAACAGAGGCAAAATCAAATTTTTTCAACCCAGTTTTTGTTGGTTTTATTTTGCCCTCCCTCCAACCTCCAGTTTATACTACATTTAACCCTCAAGTTACCCTTATGTAGGAAACTGTTATTTATTTAAATCCCGATGATGTGAAAATTTCAAACATGATTCTTATTAATCATGCGTGTAGGTTTATATGTTAAAATGTATCCAACATATTCTAATACTAATATATAATTAAAAGTAAGTTAACTTCTTTGCATTGTGCCGTAAATTGGCTGATTGACAGGAATGGAATCCACTATAGTAAAATTAAATTAATAATAATGTCAGCTGTGAAACTTCGGATGACGACAATTGGAGAAGATAAATGAAGCATTTTAGGACCCAGTACACCATAGCAGATTATAAATCATCTTCTAGGATTAATTAATGATGTGGTAATTAAAATAAATGAGGGTATTATCGGTGTTTCAGTGTAATCCAGGGTCTAGACATAATTTTGAATAGTATATAATTTTGGCAAGTGAAGTTCGTATATTGGTATATTAGTACTTTCGTTTAAATCAATAGAAGAGCGAAACGGGCGAACGGTTTAAACCAGAATAAAGTATTCGGAAATAATAACAAATATATTAATCTATTGTTGAAACAGAAATATTCTATATGCATTCGAATCCTTGAAGTAGCGTGCATGAATTCGATTTCATGTTTTCCTTAATACGTTGCCGGTAATTATATGCATAATTTGTCAATTGGTATTACTATTGCACAGAGACTTCAACACGTAGTCAGAATAATCAAGAATTGATTCGCTTACCAAAGCTTTGATGGAAACAGTCACTTCAGTTCGTAATTGAAACCTTTCATTATAACTTACGAATCCTTCTAAAACTTTGGTGGTCACGTATTTCGTGATTTATCGTAATAACAATCTTCACTTAATACTTCTAACACGTATCTGTCTGCCTCTAACGTTGGGTGTCGAGAGAGAGTGTGTTTTTGTTCTTTTCCTCCATCTCCTTTTATTGGAAATTCCCCTTGAGTGAGGCTTTCCTGCCTAGCCTTTGGTTCATTAATAGGCTTCAACTGTTAATTCCTCCTCCTTTCTTTCAATGGCAGAACTGCTTATGCTTCTTGGAATCGTGTATTATTTTCGATCCTTGTCCGCGACCCGCCTATCGTCAGGCCGATTGCTGTTTGTTTGATTTATTCGCCATCTTCATGAACCTCTCGCTGTTCTCAGTTTGCTTTCTTTGCATTCAGTACTTCATTCATATCGAGTTTGTCTTATTTCGTTAAGTTTTACTCGGGCGTCTCTCATTTTGCCTTCTTTCTTCCTTCATGCTAAAAACTTTTGTATGGAGTTAAGCTGGCGTGCTATTCTTTTTACTTCACCTGTCTAAGCGGATTTTATGCTCTTATTATTAAGCCGCGCCTTTGTTTCTGCACAAATGTGCTTGTCTTCCACAGGCCTGCTTAATAATATCCTAATTAAAGATTTAGTTATTCAAAAACCTGCATTCTTTTATACATTGGCCTGCCATTTAAGTACCGAGCAAGTGACCGTAAATGTATTCCTTCTCCACGTAAACAACGAAGGCGATCTCGCATGAAGTCTGCAGACTCATCTCTCGTCGAAATCGTCTAAAAAATCTGTAAGAATTCTCGCTGACACTTTATAGATAAACGTACCGTACTCTATTATACGTCCAGGGGCGGCTCGAGGTTGATTTTGAACCCGGGCGGCCTGGCGCGGATTGCTTTTTGGCACCCCCTTCTCCGAAGAAAACAGGAGATTTTCACAGATGCACAGTGAGCCATATGCCCTATAACAGTGGCCTAAAGTCTCTGAAAGAATTTCTCTAAAGATGTCTCTAAAAATTTCTTTAAACTTGTCTTTTTTTAGAGAGATTTTCTACTGTTGGGTAAATTAAAAAAAAAAATTGAACCATTTGGTTCCCTCAACCAAACGGGGCCCCGGCAGGCCGTCCGGGTCGCCTGGCTCTTAAGCCGCCCCTATATACATCGATGTTACAGAACTTACTTTTGAAGCCTGGATGAAAAAGTAACAGAATATTCATGTGTTTATTAAAAGTAATAACTGATCCGCCTACTTTCTCTGTCTCTCTCTCTCTCTAACCACATGTAGAATAATAAAATATCTTTAGACCAATGGGAAATCTCCTATGTAATCCCTATATTAAAGCCTAAAAATTCAGTCATGAACTTGAACTCATATAGGCGAATAGTAATTACTCTGAGCTTGATGAAACTGGTGGAAATTATGGAATCAGATCGACTAGCCAGCTTTCTGATGATGAAGACAATCTTCACAGGCTTTATGATTGTATTTTGACGTCACCACTCCACTGATTGGAACCTGTTAAAATTACCTCCTCTCTAACCAGCGATGCCAACAAGAATATCTTTTAACATTTGGTTCAATCATTTTCGATTCCCTTTTAACTCGGAGTATTCTTCAACCACCATCCTAAAATTCGTATCCTTAGACCACTCACTGGATTCATAACAAATTAGGTTACAGGATCTCGTATATTTGTTGTTGCCCTTATCTACACTGATATATAAAGAGGCAAACTTAACAAATTCACATTATACCTTAATGTACATGGATAAATTTTTTAAAATATCGTATGTTAATAATTCATTCTTAGCATTTTGTAACATTTAAAAACGTATATTCTTGCTTCTATTCTATTTATAGTTTTCATGTTTTCTGCACCTAGTTTTGATTTAATTTTATTTAAAACCACGTATTTCTATTACTTTTGAAGAGAAATATTATTAATATTTCCAAAGTTTCTGCCAAAATTAAAATTTGTACAGTCGTTTGTTGTAATTCAGTCTAGTTTCAATGACCTCGCTTCAAAAAATGCAGTTGCTAATCTTAATGATCATACTTTGTCATTTTGGTGTAATAAAACTTTAATTTGAATTGCTGGAAAAAGATACGTGTTTCTGCATTTCCCTAGTAATTAAGTCAGTAAACTAGCTGTTTGCCGATTAATAACGCTTTCAATAAGCAGCACGATACGAAAATTACAAGATTTGAAACTTATAGCGGAATGAGATATGGAACACTTTGGAAATTAGCACAGTAACAATAAAAGAAATACGTCATTTATAAGGTTTTCATAAATAGTGCAAATATTTTTGACGCAATATATATAATATGTATATATATATAAATTCTTCAAAAGCATGAATAATTTTCCTTATGAAGGTAATTAAATTTATTTAATATGCGAAGTGATAAATTGCTTCAAGAACTATAATTAGCGCAAGTTTCATACTAATCATGCCAGTTCAATACTAATAAAGATGTACAACACACTGAGCGTAAATACTATATAAAATAAACACATAAGCGCAGTTTAAATTAATAAAGCGGTTGATAGCTATTTCGGGAACATTTTAAGCTTCCTTCTGCTGAACTCTAGTTATACTAATGTGGTACACGTTCTGAAAATGTCTATCGATGCCAAAATGCTAGTCATAAATTAATTCGGATAAACCAGTTGTGGATCTGTAGCCACGTTTCTTGCTACAGGACGAATGAAATTTCTTCAAATGGAGGACATAAAATTGAACAGAAGTTGATCGTTAACCGTAAAATTTGAATTTGAAAGAATATGGGAAGGATTCAAAGAAATGGAGGTCAGATGGTGAAAAAACTTTCTTTATTAAATGGGCGTTGTGGGAAGAAAAGTTTTTGAAATGTGGACCCTTCGAATACTATTGAAATAAAATAAAGTGACATGATCACCAATCAGGAAATCTTGAACAGATCTAATACAAAAAGAACTACCATCACTTTAATTCTCAGGAGAAAGTTAACACATTGCGGCCATATTGTGAGGGGATAAAAATACAAACTACCCCACTTGACACTGAAGGGAAGAGTCCAAGAGGCAAAAGAAAAAAAAAGAGGATTGGATAGATAACTTAAAGGCTTGGACTGGACTAAGCACGGAGGACAATATCCATGCCAATAGAGACAGGAAAATGGGATCCATATTGGCCGCCAACCCCTGAATTAGATAAGGCACTTGATGATGATGCCGAAAGAAAATTTTTGGCCAGCTTCCCAGGCATGTTTCGCTAAAGCGGATATTTCCACTTGTTGCCTGCGTACGTAGATTTCGTGTTGTACGTGGGCAAAAATAAAGCCGATATAAACAAACAGCTACTGGAAAAATCCGCTTTTTGCGAAACATGCCAGGGAAGCTGACGATAAATTTTCTTTCGACAAGGCCCATCTAATAGAGAAAATTTCACCATCTGACCTCAATTTCTTTGAAGCCTTCCATATTCTTTCGCATTCCTCTTCTATTGTTAACGATCAGCTTTCGTTCAATTATATGTCCACTATTTGGAGAAACTTCATTCGTCCCATAGCAAAAGACGCGGCTACGGACCCACAACTGGTTTACCCGAACTAATTTTGGACTAGCAATTTGGCATCTGTAGACTTTTTTAGCACGTGGACCGCGTTAGTGTAACTAGGGTTCTGAAGAAGGAAACTCAAAGTACTTCTGAAATATCTATCAACCGCTTTATTAATTTAAACAGCGATTATGTGTTTCATTTTATATAATAATACTGATTCTTTTTCATTCAGCGTTTCTAAAACTATGTAATAAATAGTTTTATCATGCTATTGTGTTTTCTTAAGAGCGCTGTGGTTTATGTTCCGTTTTGTGAATTATTCTTTAAATTTAAGCAGTAGTGTATACTAAAAATTTCAATTATACTTATTTTATCATATAAATACACTTTCTCTTCATCACATTTATGCATATAGGCAACATTCATGCATACATGCAACACTCATTTGCCGACCAAAGCATATTAAAATGATACCCGATGACCACGCGTCGATACCCTCCTCCGAAACGCCCACCATTTTTAGTCATCTAACCATTTCAGTGTCTGACAGTCATTAATGCAGAGATTGCAAAATCATGTAGGGCACATTTTATATACATTTACACATATACATTAAAGTATATGTAAAATTGCGATTCATTTCAAACCATTGGGGAAGCTCGGACTTCACGGATTCATATAAACCTACGTCTATGTTGACAGTTTAAATTGCTAGATAAAGGAGGATATTTGTCAGTCGTTTCAACGCAAGGGCACCATTATAGGCGACCGACATTACCCCACGACACACTTACATTCAACTAAATTTATTTAGAAGTCGAATCCAAAACCAGCGGAGGCGGTATATATAACCACTGGTGCGCGATAACCATCGATATAAAAATAGATGTAAACACTGGTCTATCTGTATATTGTTTCGATTCCCCATTAAAATTACATAAACTAGCCTTTCCCAAAGATGAAAACAAGCAAGTATGTATTGCCCAAATAGCGCGTGATTTTATCTATTTTGAACTTAAACTGTTTTTAACCTAACTTTGATTTAGATTATTTACATTGAAAGGAGTCCAAAATTTTTCGGAAAAAATAATTTTATTTATGTATATTTTAGACAACTTGGATTAAAGGTTTGTACATGCCATAACATTAAAAGAAACAGTTCAAAATTAAAATTCTGCCTTTTGATATTAAAAGTCTGTCATATATTTTCCCAAATTTGTTTATTAAATTTATTGATTTAAAGATAAACCTCTCATTAAAATATATTAAAAAATTACATATACAAAATAAGCTCATGTTGCTGATTAAACCACATTGTCAAAATAATTATTCAAACATTTTCTGCATTTGCTAAAACATTTTAAAACTCTGCACACATCACTTGATTATGTAAATTACAAAACTGTTAAACTAACTGACAAAACGGATCTTTTCCATTTTTCATATAATGCGAACTCCTTGGAATTTTCCTTAGTGTTTAGTTTGTCTAATGATCTTTCCATTTGGGCTATAAGTTTTAAAATACTTATTAAAAATTAAATTCTGTCGTTATAGATATGGATTACGATCAAGGCTTTAATTGGGATGGAGCGTACGGGAGCCCGGCTCCGGTACTTCTTCATTTTTGGCGATTATTTAAATATTAGCCAGAGCCCCTAAATAGACACTGTCATGAAAAAGTAATGAATTTGGGATTAAAGTCATAAACTTTGTTGTCCAGAAAAATGGATATAAACAATTGATATGATTTATCGATTCTTTTGCAGCCATTCGATTTTTTAATCGATTTATCATAATATTGGGGCTTCTGCACTTTTTTTGTTAGAAATTAAGCCCTGATTACGATTATATATGTATGTATGGAATATTTATTAAAATTATATACAATCCTTGGATTATATATAGCTTTCCGTCATCATTACAGTTGATTTAAAATTTTATTATTGTTTCATGAAATATGAATGCGCATACATTTTATATATTAAAATTGAGCTAATATTCTTATGGAATCATTTTCAGCTACGTTATATTCTCATAAAAGAAGTGTAAAGGTTGTTAAAATAAAATTTATTTTTTAGACAAAACAACTCTTTTCTCTCTCTCTCTCTTTTATATTCTAAATCCAAACTTCCCACGAAACCCAACTAGTATTGTGTCCAAAATCAATATTTTCTGCAAGCATGAAATAAAAAGTCGATTGGAAATATTTGGAGGAAAACACACATACCTTCCATTATTGAAAAATCAATATTTCGGTTCGCTATCCTAACCCCTGGAAGCACCAAACTTCGTGAAAAATGGGAATACACAACTACTTTTCGATATATTGGGAAAAAAACAATTTTGCGTAATTTCTGGACGAAGTAAATTATACAAAAGTCGCCCTAAACAATGGAATAATAATTAAATACAAGGGAGCAGTTTCCTGGGGATAAACTTAATCATTATTTTTAGCCGATAAATCAATTATTTCTCTGATAATATATTGGTGTTTCTGCGCTAATTTTTTTTGTTTGTTGTTTGTTTCTTATATAAATTTTATTACAGGAATATTAAATGTTATAAACCGGGAAAGCAATTATAATAATTTATTTCTATGTTTATACAATCACTCTCAACAGATTCCATTGAATATTTATAAAGGGTTGTTTTATTGGAGACATGCATGGCATGGTAGGGAATACATAAAAACGCATGTTAACTCCTGTATTCCCAATGTTACACCTTTGATCCATTTCTTCTTGTTAATATGTATGTTTATACAAGAGATTTAAATCTAAAAATATTTCTGCAATTTTGCAATGACTCCGGCCGCCGGTTCCAGTATTTAATACCATAAAAATTTATCTTTCTCCCATTCTAGTCCTTATTTTAATAGGTTCATATTTCTTCATTAGTCTTGTATATGTTTATATATATATATATATATATACCTACATATAAGCCAGAATTTGATAAAGTAAATTTTAATATAGTCTTACATTTTGCCAGCATTATATATCGCGCGAACTTAGGGAACGAATTATTAGATTTATGAATTGAAGTCAGTGGCACAAAAAGGGTAATGACTATAACGTTACCCATTTTACATACAAATCTAATCTGCGTGGTATTACGTCAAATTATCTTAGAACATATTATTAATTAACTGTTAATTTCGCGAAGAAACGTGTACGTATATTCATGGAATTTAATTAAAATATAAGCTCATTAATACACATAGTTTTAATCCTAAGGAAAATTAAAGGGAACAGTATAGGGACGAGCAAAAGGAGAACTGCACCTCAATCAAACGATTTTAATTTCAGAATATTTTAGGATGTGGAATATTAAAGTTTATCCATAAAGAACATATATGTGTACACCATACATAAAGGAAACTTAAATAAGTGAAC
>QLNU02015360.1:47498249-47511311 GCA_006491805.2 Dysdera silvatica
TCATCATATTTATGTGTACTTTTCACAAATAAAACCATTATGTACACTCTACTACAAAGTCAAAAGGAAGGTTTTATTTTCACTACATTTAAAAAAAGAAAATCGCCCTTTCACACTTGCACAAACATACCAACACACACAATTTTATCAAAGAGTTTAACAGTATTTAAATGATCTATACTATTTCTAATTTTAACTTCTTGACATTTTTTCAGGATTTATTTACTATTAAAATTCTCTCGAGAAATTTTAAAAAGGGAATCGAAGCATACTTCGATTTCTTTTGATAAAAGCTACTCAATTATTTACCGGAAAATTCAACTGTAGTTTATCTCATTTAAACGCATATACATTAATCTCCTCCGTTAACAACATTCAAGGAACGGATAAGAGTGCCGTTATACATAAAAAGACATTAATCAGATTGTATGCAATTCTATCAACTATTTGCTGGGACCGCAAAATACCGAGTCAGCTACAGTCCTTCATCAGGAGTAATTATTACTCCTGATGAATGACTGCTGCTAACGCGTCAGAAAGTTGGATGATATTTTTTCATTTGCTATTTCACCAGTGTATATAAATTTCATATTTTCGTCAATTTGCTGTTATAAACTGTGTGAAGCAGTTGGGGACTGCAGTCAATTACAGAATTACAGTGCTCTATTACTTATAATAGAAACCATAGATCCATGAATAGAAACTTCAGGTGCACATTTGAGAAATAGACGTAATCTTGAAAAGTGTCAAAGCACTCGAAACCTTCTCAAAGGTGTGTTTTTGTAAAAGCAGGTGTGCTACACTTTCGTAGTTCTTTTATTACGTATTTGCTTGAAAGCAAGCTAATTCCAGATATATTTCAGTTTGGCCGATAAGGTTAAATCTTATCAAAAGAGGTAGACAACTTTTTGTACTTTCCTCAGAATCGGATACAATTGTACGGTGTAACATAAAGGCCTTTCTTTTGAAAGGCCAGATTTGTGTGAAAACTGACCATCTGGGAAGCTACGGATTTAAGTCTCTAGCGATTTCTTTGTAAGGGAAGTAAGAAACAGAAAATAGGTGTATTTACCCATAGTTTCTTATTTGACATCCTAGAAGTTTTACTAAATTTATGATCAATGAACATATTCAAAAATTAAGAAAAAGAGCAGAATATGAAAAATGGAAAGCACAGGTCTGGTGAGAGGAGGAGGATGAAAGAAAGAGCTATGGTTTCTAAGAGAAAGAGAAGACGGGCCGTAGGATTCTAGCGAGTGGATCCAGTTCATAAAGGAATCCCAATTTGAATTGCTGTAGGAGATTTGTGTATCATTCGTGATGAACGAGAAATCCAAAAAAGATGCCGTTGATGGACATTAAATATGCGGCATCATGTAAGTGCTATTCTATTCTATTATTATAGCAACTCCATTCGTTTAGAATATAACTAATGCTATATTTTATGTAAAGTTAATTGCCATCTTGAATACTCTGAGTAATATTGAATTTGTAATATATAGAACTCTACTTGTTATATTTATCTTGAACTTTGCGCAAAATAAAGTCATGGTGACATGTGCAAACAGCCAGGCAATTTAACAACTCATTATGTATATGATAACTTTTGGTTATACCCTTCATAACTGGTATGAAAACTGTCCTATTTCAACAAGATAACGCCCGTCCACACATGGAAAACATCGTACGGGAATATCTATGAGGCACGAACATGTAACCATGACTTTCATGTCCCCAGATTTATCCCCAATAGAAAATGTCTGGGACACCATGGGACTATGTCCACAGGCTTATACAGAGCCTTTGAAGACAACAGCAAATCTTTTTGAACAGGCTTGACGAGCAGTACTCCAGGACTTTATATGATATTCATATAAGTCAATGTCGCAACGGGTAACGGAATACAAAAAATGCTAACAATTGAATAGTTATTCCGTAATTACATGACTATGTAAGTACTTTTTCCAACAATAATTGTGTTCGTTTTACTCTGTATATATTATCATGTCGTATTTACTAACTAAAATATCTTGTTTCTAAGTTTCAGAAAAGGGAGAGAGAGAGGAGAATCATAAACACTCCTCTTGGTATTGAAATTTTAAATTTAATCTGTGTAAAGGTTTGGGTACAACGTGATCAATATAATAAATTCAAAGCTATTACAAAACTTAGGAGTCCACTACAAAAATTTAAAAACCTATTGAAGTCACGATACGAATGGTCTAAAAAAAGTGAAATTCACAGTCAAAAAACAAGATATGAAAATTTAGATGCTATCCACCGTTTAAAGCAAAGTCGATTGAAGTTGCATAAAGTTACATGCCGTTTTCTCGTGTATCTCTCTGCTCTTGCTTTTTATTTCGTAAAAGGCACGACGAGAATGCCTGCAAAATTTTTATTCCACACTAGCGATTTTTGAAAAGGGTATCAGATCACAGATTACAGTACAATTTATACGTGACTTCAGCGAAAAGACAATTTTGCAAAGTAAAATTCTAAGCAGAAATTTCACTGAATACATAAAATGAAGGGCCCAATATATTCACAATTTTCACTATTCCATATTTTAAATCGACTTTAAAGCGAGAGGCCTCTCAGAATGAAATGCCACTGAAATGAATTTTCATGGTAAACGACTACTTTATAAAATATAAAGCATAGCATAAAGCTTAGATTGGAATTCAATGGTAGGGAATCTACTTAAAGTTAATATTTCATATCAGCTGAACAAAATTTTTCATCTATTATAAGATTATAAACTACAGGAATAATCAAACTTCTTTCACTTTCTTTTCTATCTATCTATTTATCTATCTATCTATCTATCTATCTATCTATCTATCTATCTATCTATCTATCTATCTATCTATCTATCTATCTATCTATCTATCTATCTATCTATCTATCTATCTATCTATCTATCTATCTATCTATCTATCTATCTATCTATCTATCTATCTATCCATATATATATATATATGTTTATCTAGTGAAAATATAGTAAATATGCACCTATAATATACTTAAAGCAATACATATTCAGCTATTATTACGCAAACAATATGAACAAAATTATACGAGTACCTTAATTCATTAGGATTTTAAGCTCACGCAAGTTATGACACATTGAATCAATATTCTTTAGTAGGCTTCTTATATAGCTGATATTATTATGTTAGTATATTTGATTAATTTAATAATTCTATTAGAATGCATAAGACTAAGTACAACAGAACATGGTACAAACATAACACTAATGTATGCTACGCTGTATACACTAGCCAACGAAGTTACTTTCAGGAAGCGTATTTTGGGAACATGGTAAGATACTATTTTCGTATTGTACGTTTCAGCGATCTTGGTCGCCTTCATCAGGAATACAAGAAAAGAAAACAAAAGAAAATTAAAGATGTTGTTATTGTGGGAAAATTGTGTTGCCAGTTGTTGAAAAGTAATTAATGTGAAATTTTATTAAACATTTCCAAGCTTCAAACAACAATATTAATCAACGTTTATTGGCGTAGTGATACCGTAATGGGTTCAGTAGGTAGAGCCTCTGCCCGGCAAGTGGAAGGTCGTGGGTTCAAGTCCCACTGAACGCAGAAATATTTATTTTCTGTCGAACGTTCCGTTCCACCATTTAATCACGTCATAACATCGGCGCTGATCACTACATAAATTGATTGACATTGTTGTTTGATTTAATCTGCGTAGTGTTCGATTTATATAAATACATATGCTGCAACGGGCATTTCGATCAATTTAATACCAGTCTCTTTGCAATTTGGTTTAAATAGTAGTCTATGTACTACACCATTCTGCGAAATAACTGGCAACAATATATATACGTTCGTAAAGAGATTATATATTGTCCTTCGTAGCTCAGTGGGTAGAGCCTCCGCCCGGCAAGTGGAAGGTCGTGGGTTCAGGTCCCACCGAAGGCAGAAATATTTATTTTCTTTCGAACGTTTCACCATCTAATCACGCCATACCATCGGCGTTGGTATCACTACGCCAATAAACGTTGATTGATTGACATTGTTGTTTGATTTAATCTGCGTAGTGTTCGATTTATATAAATTACCAACCTTGACTGAAACAGGGAGTAGATTTTTGTTCATTGACTATGGTAGATGAGTTCAGCTACTAAAATTTTCACATTAATTACCTTTCAATAACTGGCAACACAAAAGTCATGCAATAACAACATCTTTATTTTCAAATATGTTTTTCTTTTCTTTTATTCTTGACGAAAGGAAGCCAAGACCTCCTGAAACGTACGTCGAAATAATTTTTTTTTACCTTACTTAGGCTTATAAAATTGTCTTTACTTTTAAAACATGAATGGTGTTGAAAATTTAAGTTTAACTAATTAAAAAGGAAATAATTGAGAAACATATCAAATGCACGTTTTTCTCATTTTCTATCTCCACTCAAGGTGAAATGATTTCTTTTTTTTTATAAAATAATACTTGGGGCGGAGGGTAGTTCATTTGTCAGATTGAAATTTGCATAGGGTAGTTGTAAATTCATTTTTTCTCCTACACTAAGTGCTCATTAATCGGTTGTTGCATACGAAGTAAGAAAACCGGTGAAATTAAGATCTGCAAAAGTAAAACCATTTTTTTCTTTCCCAATTTATGCGTAGGCATGTAGTCAATCTTCAAATTTATTTGCTTGGGCTTGCATACTAAGAGAGTAAACATAAGTACTTTAATGTATGCGCATAATCATATTGATGTTTATTGCTAGGTAAGCTAAACCTTGGTTAAATATGTCGGTCTGGCCTAGTGATGGGTTTTCCGGAAAATTTTCCATCACTTCAGTTATTAAATATTTAGTGTAAGGGTAATGTATTGTTTATTAAATAATAATTGTTTTATATGCTACACCACTACCCAATCTGTTATTCCGGCCCCATATTTACCCACTTCGGAAAGAAATATTGTTCTTCAGAAAATTTTAGAATAATAGTATTGGTTAAGCTTGTTATTTTTACTTCTTAGTAATTATTACTTTAACCTCTTACTGCATAATTGTTCGGTCAGAGGTTAATAATTGATATGATAACATACCAATAACTTGCATTTGGCACTCTTAAAAATGTTAGTCTAACGAATGCCAAAATATCATCGTGTACTAAATATAAAAATAAAGTTCAAAACAAAAAATGAGAAATCCTAAAATTATTAATGAAAAAATGAATCATAGCGTTATATAACGAATCTTTTTTTTTCTAAAATGGATTACTTTTTCATATATTAAATTTTATTTATATGTAGGCTATTTAGTACTATTTTGTATATAACATTTCTGCGTGTAAAAATTAGTTTCTTTTTCAGATTCATATACCTATCTGCAGCGTTATTTCAAAGTAGTAAGAGGGCTTGAGACCCTGCAATATCCCAAAAAATTGGGAGGGGTCAGCTGAAAACTTTTGGTAGCATTAAATATTTGATGTGGCGCAGTATAGCCCAGATGCTCTTGCGCCATAAAAATCCAAACAAACAAACAAATTATTTGATGAAATTTAAAATAATTTAGCGAAAATGTAAGATACATTTTAATATGATTGGAAAGGAAAATCTAATGTTTGGAAAGGATTACATTTTATGTAGTAAAGAGAGGAAGGAATTGTGATAATGTCCTGAACGATCGATGATGACACTTTTCATATGTATCTAATATGTATTTTTTATACTTTTTAAATTATATATGTACAGAGAGAGAAAAAGAGAGAGAGGAAGAGAGAGAGGGGGGAGAGAGAAAGGAAGAAGCAATGAATTTTTTTTTAAAAGGAAAAATGTATTTTTAAAATTTCAAGATCTGAAAATATTGACGGTGGAAAATTTTCCGTTTCCGAAAATTTTCTACGGAAAATTGTTCCACACACATCTCCAGTCTGGTCCAACGAATATGATACTGAATTTTAAATTGTAGGTGTAGAAGTACAAATTCTGAAACGAACTTGCTGGATTTTGTATGACATTTTTAAATTGCTATTGTAATAATATCTATAGTACAATCGTTTCGTATACTGCAAACACGAAAAAACTATTTAGAATTTGGTTCATTGTTTACAAAAAATAAATAAATAATAAAAAGTAATGAATATAAAAATAAAAAATACGCATATTATGCATACTCCTAATATGATATGTTTTGCCATATTAATTCTGAAATGGCGTGATATGGCTTGATTTCCTTTACATTTTTTATATGGTGTAACTATTTGCGTTTTTCTTTATCTGATGATATTACCTTGTCCCTTTCTAATTGTGTGAAACTTAAATTTATATGTCGGAACCCATCCGAATTTAAGTCGTTTAATTCCTGCTTTTCAAGGAGATATTTATATGCATGGATTCGAGGATTCCGCCATTTGTTCATTCTTATTTCTTCTATTTAATTTTTCATTATGGATCATACTTAAAGAATCTTTATTATAAGAATCTTAATTATGTACACAATATATCTATAAAAGATATCTGTTATAAAGGGTATCTACAAAAGGTGTGAGTTACAAAGATAGCTATAAAAGTTATCGATTACAAAAGTTACAAGGTACCAAAAAGAAGGGAGGAGAGATAGTTTAAACGAGAAAAGTTTGTGTATAAATAGCACAGGTAAAACTACATTAGTGTTCGTTTTGTTTACCTTATTCAGATTATAGAAATTAAATTTTTCTATTTGTTAACTGGCATCAGTTTAAAAATATTCATTAATTCATAATATACATTGGTTTTATATAATGCATAGGTATTAACTTTGCCTTTGCTATATCCGCCTGGAAAATGAGTAAAGTATTTTCGTGTATAAAATTAAAAAGCATTGGATTTCTGAACCGTATATGCTTCCATGTTTTCCGTATCAATAGATATAAAACCACGTTTCTGTTTTTACGGCCGAAATGAAGAAATTGATGATAGTTTAGAATAAATACATCACAAATTTAATTTCGACAGTTTATGCTCCCTATCTTCTTTTTAATGAACGTGAATTAATTATTTTTTTAATCCAAGTTATTGCAAAATTTTCATGCGAAGTTTCAAACTTTGGGAAGACAAGTGACTGTAAACTGATCTATTATTCAGAACGAATGCTTTCGAAATATCTTTTTTGAAATATTTTCTTATGATACTCAATCATGTCTTATTTTGTGCATCATCCATTTATTTTCTCTGAATTTCCCTGGTCTTCTGGGAATGGAAGATTTGTATAATTTATTCAAGCCCATCAAAGTTCTACCTTTTCAAATAAGCTTATTGTCTAAATAAGAAGTTACCATGAATCAGTAGTGGAAAAAGATTGCTCTATTTGCGATGATGTAAGTTTTTCCTTTTTATCCGGCGATATGTACGACTAGTTCATTCAACTTCAGTCAGGAGTATGTAGTCTCAGTCAGCTTACAATGAAATTTGCCTCCCATGCAATTCTCATCATTGCATAGTAAATAAGATGGTTTCTCTTTTTCAAATCGTTTAGCATCCGGCTAATATAATAGCATAATACCAATACTATTACGTTCTGGTCTGATATTACAATTAGCAATCATTTATTTAAAAGTTAACAAGATTCGATGGTCTTCTGATAATAACAATGATTGGGAATCCTTACTTGAATCATGTTGTACTTGTAAAATATTAAATATTGACGCGTTTCGACACCCACAAAATTTTCCCTTACAGGTATAATATTTTGTTTTTAGTAAGCCTGTTTATTTACAGGCATACAATTATTTTCAGCAAGCCCGTTTATTTATAGAAATGTTGTTTTATTTTCAAGTAAGGTTATTCATTTACAGGCATACTGTTTTGTTTTCAGTAAGTCAATTTACTTACTGCTGTTTTTTTACTGTGCCCTGTTTTCCTTCGACCATAAATTTGATTAGTTTTTCCTCCATATAAAATAACAGTTTTAATATTTCAAAAAAGTTGAGATTTTTATCGATTGTGCGCTTAATAAAATATATTAGTATTAAAAATAAGGTTTACAGAAGGCAGCTTCAATTTCAATTCATTAAATTACTATAAACATTTTTTATTGAAGTATTTAGTGTCATTTTCATGAAAATGTGCTTTCTAAACTTTTATGAACGGAAGCGATTTGTAATTCTTTAATGTATAAGGCAACAGGCACAGTCTTAAAGCAACAAAGAATTCCATATTTTTCTTTCATAATTTTGAAAAACGTAAAGCCAGGGGTATATGGGTTTATCGCAGATAGTTACAGTATGCTGAAAAAGAAAATTTCATAAAAATATGAATATAAGGTCTTTAAAATTATATTTGACCCATAGTAGGGAGATATGAATATTAAAATAAAAAAAGAAAATTTGACGCTAATCGCAGTTTCTTTGGATATTGTAATAGAATTTATAAAATTTTTAACCTTATTACGAGTACAATACGAGTAAGAAATAACATACAAAAATTTTAAAAGGAATATCCATACAAATGTATTACTTGGGTACTAGACTTGCTTCAACCTACAAAGTAAAAGAACAGATATTATATACATTTTTTCAACTTACACCTTATTGGAAAACTTCGAAATAAAATTTTATATTTAAGTAAAATTTTATATTTAAAGTAAATTTATATTTAAGTAAAATTTTATATTTAAGTAAAATTTTATATTTAAGTAAAATTTTAGTAATGCTAAAATTTACTGTTTTTCGAATAGATATTTCTCCATAGCTTTGAAAAAAGCTGAGTTATGTGACATTGTCTTCTCTAGTAAAAAAGATGAAACGACACACTGCGCAAAATATTAAATAAAATAAAACACATTAACACAGTTAAAATAAATACGATGGTTTATAGCTATTTCGGAAGCGCGTTTAGGCTTCCTTCTTCAGAACCCTAGTTACACTAATGTGACACACGTGCTAGAAAAACTATCGATGCCAAATTGCTAGTCCAAAATTAGTTCGGGTAAACCAGTTGTGGGTCCGTAGCCGCGTCTTTTGCTATGGGACGAATGAAGTTTCTCCAAATAGAGGACATGGAATTGAACGGAAGCTGATCGTTAACAGTAGAAGAGGAATGCGAAAGAATATGGAAGGCTTCAAAGAAATTGAGGTCGGCTGGTGAAGAAACTTTCTCTATTAGATGGGCCTTGTCGAAAGAAAATTTGTGGCCAGCTTCCCAGGCGTGTTTGGCCAAAGCAGATTTTTCCAGTTGTTGTTTACGCACGTAGGCTTCATGCTCTTTAAGCCGAAATCGAAGGGCCCGACGTGTTTGACCAATATAAACACGATTACACTGGCATGGAATGGAGTAAATTCCAAAATAATTGCAATCAGGAATAATATCCTTGAGTTTGGAATAACCGAGTTTATTGATTGGAGTAAAAGTGACCTTGAAATTAAATTTACGGAGGATGGAAGCAATTTTTGAAGAAATTCGTGGAACGAAAGGAATGCTGATAAAATTACAAGGAGAGGAATCAATCAAGAGTGTACTGCACAGCTTAGGTCTAGTGAGTTTCTTCAAAGCGTCGTCAATAATGGTAGGATTGTAACCACGATCTCGAGCGATGTCAAGAATATGGTTAAGTTCAATCTTGAGTAATTCTTCAGATGATGACAATTTTAGAGTACATGAGACCAAACCTGTAGAACGTGCTTATCGTCTAATTTTGTGGATGGGCGGAAGCAGCATGCGGCGTTTGGCTAACAACAAAATGTTTCCGATATACGCTGGTTTGGAACCCGGACGGCGATCTATGTACCAAAACGTCCAGGAAAGGCAATGAACCGTTGTTTTCTTCTTCCAAAGTGAATTGTATGTGAGGGTTGACGGAATTTAAGGTGGTGAGAATTGTAGAGAGATCTGAACAATCGTTTGGAAGGATAGCGGATGTATCGTCCACATATCTAATCCGCAGTTTAAATGGTATGCGATTAAGAATCTCCTCTTCCACGTAATATATATAAATATCACATAAAATGGGTGAAAGAGGATTTCCTATGGCAAGGCCATCAGTTTGCGAAAATAATTGATCACGGAAAGAAAAGCAAGTCTGTGTGATACAGATCTCCGTAAATTTGACTAATTCACGGATTTCAGCATCAGCAAAATGAAATTCTTTCATACGAAGAATGCGTTACCCGAACTAATTTCGACTAGCAATTTGGCATCGACAGAATTTCTAGCACGTGAACCACGTTAGTGTAACTAGGGCTCTGAAGCAGAAAGCCTAAACGCGCTTCCGAAATAGATATAAACCATTGTATTTATTTAAACTGTGTTAATGCGTTTTATTTCATTTAATTGTTTTCTCTTTTAAGTAGCGAATATCGTATTTGTTGCGAAAGGCTTTGCGAATGTCTTGAGTGAAGTTTTTTTTATTAAATTCTTCATGTCGTTACGTAATGCCAAGGCACACACAATAAGGAGATTTTAGTAAAAGTTTGACAAATAATGTTTTCTTTCTATTTTTTTGTAAAATATGGAAAAGAAATTTTCGCCTTATGTTAGACATTTTATTACTTAAAGTTTTCGCACAATTATATTCACTACAGAATATTATTGAATAATAACTGCTGCATGCATAATATAGCATAAACTTAACAATATAGAATTCAGCTAAACAATATAACAATTGTATTAGTTCGGTAGTATAAAAAAAATGGTATTAACGCTATATATATATATATATATACACATACATATGAACTAGAACAACTCCAGCGGAAAATGAGAACCATCCAGAGAAGAGCCGGACAACTACACCCTGCAACGGCAATTGAACGGCAAACACTACCCCGGGAAGAAGGAGGACGCGGACAAGCGGACCTCAAAGACTTACATGACAAGCAGATCCAGAGCATGAGGCAATACTTCCAGTTGAAGAGTCCCCGATCGCCACTCATCCAAGCCATAATACAAGCAGATGCAAATTACACGCCACTAAACCTGTGTAGTACCGAAGAGCGTGTCCTCGAAACAGCCAACGAACAGAAACTGAGAACTTGGGCCGGAAAACCATTACATGGCAGGCACTACAATGACCTGCAACAACCACACGTTGACAAAAAGGCATCAAATTCTTGGCTGGCCAAAGGCACTCTCCAGCCAGAGACAGAAGGATTCATGCTAGCCATCCAAGACCAAGTGATCGCAACAAGGAACAATCAGAAATTCATCCAGAGAAAAGACATAGAAAGCGACAAATGCAGACACTGTCATGCGGCATCGGAGACAATCCAACACGTGATGGCAGGATGCAAGATCCTTGCGCAGTCAGACTACAAACATAGACACGATCAAGTAGCGAAAATAGTCCACCAGAAATTGGCAGCGAATGCTGGCTTTCTGACAGAAAAATGCCCGTACTACAAATATGAGCCAGAGACCGTGCATGAGAACGAAACACACAAGCTTTACTGGGATAGAGCAATCATAACAGACAAGACAGTCCCACATAACCGTCCTGACATAACCCTCGTCGATAAATCGAATAAGACCACGTACTTAATCGACATAGCAGTACCCAACACCAATAACATACAGACAACCTACACAACGAAAATCACCAAGTACCAAGATCTCAGACATGAAGTACGAGATATATGGGGTATGGAAAAGATCTTCATCATCCCGTTAGTCATCTCAGCAACAGGGATAGTACCAAAAACGCTTGCGACGAATTTGGAGATACTCAACATTGACCCAAACACCTACATTGAAATACAAAAAGCCACAATCCTAAACACGTGTCACATTGTCAGGAAGTTTCTAGACATGGCACATTAAGAAGTGATGTAAAAAGAGGCTTGGGAACATGGCGCTCTGCCCGTCCCAAAGCCTGTTTCCGCCAAGAATGGGCGAGGAAAACTTTTATATATATATATATAAAATTCGAAAATATTTATTTGCTCAGTATTTGACAAACAATGAGCAACGAATGCAAAAATGCGTATATCTATTTAGTTAAATACAAACAGCGGAAAACACATACATCCTTATATAAAAATTTTATATACAGGGTGTATACAAAATGGCGGGAAAAGTTCACTACACGATTCCTTGTGAAAAAAGGAATAAAAAATGTCCAATACAATTTTTGCTTAAAATCATTATTTAATAAGTTATTTCAAATCATAGTTGAACCAATAATAAGGCAAAGCCAACCCATTTAGCATCGATTTAATGGAACGACACATGCGTTTGCGCATGTACGTTCCTTCCCACGAAGAGAAATTTTTCTCTTATTTTATAAGCAGTCGTGTCCCAGGGACATTCCGTCCTGTGCCCGTCTGGCAGGCTTGCGACGTATTTGCTATCCACGGTATAGTAAAGTGAAGTCCATACCCGCACCTTGGCCCCCTGAAATGCATAATCCGCCACTGCCAGTGACGAGCATATATTCCAATATTTTAAACAGAACGTAGTACATCTATGAAGCAACGTTTTCCACAGGAGGGCCTTAGTACAAATTGCATATCATCATATAACTTCGAAACTAGTTCATAATTTACCATCTTGGGTATTCAGTTTCGAAGGAAATGAAACGAGTTAAAGCAGATACTTGTTGATTCGGCTTTAATAGTAGTATTTTAGCTCGATGTTCATAACTGTGAAAGATTTGCAAAAGGCAGATGTTGTGGGTTTGGGAAATCTTATCTGAATAGAATCAATTTCCTATTAAAATCAAGTGTTCACTGAAAAAAAGTGGAAGTCATTTGGTTTAGCAATATCATTGGCAGCACTGAGCTCTTAGCGACCTCCCCTCCCTCCATTTGAAGTAGGTTCATGCTGCTTCTGAGTTTGCCATAGGCTATTTCCTTCTATTTGGAAACTGATGATTTTTATTTCATTTTTAAAGAAAATTTCATACGATTAATTTTTTGCCTCATTAATTGTAAAATAATAGATATTTTTTTTTTTCTCAAAGTACTTACTATAAGTTTTGTGGAAAATGAACAATGACGAACTGGGTCCTTTTCCTCTCGGGCTTTCCTTACTGCAGAGGTAATCAGTACGCCACTGCTGTCATATGATATGCGAATACAAAAACAACAGGATTAAATGCCGAGGAAGGGGGGGGGACAGA
>QLNU02015360.1:47512709-47526545 GCA_006491805.2 Dysdera silvatica
TTCTGCTCATTGGCTTCCTCCAGGACACGCTCTTCGGTATTACACAGGTTTAGTGGCGTGTAATTTGCATCTGCTAGTACTGTGGCTTGGATGAATGGTGACCGCGGACTTTTGAATTGGAAGTATTGCCTCATGCTCTGTATCTGTTTGTCATGTAGTTCTTTGAGGTCAGCTTTTCCGCGTCCTCCTTCTTCCCGGAGTAGTGTTTGCCGTTCAATTGCCGTTGCAGGGTGTAGTTGTCCGGCTCTTCTCTGGATGGTTCTCATTTTCCGCTGGAGTTGTTCTAGTTCAGTGTTGGACCATTTGATGATCCCGAAGGAGTAGGTGAGCACTGGTACCGCATATGCGTTAATTGCTTGCGTGGTGTTCTTCCCGCTCAGTTTCGTCTTCACAATGCTTCTAAGTCTTTCTTGGAATGCTTGCGTGAGCTGGACTTTGACTTTCTTGTGCTCCTGCTGCCGTTTTTGCATTATCCCTAGGTATTTGTAGGTTTCGCCCTCGTCCAAGGTCTTCAGTAGTCTCCCGTCTTCGAGTTCGATGCCTGGTAAATCTTCTTTGCTATTCTTCTGTATTTTGCACTTATCGAGGCCGAATTCCATTCCTATGTCCTTGGAGAATGTCTCTGTTATACTGATGAGTTGTCGGAGTTGGGTGATTGTTGGCGCGTATAGCTTGATGTCATCTACGTACATGAGGTGGGAGACTTTATGTAGGTTTCTCTTGTCTTTCTTCAGCATGTATCCGTATTTACTTGTGTTCAGCATCCTTGACAAGGGGTTTAACGCCAAGCAGAACCACTGGGGGCTTAGTGCGTCTCCTTGAAAGATTCCGCGGCGGATGGGGATCTCGGCCGTTTCTATTTTACTGTCTGGCGTGTTTAGCTGTAACCGGGTTCTCCATTGTTTCATGCTGCTCTGTAGGAATCGGATGATTGAGGGATGCACTTTGTATATGCTGAGTATTTCAAGGAGCCACGAGTGCGGAACAGAGTCGAAAGCCTTCTTGTAGTCTATGTATGCGGTGTTGAGTTTTCGCTTTTGTTTTCTTGCTTGTTCCAGGATAACTGAGTCGATGGTAAGCTGCTCTTTACATCCCAGAGTCCCTTTCTGGCATCCCTTTTGTTCTTCCGTCATTAAGTTGTTGCTTTCGCTGTGCCGGCTTATTTTTTCAGAGATGCACCCCGTGAGTATCTTGTACAGGGTGTTAAGGCACGTAATGGGTCGGTATTTCGCTGGGTTACTGGTATCCTGGTCCTTCGGTAGGAGGTAAGTTATTCCCTTGCAGAGGAATTCAGGCATTTTGCTGGGGTCTTCAATTATCGCCGTAAGTTCCTTGGCTAATGGGCCATGGGCGCTGGTAAATTTCTTGTACCAGAAGTTGTGTATGCCGTCAATACCGGGTGCTTTCCAGTTGTGCGTACGTTGGATTACCTGCTGGAGTTCCTCTATCGTGATGCCCGTGTACTCCATCTCCTCTATTCCTCTCGTAGCCTCCATTTCTTGCTGAATCCAGGGGGCGCTTTTGTGCTGTACTTCATTGGACCATAGTGTCTTCCAGAAGGTCTCTATTTCTGCTGGCTTTGGGGCTTCGTACTTGTCTTTGTTCGCTGGGGTCTCTCGAAGCTTCCTGTAGACGGCCTTCTGGTTTGTTCGGAATTCCTTGTTCTGTTGTTTTCCGTATATATATATATATATATATATAAATATTGCCATAGTAATACATACAGGGATATGCCAAGTAGTGTAGTCTAGGGAACTTACCACACTTCGTTTCCCAGCTGAGTAACAATATATTATTAATCGCAAAATATGTGAAACATAAATAGGTTATTTACATACTGAATATTATGACACTCGTGCCTCCTTGTAAATATTACATATAAGGAAGTTGAATGTTTATGCAAATTTTAAAAAGAATGCTCTGAAAGGAGCCGGAGAAGGCGTTTAGCATAGTATATTATGGTAAAATTTTTGCATAATTTTTCAGCACCATTTCATAATTTTTTATTTTCTTTAAGGTGCTTACCTCAATTAGCTAGATTGTTACTTTAGCCATTTGGCATAAAATAAAGATCTTTTGTATGTATATATAATTTTTTGATTGTATTTAGCATATAAAATTAGAATATGCTTGACTTAATTTATTTACTTATGGTTTGCTTCGCAAGACATAAATTCGCTTCCATAAGCAAGAGAATGATTGTAGATTTGTACCATATGAGATACATTTGTACTAATTTGAGTGTGAATTACATACATATATGTGTGTGTTGTGTTGTTTTTATGCAACTGGTAGTGACATATCCCCAGAGTTTGTCAATGCAACAATTCTTCATGTTTAAGTCAAGTAATTAAGTTTAATTGCAAGAGTGAATAATTTTCTTTATTATAGCTCTGCATTAACTCATTTTAAAGAATGGCTAAATTTTTGCTCCATCTGAACCGTACTTCTGCTGCCTTAGTGAGGCTTGTTGCCTGTAGGTGTTTGGTAAAAAGACTGTAAGTCCAGTTAACCACAATTCTCTACCCACTGTCAACAATTTCAAAAATACAACATAAGAAGATACCATTTCAATCACGTAGAAATCACTTAAGGAATTATAATATGTAAAATGAATTATTTTCCACCTCTGCCAGAAGTACCCAATTACAGTACCGAGCTAACCATAACATACTTGTGTTAAATTATCAACAGTCTATATATGGTAATCATTCATTTGAAATATACCATAGTTTACAGAAACAAATGATTTCTGTCATTGTAATTTAGTAAAGTTTAAATTGTGAGTTAAACAAATTTAAACATACATTTATTCAATATGATCATAAGTTTGCACTTTTATAGATATAAAACAAAAATAAACAAATTGCTAAACACTGTGCATATAAATGAAGTAAATTTCGGTGCCGAAATTGTTGTTAGAAGATGTTTTATTTTTAGGATTTGTTAATTATGATTCCACCGTTAGCTTCGTCAATAGCACAATTCTGAAGTTTTTTCAAACGAATCTACAAATTCTTAAATTCAGTTACAAGTTTGGTGTGTGAATCTCTTTTGTTTACACAAACACCAACTTAAACTTTGATTTTTACAAATATCTGCCTTAACTTCCCAATTATGTCCAGTAATTTTGTCACCTTAACTAGCTCTATGTCCTATAGATATACCACTAACTCTGATAGACGGGGCACTTTCAAAAACAATACTTCAAATTTCATTTTTCAACCCAATATTTTCTTTCAATACCTCTACAAACACTCAGATACTATGCCACTGAAGCAACGAAGAGTAAATAGTAAAATTACTGAATGTTATTAACACAAACCACTTATTTACTTCGTTACACGATTCACGACAAGATCATTGGGCTAATGAATTGGCACTGCTGTATATGTCCCACTAAGTTTTTTTTTATTTAAATTGTCAAAAAAAACTAATTATAATGTGTATTTATAAAGCTTCAAATATAAAAAATGGCTTTTATTTAATAAGTAAAAAGAATTGTTTTCAACCTAACCATATTTTCACTGGATTCTAACTCCTTTTATAGCTAAAATAAATAATTTTTATCTGCTCACTTTAATTTGCATATAAGACTAGTATTGAAAAATAATTTACAGAAGTATGGTTATTTGTTAAAAAAATATAAAGTAACTTATTAAGTTTATCCCAATTCATAAGTATTTGTAATTTTTAAACAAACATATATGATTTTGTGTGAAGAGGTTTGAAACAAAAAATATTATACTATATGAACATAAATCGAGATAAACAAGTAGAAAGTGGGGTTTTAGAAATAAAAGTTTGATTGGTAATATTTAGGTTTATTAATGATACAAATAATTGAGGGAGAGTATTTTTACCATAAAAATTTAACTCGCAGATGTTTTATTTCTGTGTAGGACCAATATGAATACAGGTGAGTGGTGTTTGTGAATGGTTTTTCTTTTTGGTTTTACGGCTCAAAGACTACAGTGGTCATGCTGCGCCGGGACCTACAGTTTTCCGAGGAATCCGAACCTCTTAAGGCCTGGGGAACCAAACCCCGGACTACAGTGAGCAGTGCGATCTTTTATGAGATCTCTGAGTAAGCGTTCTTTTTGCACTGCTGGGAGTCGAACCCGGATTAGCCGCGCAATAGGAGAACGCGTTACCACACTGCGCCACCGCAGGGCCGTTTGTGAATGTAAAAAAAACCACTTTCATAGTAACTTTGTCTCTAAATGGTTGTGAATTCTTTGAGAAGCTACATGACTGGCTTTTATACCCTGAAATTGATTTTCTCTAAGTTGCCCGTTGAATAATTTTCCATAATAGGTATATCAGAGCTGGATAAACTAGAAATCAACGTGTGTAACAGTTTTGATCTATTTATGTTATGTATTTAATGTACATTAAATGGTTGAAGGTCTATTCAACCATGTCGGTTTCTGTTTGTGAAGTGTGAGATTCATAATTGGTGCAGTTTTTTAAAGGAAATTTTGTTAATTTTATAATAAAATTATTTATAGTACCCTTTACCAGATATTAATGGGCGGCAACGGGTGCATAATTACTGTTGACCAAAGGAACAGGAATAATGTTGTTTTTTGGAATAATTTATTTTTTTGTCTTTGTTATTTGCCCTCTCGCCTAAAGAATTAAAGTTTGTAATTGTTTAAATTAAATTAGGTAAAATGATTAATTACTAATTGTGACATAAAAGATGGAGTATTTATATAGCAGATATATAAGGTCAAATTCATTTAAAACACTGCTGCTTAATTCAAGTTGCTATTTGTTAGCCAGTTTGGAAATAGTACACTAAGAATTTATGCTAAGTAAATTAAGTGAGCAGAGTTACACCTAATATAATAATTAGTACATATGAATTATTATACAGACAAGGTGGCTTTTGAATACATTTATTTTGACATGTCTTATTTCTTTTACTCCCAGAACAAAACAATCTGTCTCTTACTCGCCTAACTTGGTCCTTTGGGTTGCAAGACCAAAGAGATTATACAAAGAAAAGGAGCCATCGATGTGTATAAATCTGTTTTAGTTCCCTTTTCACAAAATCTCAATACAAAATTTGCAGATATTGGAGTCTGGAGTACATTGTGGCCAGATCAAACCAAATGACAATTTATTTACATTTTTCACTCCTGTAAATCACTGCCTTCGAGATGAAAAATTTTCTCTCTCGGGAAAATATTCTTCTAACAGGCCTATCTCTTTTTTTTATCATTGTTTATATACGTTCTCTCCCCAGTTTGAAGTAACATGTGTCATTACACTTTCCACACCTATATTTCACATGTACTGTGTATCAAAGTGGAAAACTGGTGACAACCAACAAGTAATTTTACCATTTGGCCATAATACAGAATATAACTTTGAAAAAGAAAAAATCACCCTTAATGTGTTAGAATTCAATTATAAAAGTATACTAAATATAGTTACATATTTTTAAAAAATAATAAATTAATAAATCACAATAAATTATATACAATAAAACAGGTTTTCGGAGTGAAACATACTATAAATAAATCATTAAGAAATTGTTTATGAATCTGAGAAAAATTAAACAAATATATTTGAAATTACAGTAGGTTATATTCACTTTGAAACTACTTCTCTTCATAGTAGGGTTGAAATACGTCAGAAATCACGACCTCTAAATATTACCAAACCATTTTTGCTTGAAATGCTTAATACTAAAATTTAAAAGTGCAAATTTGCCCATCGATTAAAAAATATCTGAATTTATTTATGAATAATTTGCTTTTAACACAGTTTATAACGTATATTTTGTAGCTTAATTTCAGACGCAACTATGTTCTTAAAGGTTGTAAAAATATAAATACCTTGCAGAGTGTTATCGTTAACTTTACTTTGTCGAAGTTAATTTTAGAGATGCAACAACGATTGTATTCCAAGATAGTGCGTTCATTAATGCTGCATAAATTACTGAAATCGCTCACCAAACCAGATCTATAAATGAGCAATGATAATTTTAATCAACTGAAATAACGTAGAAATAATCCGGAAAACATGAGGCAACAGAAACACATTGTGGCCGAATTATGCACCTGACGTTTTCAAGTGATAATTACAAAACTGACGTAATCTTGCTCCTTCCTGGTCTCTCCTGGAATCAACGTGCAAGAGGTGCAATAATGTGCCAACGCGTAAAATATTGCTTTCCTTTTTGCCACCTGTTTGTTTCTAGTTGCGTCTAGTTCCAGTAACGTAGTTTAGCTGCTTTTGATTTTAACGTTAGCGTTCACCGGAATAGCTAATCAATGTTAATTCTTTCGTTTTTGTTATAACTTTGTTACTTTAGTTCCATTCAAGTTAGGTTTAAAGTTACTAAACTCTCGTAATTATTTGCCCGAAGACATATTCAGAAAAACTGAAGGACGTTTAAGAATTATACCACTTCTGATTTAAAATTATATGGTGACCTATAACATAAATGTTCCTAAGTTCCGACCTCTTACGTGTAATTGATTAATCTGTAAACAATAGTTTGTATGAACGTAACAATAAAAACAATACGTAATAGGTGATCTTGATTGAATGTTTGAATACTTTAACTAAAATATGTAGAATTATTTTCGCGTACAATACAAAAGATTAAAAACCAATACAACCAGATGTAAAATTAAAATATGTATATATTTCGCTTTGTTACTCTTTAATTACGATTTCATCAAAATTTCTTCCGCAGATCGCAATTTTGTCCTAAGAGAACCGTAATTCAATTTATGATTTGTTCACCAAGAAATATACTCAGATTATAATTAAACCATTTGTAAAGTTTACATAGTTTTCATTAGTTTGTAAGTTGTGAGAAAATAAGCTTAATTAAAATGGATATTACTGTTTAAATAGAAAACTCAGCTCTGGCTAACAACATAAAAACTAATTCTTGACTTTTTTTACAGACCTGAAAAATAAATTTTAGCTAGCCGCAAAAAATATTTCCGGGGGAACATCCCATTACCTGTTTTTTATCCAAAAATAAATATTTGGCTTCAAGTGAACAACAAACTCTTAATCTCCACGTATATATTTAAAAAATTTAACCTTCATTAGAAAAATTAAAAAAAAAAGCTGTTTTCCAGTACAGTTGTTTAAAAATGGTGTGCTTAAATTATTTTGTTTAATATATCTAGAGATGAAACATTTTGTATAAGCTTTAACATTCTATTTACATTTATACACAGAATTTCCATATATAAATATTTGCGAAATATTTTTGTATTTTTTTTCTCATAAACACACAAAATTGAGGTTCGTTTGGGCGTATCACTGTTTTTACAGATTATATAAAAAAAAATGAAAAATCGCCTCCTCTTTGTCGGCGGAAATAAATTTCTTTTACATCTTAAACCTTTGGTTACGTTTATTTGAAAATACAAGTATACAAAAATATAGCTAGAAATTTCCAAACGCATATTAGTATATATACAGTCTGAAAAAAGATCAATCTTATTAACATTATGATGAAATTGTATGATTATAATACATTCCACTAGCTTAACAAGGGGGCGTCATAAACCCCCATTTCGATGCAAATTTCTATATATACATATGAATATATGGATTTGTGGCTTTTTAACCCCATTATAAACCTGTAATCCCCCATCATGAACGTTCTGCGAACGCTAATGGTAAGATCGTTCTGTCTAACAAGGGAACTTCGTGGACTGTCAGAGATTGATTTTTCTGAATTTTGGTTTATAGGCCAATATTATCGAGTAAATGAAGAATTCACATTCAAATTTGGCCTACTCGACCTGGGGGAAGAGCATCAGCCCACTGAAAATAAAACTCACCCTACGATGATGCTTCGCAGCAAAACATCAGCTTTGCTGCATGACAGGTGAAAACAGTGTTTTGGCGTGCTGGGTAAGCATTAAACGCCAAACATTATCGTAGGAAAAAAATAATACATATGAACAAAATATAGCACATATTTATAATAGTCATTTTAGTTGTACCTGAAATAATTATACATTGTGTATGCCAGTGTAAAAGTAAAAAATATTTGAAGTGTTTACCTTATATTTGTATAACCGATAAAGTTCAAGATCATCTTTGGCGAAGAACGCACAAAAGCAGGCTGGAGGGTATGCCAGTTTTGTACAAATTGGTTGCGATCTTTCAAATCAGTAGCAGCTCTCAATGGCCTGTGCTTCCATCACTTTTGACGATTTCAAATTTTTTCTTAGAAAGTGCAATTTCAAGCGTTATTGGTCATTATGTCATGCTTTTCTACCGCAGCCAAATCCTTTTTTCACATTGTTTGTGAAAAATACACAAAGCAAGCCGATTTTGTATCAGATTATAAGATGGATATTGAGAAAGAAATATTTACATTTGCCAAAACTTTGATAAGCGTGGTAATATAGGAAATGAATGACGAGAACATACTTATTATTTATTTAAATGAAATGTAGTATAATGCAATACAGGGTAATGAAATAAATGATGAATGTGATGAACTAACTAATTTTCAGTCAGCGTGATTTACGCATTAGAATATGTGAAAAGAGTACTTTAGTTTGCAAGAAGTGGGTCAGGAAAACTACATTAGTTGAGAAGCATACAGCATCACTTTAAAAACATGCTTTTACATCGATAAATTTATCGCTTTCAGAATTATGTTGCTTCCCAGGGTACAAGATGTGAAAAACTGTTACGGATGAAAGACGAAATATTTGAGAAGTTTAAAAATGCCCGGGAACATGCTTTATTAACAGTTCACGATGCCGATTTAAAGTTATGGTTTCTGAACATTGCAATGAGAGAAACCTTGCAAGCTTTATAGCAAGTGATACTTTTCTACTAAAATTTAAAAATTAGCGTGTAATAACAAACAGACAAATCACCATGTTCGTTAAGCATGAACATACTATGAACACAATGGCTTTCGAAAATAAAGCTGTGGAACTCGTTCTTATGGTTACAGATGCAATGAGCAACTATTCTTTTGATGAGGTTTTAAACACTGACCACAGCGGATTCACTAAAGAACGGGCATCTACGCGCACTCTGTCGATTAAGAGGGAAATCACACTCCAAGTATCATTCAATCTTCTCACGCCATATCCCATTCCGTAATAATCCGACCTATCATTTCTGCTACTGGACAATCATTGCGACAATTTCTGCTCATCCATCAGGAACCAAAGGGTGTATTCGATCCACGGGTACAGGAAAAGTTATTTAATCTCCTAATGTTATTCTGGAATGTTCCAAAAGTGGCAAATCCTCTACCGAAATACATAAGATGTTCCTCAGCGAAGTACTCAAACCGAACGTAACATCAAAAGTTCTATTAATTATGGATTCGTGGACAGGTCAAATGGACGAAATTACACTCTATAACAAAAAAATCGATGCACCAAGAAGGAGTTGTCCGATTGTAATGAAATTTCGTATGCAAAGACATTTTGACCGAACATGCAAATGATTAAAATTTGGTGTCCAATGAATGAATAGCGGGAACTCCAGCGCATCGGAACTGCGCATTCAGCAGGTGTATATAAGGAGCGATTCTCAATATGTGGTCAAAATTTCTGTTGCATTTTGACTGCGGATATCTTACGTCGACTGTAACAATGCCTCGCCGAAAGATTCGTGCTCATTACGAGCATATGTCAGAGTTTGAAAGAGGTCGTGCTATCGGATTGAAAGAGGCTGGTTGGACGAATCGAAGAATCGCTGGACATGTGGGTCGAAGCGATGCGGCGATTGGACGGTGCTGGCAAGAGTGGGTCAACAACGGCAGATGTCAGCGTCGGGACGGCAGCGGTCGACCTAGGGCCACAACAGAACGGGAAGACAGAGCGATTGTCAGAGCAGCTGTCACAGCACCGGATTCGTCGTTATCAACTATCCAACGTGTGGCCCGCACACATGTGTCCAACATGACCCTCTGCAGACGACTGAGAGAGCGGAATTTACGCTCGCGCCGACCGTTACGCCGCTTACCTCTCACGCCTTTACACCGTCAAGTCCGATTACAGTGGTGCCGGGCTCGATCAACTTGGAACTGCGCTGACTGGGGACGTATAGTCTTTAGTGACGAGTCCTGTTTCCAACTGTGTCCTGACGACAACCGCAGACGTGTCTGGAGACGTCCAGGGCAGCGTGGGGATCCTGCCCTTACTATCGCACGCCACACATGCCCACAACAGGGCGTTATGGTCTGGGGTGCCATCTCCTTTGATAGCCGGAGATCTGTTGTGTTACCGTTCCTTTTGCGACACCCTGGACTTACGTTTCAACAAGACAATGCCCGGCCGCACACGGCACGTGTTGCTATGAATTGTCTTCAAGCTTGCCCAATACTTCCTTGGCAAGCTAGGTCTCCTGATCTCTCTCCCATAGAGCACATTTGGGACGCTATGGGAAGGCGATTGCAACCATCCCGGAATGTTGACGATTTAGCCCGACAGTTGGAGACAATTTGGCAAGAAATTCCGCAGGACACCATCCGGGATCTTTATCAGTCTATGCCACGCCGGGTGACAGCTTGCATCCAGGCCAGAGGTGGACCAACGCCTTATTGACTTCCTCCCTTTGTAACGGTCAAACTCTGCAATAAATCATTCAATTGTTCTGAAATTTTAATGATTTCTTTTTCTATGTATGTTCTTCACATCCACCAATTTTTATCGCAATCGCCACTCCCTTAGTGAGTCGATTTTTTGTATAGAGTGTATTTGATGACGCATTTACTCACGCCGGTCTCAGATTCATGAAGTGAGATTTACCACTGAAACAACCCTCATAGAGCTTGCAACGTATATTGCTTTCTTCAATGAAATATTTGATAAATATTTCATTTGATTAAATATTTGAAATATTTGAATATGCAAATGTGTATCATAATAATGCAAAAAATATTTTGCATTATTATGATATATAAGCTGATCAGAAAGGACTAACATAACAAAATTGTATTTGCTCATTCACAATCAGCTGTTTTCCGTAAAATGCCGTAATATTTTAATTTATGATTGGTGGAAATTAACCTGTTCTGTACCCAAGCCTGAAAAATTCTTCGATGTGTAAGAACTTTTTTTAATTTTATTATTTATTATTATTTTTATTATTATTTTTAATTAGACGGCCATTTTTCCTTCTTAATACATATTCCCTGTCATCCGAGTTTTTTTGGTTTTTTTCTTTTTTTTTCCGATCATCTCTCTCACCATAGGCGTACGCAGAAAGTCCGTAAATTGGGGTTATAGGCTCAATGGGCGGGGTTACAAAGCCGCGACTTACATATTGCTGTGTTAAACTTACAAAATTTCATTGCAAGTGGGAGGCTTACAACCCCATCAACACACATTACACCCCTGCGTACGCCAATGTTTGTCACACTTGATATTTTCATTTTTTTTTTCAGCCTGTGTTACTCTTTCTGCCCTTTAGCCTTACCCCAAAAGGCATCCCCAGCATACGTATTTCTATCGAACGGGACATTTTCTCTTCCTCTATTTGTAATTCCTCGTTTACTCTTCTGTTATACACAGTCTAAGAACTTCTTTATATAACCTGGTCTTGAGTTTCTTTGTCATTTTATGACTTCTTGCATTCATAACATATCGCGATATTTTTCCCATCTTGAACAAATTCTTTTCCCTTACATCTTTTTTGCAAAATCTTTCTTATAACTAAATTTCTAAATATCCGAAAGCTCTTTATTTTTACCTATACCATATATATTTATTATCCCTGTTTTTATTAAATACACCTTCTATACTCTGTTTTTTTTCGTTTCGCATTTAATCTACCAACTTTCTATGTGTCTACCTACAATGAATTTTTTTTGTCTTTCTTGTCTTGTGTGTCTCCGCCTATCAAAATACTATCGGAAAAGAGGAGATATTTCGATGCTCCTCTTTGAATGTCGCAGATCAATATACCCATAACGATCGTAAATGAAATTGGGCGAAGTGCCAAACCATAATCCAAACCAAACTTTGTTGAAAACTAATCCCCTAATCCCATCGCCCTTCTTATCTTTTTGTTATAAAATCTTTATATATATACAGTGTTATTCAGAAACAATCATCCGATTTCAAAATTATATATTTTCAAAAATAAACAACGCAGAATGATAAGCAATGCAGGAATGAAAAGAAAAAATGCCCAAGTTTCTTATTTTTTTTTATAAATGTTCAATATGACATTCTTTAGTCACATGTACAATGCCAATGCGATATACAAATTCCTGCCAAACACATTCTATTGTGTTGTTGTTCATAACTGCTATTAAAGCAGCAGAAATGCGTTGTTTTTTTTGCATAGATTATTAGACAAAGTGGCACAAACACCTGATCTTTCAGATACCCCCAAAGGAAGGAGTCGCATTCGGTGATGTCAGGAGACCTAGGAGGCTAGCAATGTGACACTGAGCCATTTGGTCCACTGCGACTGATCCAACTATAAGGTAACTGTTAAGGAAATGACTTACCTCTGTATGCCACAAAGTGGGATCGTCTTGTATGTCTAAAATTTAGATATTTTTCCTTTTCATTCATGTATTACTTAACATTCTGTGATCTTTTGTTTTAAGCCCTGCGGTGGCGCAGTGTGGTAACGCGTTCTCCTAGTGCGCCGTTAATCCGGGTTCGACTCCCAGCAGTGCAAAGAACGCTTACTCAGAGATCTCATAAAGATCGCACTGCTCACTGTAGTCCGGGGTTTGGTTCCCTAGGCCTTAAGAGGTTCGGATTCCTCGGGAAACAGTAGATCTCGGCGCAGCATGACCATTTAACTCCTTGAGCCATAAAACCCCAAACAAACATCTTTTGTTTTGAAAACAGATAATTTTTGAAATCGGGTAGTTCTTTCTGTATAAAACTGTGTTTTAGCAACTGAGTTTTTTGCTGAAATTTTTTTGTCTAGTGTATATATGTTTTAAATATAATAAATATATCTTGCAGATACACATTTCTTCTAAAATATCAGAACTTTTTGTTATTCTGTTTTCAAGGGCCACGAAAGTTATATGCAAAGTTTTTTTCCCATTCCTTGTGCTTCTCCAGTAGTGCTTATCGAAGACGGATGATTTTGTAAAATTAAATATTTTAAACAATTTTTAGCGTAATAGAATATTTTTCCAATTATATTAACCTTTTATGAGCAACCAACTCTAATTAAAATAATATATATTTCAGTAGAATATTTCAGGATTATTTTTTGATTTTTTTCTAGCATCTATATCATGAAAGCAAAGATTGACTCACTGTGCGATACACTTAAGATATAATAAGCACAATTTGCACAGTTGTGTGTTTAAGCTGTGTGTTTAAGCTGTATTAAATTATTACAACTCTGATAATTGAGTTCTTTATTTTATTATTTCCTAAAAATCTGTATCATGTACCTCAATTTATATTAAAATTAAAATTTATATATCTGAAAAAATTTATACTCTGTTCAGGCGAAAACAATATCCTTTTAACACTATATTTAGATAGGTCTTATTATAAACAAACACGTATTTCTCACATGTATAATTTCATTTCAACGCCACAAAAGCGTCGAATAATTTTATTCACAAGATACGTGTAAAATGCATACACTCTCTTAAAGAGAAGATGGTGTTTCAGTATTTTATTATTCATGTGTAAACTAGTCTAAAAATATCTTTAGAGCAAAGTTTGCGCTTTAGAAGATAAGTTATTTATGGGACGGAGACATTTTTCTTTCCCGAATTTTAAGGTGGGGAGCGAATATATGCTATTTCAAAGAGTTTGAGCAATGATATTGACAGGAACAAATTTGCGAGTTTAGTATTTTTAAAAAGGATATAACAAAATACGT
>QLNU02015360.1:47532026-47550393 GCA_006491805.2 Dysdera silvatica
TGCGTCTGGTGGGGCACGATCCCACGACCTTCTACAATCCCGATTGGTGCTCTTACCAACTGAGCCACAGACGACAAACACTCAATCTCCCTACGAACGTATTTAAAGCGTACTTTTCGAAACCGGTTTTCAAACCGTTTTTTTTAAATATCTGGGAAACTAAGCGCTAAATCGAAAAAATGATTTCTAACTAAAGTTTATTTTTTTGGAATAAGAATAAAAAACATAGGTTTTCCTTTTGAAGAAACGAGTTTCACCTTCAAATGAGTTTAAAAACGAACCCTATGTTAAATATAGATAACGAAAAACTTTTCTATATACCCTCAAGGTAAGCAGTTTTGTTTCAATGATATTTTTGTAAAACATTTATTTTTTTAGATATTTTACATTCTCAAGTTACATAGTCCACCCTGTATATGTATATATATATATTTCATTATGTAAGCATATAATAAGGATATATTTATATCTCATTGTTGGGATTTTGGAACATTGGTTTAGTTGTGGTTATATTATGATGTAAGATATTATTACCCTTCACAGGGATAACACAATTGCCAAATAATGGTCAACACAGAAAAGCCTCCGGGGCGAGATTTTTGTGAGTTTTTCGTGGGGGAATTTATTATACAAATCCTGGATTCGGACCAGGGTACCCGCGTTTTTTTTTCTCCAAATATAAAAAAAGCTCTAGTTTGAGCTACTTAAACGTGGGTGGCAAAAAAAAATATTGTATAATTTGGTTATATTGGTTAGATTTTTAATATTGAAGTGATTAATTTCTAGAATTTCATCCTGAACTTTGGAATATAAGAATCATTAATAAAAGAATCTCCATTTCCGCATTCTCGTTGAACAAGATTCACAATTTAGGCTACTACACAAATATTACTTAAAAATTAGGTGACGTTCTTTCCGTAAATAAAGAACATCCGCTATTAAAGTTTTATTTCATAGAATGTATTTTACGAGCATAATGCATCACTTGAATGAAGAATTTAGAACTCAAGCATAACGTAATATTCCATCATCCTTTGTGATATTAATATCCTCTTGCATTTAAAGATGAAAAACCCATCTTCATACAATGCATCCCCAACACTCACTTTATAAATTCTTTTTATTCTCATGCTACATAAATTCTTTTCATTCTTTAAATTTTCATTCTTTATAAACTGTTAACTTATAAATAAACCAACTACGTTAACGTAACAACATAATTTAAAAGTTATGTTTTGATAATATATCATCATCATCATCGTTATACTTAACCATTATCTATCATTGTTGGATGAAGATCTCTCCAAATGCCTTCACATAAGTCTATCCTGAGCTTGTTCGCTTCCACGTCACCACAACCTGTTTTCTTATTTCATCCACCCATCTAGTTTCAGGACGTTTTCTAGGTCTTCGGTGGTCTCTTGGAATCCAGTTCAGAATTTCTGTTGTCCATCGTTGATCAGTTCTTCTTGCAATACGCCCAGCCCACCGCCATTTCAGCCCTTTTACTTTAGTGATGATGTCTCCTGTACTCTAGTTTGCTCTCTCACCCAAGTGTTTCTTTTTCGATCTCTCCTAGTTATTCCAAGTATGCACCTCTCCATGCTCCTTTGGGTTGTCTGTAACTTTCGTATTGCTGCAATTGTTAGGCTATATGCCTCTGATCCATAAGAGTGGACTGGCAATGCACGCTGGTTGAAGAGCTTTCTTTTTGGACGCAGACAATTTCTACTTCAGGATAAAATTTTCTCTTCCAAATGCACTCCAGCCAAGTTTAATACGTATGTTGAGTCCTTTTATAATGTTGTTATCCATTGAAATCAGCTGTCCAAGGTAAATATATGAAGCAGCAATTTCTAGTTCCATGTTGTCAACTTGTATTTTTGTTTTCTCTACGAAATTATTGAACATGATCTTCGTTTTTTGTATGATAATCTGGAGTCCAAATTATTTACTTCTATTTGAGAGCTCCTGGACCATGTCTTGGAGTTCTGATGGGTTCGTTTAAAAAATAAAAATGTCATTAGCAAACCACATATAATTTAAATATTCACAATTTAATTTTATTCTCTTGTTATTCCAATGTATCTGCTGAAAAGTCATATGTACAGCTGAAATAAAAAGTTTTGGAGCAATGGTATCTCCCTGCCTCATACCTTTACTAAATTTGACAGTTCTGGTATCTTTATGTAACCGAAATTTTGCACTTGCATTTTTATACCCACATTTTACCATGTCAATGCACATATCCTTGACGTCTGTTGATCTTAAAGAGTGCATGGCTGCTGACGTTTTAATAGAGCCAAAGGCCTTCTCATAGTCAATAAAAGCCATGCAAAATGGAATTTCATATTCATGTGTTCTTTCAATTAGTTTTCTTAATACTTGAAAAAAGTCTACCGTACTGAATCAACTTAGAAATCCAGCTTGTTCTCTTGGTTGAGCTTCATTTAATTTTTTCTGCTGGCGATGTGTTGGTACTTTTGTGAATATTTTATAAAAAACAGGTAATAAGCTAATTGGTCGGTAATTTTTCAAAACCTCTTTATCACCTTGTTTATGCAAAAGGATTACTATTGCAGAATCTCGTTTGTTTGGTATGTTAACACTGATAAGACATTGGTAAACAATATTACAAGTATGTCTTCTACATGTTCTCCAGCTTCTTTTAAGATAAGTAATGTAATGTCATCATCGTCAGGGCTCTTCTTTCTTTATACTTTTTATTGCAAATGCTAATTTCTCTTTTAAGACTTCAGAAGCTGTTCTTTCGACTATCTCAGAGTTCGTTTAATCCTCAGTTTCCTTCATATAGTTTCTGTATAATTCTTCAACTGTTCTATTTCTGCCCTATTTCTTTTTCGGCGCCATTCTCTCCTTTTAATGGAATGATGTGTTTCTGCCCAACAGACAAACTTCCTTTAACAACCCAAAGTCTCTTGCTGATCCCAATGGCCTCACAATTGAATTTTCTTATGTCTTCTTTCATGCTTTTGCGCAAAGTTTTGCAAAGTTCTGCATACTCGATCCTGCTACTAGTATTTGGTTGTCCACCTTTATATCTCTTTTTCCTTTTCATGAGTTGTTTCGTCTTCTCAGATAATTTGTTATTGTGGTTTTTATACGTTACACCTCCAATATCACCAGCAGTTTCAATTGTTGTCTTAACAATGTTTTCATTTGCTTCTGAAGTACTAACATCTTCAATAAGTCCTAGCAGTGCAGAAAAGCGATTTTTTAATTCCAACTGCAATGCCTCGGTATTTGCTTTCAGTTTCATTAAATCCACCCTCTTACTTGTTTCCTAATGAGCTTCTGTCTTTCTGGTTTAGTATTTAAGTGCATTTTACATCTCACCATTCGATGATCACTTCCAGTATTAGATCTGTTCAGTAAGCTGCAATCTTCAATAATTGATTTCTTGTTTACCAGGATGTAGTCAATTTCGCTAGTTCCCCCATTAGGGTGTTTCCGTGTCCATTCCCTTTGTAGTTTTTTCTTAAAAAAATGAATTCATGATGCTAAGATTTTCAGCTTCGGCAAATTCTATGAGTTGATCGCCACGTTCATTCCTTTCCCCGTATCCGTATTTACCAACCGATGTCTCTCCTTGTTCCTGTTGTCCAATTCTTGCATTAAAATCTCCCATGATGAGCTTGATGTGTTGTTTCCCCTTGGTATGTAGCTGTTTGATTTCTTCATAGAATTCCTCAACCTCCTCGTCGGTATGGCTTGATGTTGGTGCATATGCCTGTACTATCTGAAGTTGGTATCGCTGGGTTAGTTGAACAACGAGCCTCGCTGCTCGATCTGACGTGCTTTCGACTTCAAGAAGGTAGTCTTTAATTCTTTTGTTGATTAAGAAGCCAACACCACTTGTTCTTCCAGTTTCCGTTCCTCTATAATAAAACAAATGTCCACTTTTAAGTTCCACCAACTCTTCACCTTTTCTTCTAACTTCACTGAGTCCTACAATGTCCCATTTGATCTTGTCAAGTTCTTCTTCCAATTCTTGAAGTTTTGCTTCAGAAGCAAGGGATCGTCCATTATACGTTGCCAAGGTCAATAACAAACGGCAGCCTGGGCCATTCCAGTGATTCTTAGCACCCCCTGCTTTCATGCCACGCTGACCGCTGCCTTGATCAGGAGCACTCCAGCACCTGGAGACTAGGGGCTATGATTTTTGGTGTAAAAGCATAGTGGAGGAATTAGCCATCATTTTACAACGCTATCTGGAAGGATTGATGAATTAGCCCTCCCCTTCAGCTTTTCTATCCGTGCAGCAAATATTAATTTGCTTTATAGATAGAAAGCCCGGCCCGCACCACTTGAAGGCGGAGTAGGACACTAGGTTACATCTTCACATAGGTTCACCGTATGGGTCGCCTTCCAGTTAGATACCAGCAGCCCTTTATTATATATATTTGAAATATTTATAAAGAACGATTATTGAATTAAAAATATAAAAGGAGTTATATTGATAATGCTGCCCTGAATTTAAGATCAGGGTGTGGACTTAAAAGTTTTTATGGGCTCAACTCTCCACCTTTATTTATATAATTAACTCCTTTTATATTTTTAATTCAATAATCATTTTTCGTAAAGATTTCTAATATATTTCTATATAATAAGTACTACATAAGCTCATTTATTATAATTGATAATTGCATTTTCAAATTTCATACATACTAACAATTAAGCATTTGAAGTTATCTTTATATATATAATTAAAATACTTATATATATATATATTTAGCTGGAGGCATGTCATGAAGAACTGATCAACGATGGACAACGCAAATTCTCAACTGGATTCCAAGAGACGACCCAAGTCCTAGAAAACGTCCTGAAACTAGATAGGTGGATGAAATAAGAAAAGAGGTTGGGGTGACGTGGAAACGAATGGCCCAGGATAGACTTGTGTGGAAAGCATTTGGAGAGACCTTCATCCAGCAGTGGATAGATAATGGTTGAATATGATGATGATGATGATGATATATATATATTATCAAAACATAATCTTTAAATTATGTTGTTACGTTAACGATGATATATATATATATTTCATCATCATCATCATCATCATATTCAACCATTATCTATCCACTGCTGGATGAAAGTCTCTCCAAATTCTTTCCACACATGTCTATCCTGAGCAATTCGCTCCCACGTTATCCTAACCTGTTTTCTTATTTCATCTACCGATCTAATTTAAGGACGTTTCCTAGGTCTTCTGTGGTCTCTTGGAATCCAGTTGAGAATTTGCATTGTCAATCGTTGATTCGTTCTTCTTGCAATATGCCCAGCCCATCGCCATTTTAGCCCTTTTACTTTAACGATGATGTCCTCCTCTCCAGTTTGTTCTCTCACCCAAGTGTTCCCTTTTCGATCTCTCCTAGTTATTCCAAGCATTCACCTCTCTATGCTTCTTTTCGTTGTCTGTAACTTTCGTATTGCTCCAACTGTTAGACTCCATCTCTCTGATCCATGACACTAAACCTGTGTAATACCGAAGAGCATGTCCTGGAGGCAGCCAATGAACAGAAACTAAGCTCTTGGGACGGAAAACCATTACATAGCAGGCACTACAATGACCTACAAAAATCACACGTTGATAAAAAGGTAACAAATGCTTGGCTGGCAAGGCACTCTCCAGCCAGAGACAGAAGGGTTTATGATAGCTATCCAAGACCAAGTGATCGCAATAAGGAACAATCAGAAATTCATCCAGAGAAAAGACATAGAAAGCGATAAATGTAGGATGCAAGATCCTCGCTCAGTCAGACTACAAACATAAACACGACCAAGTGGCAAAAATAGTCCACCAGAAATTGGCAGCGAATGCTGGCTTTCTGACAGAGAAATACCTATACTACAAATATGCGCCAGAGACCGTGCTTGAGAACGAAACACACAAGCTCTACTGGGATAGAGCAATTATAACAGATAAAACAGTCCCACTTAACAATCATGACATTACCCTCGTCGATTAATCGAGTAAGACCACGTACTTAATAGAGATAGCAGTACCCAACACCAATAACATATGGGTAATCTACACAACGAAAATCACCAAGTACCAAGACCTCAGAGATGAATTACGTGACATATGGTGTATGGAAAAGATCTTCATCATCCCGTTAGTCATCTCAGCAACAGGGATAGTACCAAAAACGCTTGCGACGAATTTGGAAATACTCAACATTGACCCAAACACCTACATTGAAATACAAAAAGCCACAATCCTAAACACGTGTCACATTGTCAGGAAGTTTCTAGACATGGCACATTAAGAAGTGATGTGAGAGGCTTGGGGACATGGCTCTCTGCCCGTCCCAAAGCCTGTTGCAGCCAAGAATGGGTAAGGAAATAGGCTTTACAGGAATATATATATATATTACTTAATTTTTGTTAAAACAACTAATGATATTTAAACATGTAAAGAAATATGTGTAATATCAAGACAAGTAAAATACTAGAAATAAAAGTTAAATTATTTAGTATTAGAAAAATGACGCCGAAACGGCTTTTATTATAAAATATTTAATTTTTATTTAACTGAAACGACGATTAAAGTATTTTTAATTAGTTTTGCTAATTTTAATTAATTTTCGTTAAATGCTATTTATTTTCCTAATTTCAGTCAACGTTTTTCTTTTTTGTAATTAAAATTCTGTCAAATTTTCTTATAATTAGTTTTGCATATTAAACCGCATATTTGCGATCATCATGTTACTACACGAAGTATTTGATAACAAAACTTTTTGTATCTTTCTTTCCGGAAAGGAAAAAAATTGCTTTTCAATTTTAAATGCCGATAACATTGTACACGTCACTGAAAAAATGAGCCTAATTATTTAAAAATTGGAATCAATTACTAAGCCCTTGTGATGGTTTTGTAATCAGGAATATTTCATGATACCGCCTATTTATTCTCTTCTCATTATATGCATGTAACTCAAATTGATATTATTAAACAAAGCTTTTTATGAAATTATATAGGGTACAGTTACCCCCTTAAAATTGGTATTATTGCTACAAATTTATCATATGACGAAAAAAGCTACATGCCTATAACTTTCAATGAAATTCAGTAATAGTAAAAAATATATAAAATACTTATAGAAGTTAAAATAACGTTTAATGAACTATGAAGTTATTCATAATTTCGTACAAGATATGCTTTCGGTACGTATGATGATGATTATAACAAAAATGCACTATATACCCGTATTTATTTAAGACATATATAAAATATATATATTCTATATTTGAATTTATCTAACAATTACATAGCAGAAGTAAGGAGAGTTTTCTGAAGAAGAGAATTTCGAAACTCACCTAAACTGTAAACAGAAATATAACTATACTAGTGTCGTATTTTTTGGTACATCACTATCTTAAAATATTGCAAATTTGTTTTAAATTGATTAATATGCTTTCTGATTATTGCTTGTCGTCTTTTATTTACTACATTTAATGAATGAGCATCAAGTGAGCTAATTAATATCATTAACTTACTACGGCTTGCTGCTGGACTGATTATTCGCTGCTGATAGACTGTTTCCCTTTTGTCAACATTGAAAAAATATATTTGATGCTTCCTTTGCCAAAACGATCCATATTTACTAATCATATTCGCGTGCTGGGCACATGGCTAAATTAAATTCACCCCCTTTTTTTTTTGCTATTTTTACTTATCTTATATTTTGTTCACTATAATTCAACCACGGAGTAAGGATAAGAAATTACCGGTGCCTGGCATGCTGACTAGAAGCCAAAAGTCTACCTCATGTTCTGGCCTGCCAGCGAATATTGTTTCTCGTAGTCGGATTAACAGCTTGGAACGTCCACTACATGACTCTGTTTCCCAATTAGGTGATGAAATTACATCTATTCGACATACTATGTCAACTGAATTGAACGATATCAGATCCTTGGTATCTATATCAAATGAGCCAGATGGGGATTCTGTCAGAATGTCTGAGGTCACGAAATACCGGGTCACAGAGCCGTAATTGGTGCATCTGTTGCAACTGTTCACATTACCTGGCTCGGTAAGAGTTTGAGGGCATTTGAGTCTCAATGGACTGATAAGACTGATCTCATTAAGAAAGGTCTTCGGTCCCTGACTGAACAAATATCACATATGAGGTTCACAATCGATGCCCTTGAAAAATATGGCCGCCGAAATTGCTTAATCTTGCATGAAATCACAGAAAGTGAAGATGAAGACTGTTTTTTAAAGGTGCAACAGATTTTCTTAATATTAGTCTAGGCGTTTCATTTATAAAGACTGTCATTGATATTACACGTAGATTTGGTTGGAAAAGACAGTGAGACTGTTCCGGTGCAAGACAAACCAATAATTATTAAATTTCTAAGAAGTTTTCAACGGGATTATGTGTTACGTAAGAAAAAAAAAGGTTAAAAGGATCGGGTAAGCTGTTAACTGAAAGTTTAACGAGTGTATGACTACGATTTTCTATAACTTTTCGTGAGAGTAGCTTAACTACCTTGACTAGTTATGGTGATATTTGTGTGTGGTTGGACCCTGGAAGGCTCACTCAGCTTTGTAATTTGGGCGAAATGAGATCTTTTGACAAAAATGATATTAGTAATTAACTAAATACTTTTCGTACTATCCCATCTTACTAACTGGTTCTCATTATTTGAAGAATAAAACTGTATTATCTGATGTATGGGACTGTGGGTAATCTCTAGAGTCTCCAAGACAAACGCGAAAAAAAAGGAAAATTGTCATTTATTTTCTGAACATTAGTTAATAAGTATGTCTTCCCGTCTCTCTTCTTTCCCGCCCCATCCCTGGACAAAAACACCTTCCACCGGCTTTTTCCAGAAGATAAGTTTGTACCTGTATTATAGTTTTAAACAACAGTACTTTAAGTTGTAATCAGATGTTTCTTTGCTTTTCCAAAGTAATGAATTTATTAAGCCAAAAGTCATGAACCGCAAAAGGTTGATGTTTATTGCGTCTTTTCTCTATAATATACAAATTGCTCAAATAAATATTTAGGTTGTGTATAAGATTAGAAAAGTTAGAGAGAAAAAAAAATCATAAATAAATTCTATTTCAAAATTTTCATTTATTGTTTTTAAAAACATAGAATGTGTGTAAAAACTTTGAGGAAATTTCCCAATTAGGAACTTTGGATTTTAATGCAATCAGTTTTCTGTAGCTGAATGCAAAAAGAGATATATATATATATATACTTTCATAAAAATTTTTGCTTTTGGGCATAAACCAAATCCAGCGAAAACAATTCTTAAATCTTGTTTCATGCAAATCATACGTAATGATTACTTTTACAGTTAAAAAGATCCCTACTGCAAATACCTAATTGCTATTGGCGTGAGACCAGATTCTTCAAATCCTGATAATGGTGGTATCAAGGTACTTTATGCAAGTAATGAGAATGTAAAGGTAGTTATTTTTGACAGTTGAAAAAAATAATCTTCACTATCGACAAACTAAAGCTTTGGAATTATCGAATTTCTTCGTTTAAAATTGGAAATAATTTTACAAATTTATTTATTTAGATTCACGATCTTTAGGTTAATCCAGAAGCTATATCGTTAACCCACATGAACCGAAAAAGTAAAGGTGTCTCAAGCGGTACCTACACCAGTGGCCTTTGTGCTACGTTCCAACGGCTACGTTTTAACCAGTCATCTAATAACATCGACCATGTATGATTTTATTGCTATCTTTTGTTTACAAATAATTTATTATTATTATTATTATATTACCATGAATATGTGTTTTTGCTGCACAAGGATTTTAGTACCACAAGCGAAAATAATAAAACAGCTTTAATCGTATCTTTTCTTCGAAATTATTTCGCATACACTTTCTTTTACATTACTCACACATCTTTTACATATATGAAAGACTGATTTTTTAAAGAAGTAATAAACATCTTAAAAATATTTTTTGTTTAGGTACTTTATGCAATGTTTATTTTCACTAAATTGGGATTTTTTTGTATATTAGTTGCAATTATCAATTCCTTATTTTGATGAAAGAATAAATGTCGGTAATTATTTTCCTGGGATCAAAAATAAAATGTAAAAAAGTATAATCACTTCTCCTAGATTTTATTAATTAAATTTTGCGAGAATGCTCTTCACACTTTCTCATCCGGAATTGTAAGACTTTAGAAAGTACTTAATGTTTCGCAAATGATAAAAACTGTATACATTTTTAGCTTCAACCTTATTCATTATATTTAGTTTTAATCCTTAATTAGAGCGAAAAATTATTCAAGTATTTAAGAAATCCTGCAGGCTTAAAATCCTTTTTACTGACACGCGTGGGCGTAACTAGATTCAAGTTCTAGGGAAGGCTATTCAGTTTCAGGTTCGGGGTGTGTCATTCATGAGTAATAGGCTAGAAGAAGTTATTTTTATAACAGTTATTTATTAACCTGAAAAACATTCGTACGCTTGCAATCCATGTGCCGTTGACGCACTTGATACATTATAGCATATGATTATGCTAGCTGAACTAAACGTGACATCACTGAACCAAAGAAAAGGTAGAAAACACAATAGACAGTCCGTTAGCGTCCTCCCCGTATGAGGTACGTACCAGAAGTCCCGCTTACGCGCCAAAATTCACGTAATGTTCTGTTCTTGACCAATCAAAATCTCACTAGGTTACATATATTCATATGACGTTCGATGCGGTGATTTCGCTGCAGGTAATTATTAGCCAATTAGAAAAATCCACTATTCCTCTATTCCGCACTTTGACATTTAAAAAAGAACAATATATGTTTTACATCTGATCATTTTTAGGTGTTCCATATAAATTACGATTTTAAATTATTAACACATATAAAATACACGACAGGGGGGTATGGCTCCAAACCTAAAGCTCGGTACATAGCACTCAATTGTAATTTTCAATTTTCTAGAGAGGTATTAATTTTTCCCATGGGAGGCTAAGCCTCTCCTAACTCCCTAGTTACACCAATGCTGATACAAGCCTTAAAAAAATAACATCAATTTATTAAACAGAGACAAATGGAAACCATGTTAGGGATTGTTGAAAGCTGAGATAGCCTCATGATAACGAGTTTTGCAAATTAATTGTTTTACAATAATTTGTTGGCCAAGCTTCAGAAAAAAGAATTTGTTTTATCGTTCACTATATAGAGATTTTATTTCTTATAATGAAAATAATCTAATCTTAATGGGCAGACAGAGACCTTAAGTAGAGAGACCTTTGAAATATAACCAACCAGCCAGTGTTTCCGTTTCAGGAATTTACCGGCCCAGAATTGCAGTAGTAGTTGCGTAGCACTATGTGATTTGATTTGGAATTTACACGGCATATACAGTCCTCAAAATACGGAATTTCAATTTCCGTAAATACAGATGCCATTGCTTTACTAATAAGAGACAGGAAATAGGAATCCACTAATTTATACTTATTCAGGTTTGGGATTAGAATGTGATGTTCACAAGAAATTTAACTTTACGGCGCTTGATGTCAAGTACAAGGTGACTCAAATTAAATAGTACCTATTCAGGGCCATCCAGTTGGAAAAACAACGCACAAAATGTTTTAAAACTTGATGCGCATATGTTTCAGACAACGAGGAAAAGATTGCAGTAATAAAAAAATATGAGAAATCGCCAATAATGGGAAGAGCTGCGTTTTCAGCCAGGGATGTCCCAATTTGAGTCACTCCTGCACCAAGCATATATAAACCCACATACATATTCATACATGAGCGGGCTCAACAAATCCAGGTGTAAGTGCATTTACGCTTCCCTTGGTTCCCAGAGTATCGCCTTATTGAGATGGGCAAAATACCATTCTTGTCTGGAAAGTGCGATTCGCTGACTTTTCTCAAGCCTTGTCTATATATATCATCATCATCATCATCATATTCAACCATTATCTATACACTGTTGTTGGATGAGTCTCTCCAAATGCTTTCCACACAAGTCTATCCTGAGCAATTCGCTTCCACGTCACCCCAACCTGTTTTCTTATTTCATCCACCCATCTAGTTTGAGGACGTTTTCTAGGTCTTCGGTGGTCTCTTGGAATCCAGTTCAGAATTTCTGTTGTCCATCGTTGATCAGTTCTTCTTGCAATATGCCCAGCCCATCGCCATTTCAGTCCTTTTACTTTAACAATGATGTCCTCTACTCTAGTTTGCTCTCTCACCCAAGTGTTTCTTTTTCGATCTCTCCTAGTTATTCCAAGCATGCACCTCTCCATGCTCCTTTGCGTTGTCTGTAACTTTCGTATTGCTCCAACTGTTAGACTCCATGTCTCTGATCCATAAGAGAGGACTGGCAATACACACTGGTTGAAGACTTTTCTTTTTAGACATAAAGGCAATTTCCCCTTCAGGATAAAACTGTTTCTTCCAAATGCACTCCAGCCAAGTTTAATACGTCTGTTGAGTTCTTTCATAATGTTGCCATCCATTGAAATCAGCTGGCCAAGGTAAATATATGAATCAGCAATTTCTAGCTCAATGTTGTCAACTTGTATTTTTGTTTCCTCTACGAAATTATTGAACATGATCTTAGTTTTTTGTAGGTTCATCTTGAGTCCAACTTCTTTACTTCTAGTTGAGAGCTCCTGTACCATGTCTTGGAGTTCTGATGGGTTCGTTGAAAAAATAACAATGTCATCAGCAAACCGCAAATGATTTAAATATTCACCATTTATTTTTATTCCCCTGTTATTCCAATTTATCTGCTGAAAAATCATCTGTAAAGCTGAAGTAAAAAGTTTTGGAGAAATGGTATCTCCCTGCCTCACACTTTGTAAGTTGATAGTTTGGTATCTTTATGTGACGAAATTTTTGCACTTGTATTTTTATACACACATTTCACCATGTCAATGTACACATCCTCGATGTCTGCTGATCTTAAAGAGTTGATGACTGCTGATGTTTTAATAGAGTCAAAGGCCTTCTCATAGTCAATAAATGCCACACACAATGGAAGTTCATATTCATGTGTTCTTTCAATTAATTCTCTTAATACTTGAATATGGTCCACTGTACTGAATCCACTTCGAAATCCAGCTTGTTCTCTTGGTTGAGCTGCATCTAATTTTTTCTGCAGGCGATGTGTTAGCACTTTTGTGAAGATTTTATAAATAGCAGGTAACAAGCTAATTGGTCGGTAATTTTTTAAATCCTCTTTATCACCTTTTTTATGCAAAAGAATTACTGTTGCAGAATCCCATTGGTTTGGTATGTTACCGCTGTTAAGACATTTGGTAAAGAATTTTGCAAGTATGTCTTCTACATATTCTCCAGCTTCTTTTAGGATATCTAATGTAATACCATCATCACCAGGGGCTCTTCCTTTCTTCATGCTTTTTATTGCAAATGAAACTTCTTCTTTTAAGATTTTAGGAGCTGTTCTTTCAACTATTTCAGTGTCTTCGTTTAGTGCTGTTACTTTCGTATAGATTTTTGTAGAATTCTTCTGACTCTTCTAAGTATTTCTTCCTATTTCGTACGGTGCCATCCTCTCAGCACCAATGCAATGATGTGTTTTCTTCCCAACAGATAAAACTTTCTTTAACATCCCTAAGGCTCTTGTTATTTTCAATGGCTTTCCTTACTAGCTCACAGTTGAATTTTCTTATGTTTTCTTTCATGCTTTTGCGCAGAGTTTTACAAAGTTCTATGTACTCAATCCTGGAACTGGTATTTCGATTGTCCACCTTCATATCTCTTCGCCTTTTCATGAGCTGTTTCGTCTTCTCAGATAATTTGCTATTGTGCTTTTTACAGGTTACACCACCAATTTCCCCAGCAGTTTCAACTATTGTCTTAACAATGTTTTCATTTGCTTCTGAGATATCAATTTCTTCAATAAGTCCTTCCAGTGCAGAAAAGCGATTTTTTAATTCCAACTTTAATGCCTCAGTATTTGCTTTCAGTTTCATTAAATCCACCCTCTTACTTACTTGTTTCCTAATGAGCTTCTGTCTTTCTAATTTAGTATTTAAGTGCACTTTACATCTCACCATTCGATGATCACTTCCAGTATTAAATCTGTTCAGTACGCTGCAATCTTCAATAATTGATTTCTTGTTTGCCAGGATATAGTCAATTTCACTGGTTCCTCCATTGGGGTGTTTCCATGTCCATTTTCTTTGCGGTTTCTTCTTAAAAAATGAATTCATGATGCTAAGATTTTCAGCTTCTGCAAATTCGATGAGTTGATTGCCACGTTCATTCCTTTCCCCATATCCGTATTTACCAACCGATGTCTCTCCTTGTTCCTGTTGCCCAATTTTTGCATTGAAATCTCCCATGATGAGCTTGATATGTTGTTTCCCTTTGGTGTGTAACTCTTTGATTCCTTCATAAGGATTCTTCCAACCTCTTCCTCGTATGGCTTGATGTTTGGTGCATATACATATATTTGAAGTAGGTATGGCTGGGTTAGTTGAACAACAAGCGTCGCTTCGATCTGATGTAATTCAACATCAGGGTAGTCTTTGTGTTTGTTGATTAAAAAGCCTTACCATTTATTCTTCCCAGTTTCCGTTTCTCTATAATAAAACAAATGTATTTTAGGTTCCACCAATTCTTCTAACTTCACTGAGTCCTACAAACTCCCATTTGATCTTGTCAAGTTCTTCTTCCAATTCTTGAAGTTTTGATTCAGAAGCAAGGGATCGTCCATTATCAGTAGACAGGGTCAATAAAAAACGGCAATATGGGACATTCCAGTGATTCTTAGCACCCCCTGCTTTCATGCCACGCTGACCGCTGCCTTGATCAGGAGCACTCCAGCACCTGGAGACTAGGGGCCATGGTTTCTGGTGTGTCAACATAATGGAGGAATTAGCCACAATTTCACCACGCTGGCTAAACGGGTTGGTGAATTAGCCCTCCCCTTCCGCCTTTCTATCCGTGTAGCAAATATTAATTTGCCACATAAATAGAAAGCTCAGCCTGCACCACTTGAAGGCGGGGTAGGACACTAGGTTACTGGCCCGGCCGGTTCCACACATCGTCACATACGTTCAGCGTGTGGGTCTCCTTCCAGTTAGATACCAGAAACCCTTTTGCAGGCCTTGATATATATATATAGTTTTAAACAGTGGCCATGCAAAAGAGAAATATATTTTAATTTTTGTTTTAGGGATATGAAACAAAGCTTTATGATATTGCCTTTGTTTCAAATGCAATAGAAAAATGTAACAAATGGTCTGCGGCCGCCCCTAGGTTTGACCGCCCAGGTACGGGCACATCCAGGTACAGCCCTACACGTTATATTTTAAGCAAAACCATTTTAAATTCTAAAACCATCGAAAGAAAGAAAAAACATTTTATTTTAAGAGTGATAAATTTTTATAGTACTTATTTAACTACCTATTCTACGTGGGACATTCACGTTATTTCTCCAAGTCTGTTTAGGTTTTGTTTAATGCTATGTATTATTTTCACTCGTTTATCTAATAATTTGTTCGAGTTTAGATAGTTTACATATTTTTATTCATATTTCAAAATATTGATTTCGCTCTGTGAACTATGCAATTTGAATTGTTTCCTGTTCCTTCCTCAAAGAACAAGCAGACAAGAACCTCCCTGAAAATCTCTAAAGTTCTATTGAGTGGAAAACAGAAAAGGGAGAGAAAAAAGCAATTCTTAAAACCGATAGAAAAGACGGTTGGCTTTTAGAAAATACCGTTTTTGGGTCGTTGGAATGCATGGAGGGTCCACCGCTCCCAAAAACAATCTTCGTAGAAATCGTAGGAAGCAGCATCCTGACACGAATCGCAAAACGCTTCAGGCAACCAAATAGCATCCGAGGATACTTACGCAGCACGACCAATTGAAGACCGTCTTGGAAGAAACAGAAACTCCAACTAAAAATGTGACTAAGATGAAACAGTTACAGTAGTTGTGAACCCTCGAAATATGGACGAAATATCGAAAATCAATAAATAAAGATTCTACGAAGATATCGATGAAAAGTATTGAAAAAAACTTTACCATTGTTGATAAAATAAGCTAAAGGAACTTTTGTCATTGAATGTTATCCCGAGGAATAAGATATAAGGTGTACTTGATCTCATAGTATTTTAAATACTACTGTAGGTTTTAAATATTCTTTCTAAAGCGAAATACACAGTCCAAGTTCCAGTACACAGTGTGTGCAGTGATAGTCAATGAGGCCAAATATTTTGCTTTGTATTTTTTAATACCCTACTTCTCAAAATTTTCCCCTACCCCCTTTATATATATATATATGCAATGGCGCACGTCGTGCCCTCCCCTTTATCGTAGTACATGGATAGTTATAGGATCTAACTTCGATTTAACGATTTTCACGCATATAGTGCAAATGATCGTTAAATAGAAGAACAGGAGAATACGTCTTTATGAATGACGCACCCACAGAGGGCGGGGAGGCAATGGATTCCAGGATCTTCCTTGGGTCGACAATTTACTTTTAAAATACGTTGAAATTGACAAATATTATATCAAAATAAATGTTTTTTTACATTTTCGGCACTCCCCCGATCAAAAATCATGGATGCGCTATTGATTGGCATGAAAATAAGAAATTATGGGAAAGAAAATCAATAAAATGCTTACCAGCGTTCTGAAGAATACGTTTAATTTTAATAAACGTAAGACACAAGTACGTACGTAATTAATCAAATTTATTTCGGCAGCAACATGAGCACACATGTGCATTGACATTACAAATTAATATTAGTTTAAGTTAATTATAGGAACGAAAACATAATTATATTAACATCATAAAAATATGAATACATTAGAAATGACTACAAAATATAAATACATCAAACCTAATTGGAAAAAATATAAATACATCAAAATTAATTAGAAAAATATAAATACATTAATTTATATATTATGAAATAATTTTGTTCATGTCTGCCTGGGTAGCGCAGGTAAAGACGTAGTCTGACAAAGCCTGCACCACCCAGGAGATATGTCTAGTAATTACTACTTCGAAAAGAAATCTTTGATTTAAATTTGTCTTAGTTTTCTCGGGAGGGGGAATTTAACATTGCCTTTTCAATTTTTTCAATTACATTGAAAAAATCATCGTTGACGTTGAAATATAGTAAATAACTTTACTGTAAAACTTTAAAAAACTTTAAAAAACTGTAAAACTTTACTGTAAAGGAGCATTCACTTCAATTGAGTGAACTAAACTGGTTGAAGGTTATAAAATCGACGATAGTTTCGGACGATTAATGGTCGTCCTTCTTCTAGGATAGTAAAAATGTCGAATAACAACAAGTACGTGTTGCCGATTTCAGGCTGGTTAAGTTGCCACAAAAATTAACAAATATAGAAACGATTGTTAATTTTTGAGGCAACTTATCAGCCTAAACTACCAGCCAAAAATCGGCAACACTCACTTCTTGTTATTCTACATTTTACAGTCCTAGAAGAAGGAGGACCACTATTGATCGTCCAAAACGATCGTCGATTTTATATTTTTTCGTTATATTGTGCTAAAAAACGTTAAATGAACCTTTTACTATCTGTGAACAATGAATGTCATTTCTTCGTCTATATAAACTGGTTGATTTTCTTACTAAAATTCTATTTCAAGCTACAGGATAATGATGAAAAGTTATTTTTAAAGTCTAAATCAAGGAAAATAAACATTAAATCGTGGAAAATATAACACTAGAGTCGACGTAACACAATCCGGAGCAAACAAACAAAAAAAAAGAAACACAAGCGTGAAATGGAAGGAATTCGTTAAATCGGGTATCGGTAAATCGAAGGTAGACTGTAATTTGTTTGCTTAGTGTACGTATTTTTGTACATATACATTAGATCCCTCCTAAAGGGACTCATTTTGGACTTGACTGCAGTGGTAGCCATGACAAGGTAGCCACTATACATAACAGACTTTGCTATAGTCATGAATATGTCTCTACCATTTCATCTCTTCAGTGATGAATTTATCAGGTTCCACTATATGTGCATATTTTAACGTTTTATTTACAAATATTAAGAGTGTATCGCTCAAATTAGAACAGTTTTATTTAAATAAATTCGTATGGATTTAAACACAGGATAATATTTCAGCTCCTATATATATATATATATATATATATATATATAAACATATAATCCATATTTATTTTGAGGTAAAAATAATAATTTAGTGTATAAAAATTGGCTGGCGAGCCTTCTTGAATAAATCTCGTGCAACAACTGTCTCATTGGCTTTCGTTCACAAGTATTTTAGATTCTCTGATTTAATTTATTTCTTGTGATAAGCTGAATCTAATTATTTGTTTACTTATCATTAACATTACACTAAATGCTATCTTAATTACTGGTAATGC
>QLNU02015360.1:47550493-47570743 GCA_006491805.2 Dysdera silvatica
TTGTTAGAAATATACGCGAGGAAGCATTTTTAAATATCAATATATCTATGTTTGTATTGCCAAGAAAATTTATTTTTTCATTGACTTTCGAGCAAATATTAAAACTATTAGAAATGACTGTTCAGAGACTAACAGAGCGTCAAATTTTTTACATTTGAGTTCGTAAAATATGGTCGAGAATTCACTCAGGATCACACTCAAGGAAACTATATTAGATAGCTGAACGTTTGACGATAAGTACTCTGTTTTTACGTTAGACTAATAGATTAGGTTTTCGTAAAAACTGTTTTTACTAAACAAGGAACACGCTTGCATTCCCGGGATTAAGACCATATAGTGAAAAACTCTACTTTCGATAACAATAAACAATATGCTTTCTTTTTATAACAAGCAACTTCATTAGTCACGTGGTTTAAGTATAGGTGCTACCCCCATCCCTCTTTGCGTAGGCCAATGTCTACAGGGCGATTAAAGTAGGTTTGGCCCCCCCCCCCCCGGTGGTAACTATCCTTGACGCGGCTTTCAAAGAAACCTATACAGAGAGCACCAACAAGATACACCAACAAGATAGATATTTTTTTTAAGCAATTAAAAATGACATAAAGGAAACTAAGCACCAAAACTAAACAAAAATAGGAAGATAGAAAGAAAAGGAAACTGGGAAACGTGCAATTTTCCATATCTTGAAATAACAGTTGAGTTGTCGTTATAACGACATTCGACTTTAGGTGTGCGTGTAATCATAAGTAGAGTTTATGTAATTGACTCTGCCTGACAATTTTTGTTACGGAAATGAGACGAGATGCGATTCCGGCTTGCAAAACGAGAGAATACCAGAAATAAGAGAATACAAGAAATATAATATACTAGAATATAAGAGAATACAAGAATTCTAAACCTGATAACGAATTTATTCCTTTTACTGCGTTCGATAGGCCTTAAGTCTTCGAAGGAAACAGATTGTAATTCTGAACAGAGCAATCAATGGGGCATGCCATTCGTTTATACCCACTTCTAGGGATAGCGGACCAAAGTAAAGAGCGAAAGAATACGAATCAGTGCTGAGTTGGTGGGTGACTTTCTCGGCGTCGTTCTCTAACTGGGGAATCCTCCCTCTCCGAGGCTAAAGTAGCCGACCTAATGTGTAAGTCGTTCCGAACTTTCCGGGATCAGTGAAGATGGCGGATGGTGAGATGTCCTCCTTTGAAAATGGCCGTAGAAGATCGATTACGCTTCTCCAGGGGTAATGCTGCGAAGTATCAGTATACTAATTCTGTAGGGCCATTCGGGTGATGGCGTACTATCCTCGGATTGCGCTCGCCTACGGGATTTTTTTTTTTTACAACCCGCTCTTCGCGGTGAACCTCATGAAGGGGAAAACTTTCGTTGAAACGTACCCATACGCAGTCCGCGACGTTCTGCTCTTTTTTCTTCCCCTTCGGTTACCTTCCTGTTTTTCCCCTACGAACAGGACTTTTCCCCCCATTTCCTTGGCCCAGGCCGGACGCCGCCTTCCTCCAAATAACCTTGTAAGAGGCTATGCCCACCGTTTGGCCTCTAATTTTTCCTCTATGTCGGATTAAAGCATTTTAATCACGACAGTGTAAATCGAATGGGCCAAGTTATATTTTTCCTTCAAAACTTGTAATACATTTAACTTAACAATTTAAAATTTTAATTATGAAAAAATATGCGCCAAGTTGAGTTTTTAAATTCGATTTAATAATTGAATAAACTATTAAAGAAATTAAGAATTTACTTAGTAGAAAAACAAAAATATAATGGTCATACTGGCCATAACGGGAACTAGAATAATAATACTTGTTTTGCTATGCTTCCTCCGTACACCGAAATGTAATTTTAGCATGAAAAAAACAAATGTGGATTACACTGTATGATTGCATGAACAATATCATCTGGTTGATTCCGAGTAAATATGAACCTACTGGATTTGCCCTTGTAGTGCTTGTTGTGAATAGCTCCTTCTCTGGTTAGGCATAATCGGATCTGATTAGTTTACGGAGTATTAGGAGCCATTCCATTTCCATGTACGTCGCTCCAAACTATTATTAGTAGTTGTATCGAATTCTAATTAATAATATCTATGGAACACCAGACGTTTCTGCTCCGATGCATGAGATAAATCCTGGCCTATATGATTCTCAAATGAATGAGCATTTTCGTGAAAATTTAAATAGTTTGTTAAAAATTATTAGTCGTAAATAAAAATTAATAAAACTACTAGTTTTATTAAATAAGAATCCATAATCAATTCTAAAAAAAACTACTATTTTTCGGATTATGCATCTTTACGAAATTTAGTCACTTGTATAAAAACATTGTAAAGATATATTATGTTTGTAAGTCAAAATTCTAAGTTTTTAATGTTATTTGGTTCCGACAAAATTAATAGTACATCCTTTTTAAACCGAATTTATTGAACTTGTGTTTTCCTGTCCTTACCGTCCTGTGGTACCGTCGTTACCACAGGAGACATTCAATCAGTTTTAAATTGAGCCAGAATACTTTTATAAAGTAATCATTCTTTACAATATTCACACTTTGACTTCTTTTGTTTATTATAAGCTTAGATTGGTTTATAAGCTTAGGTTGTATTGGTTATAAGCTTAGATTTGTCATTTAGATTGGTTTTAAACCTGTTTGAAGAAGCAAAATAGTCAATCATGCCAGCTTTAAGTATTTTTGAATAAAATTTTGTTGCGGGTGTTGGACTATTCTTGATTGTCCGCTGGAAATAAATTAATACATACAATTCAATAATCAGGTGAGGCAGTGGGAACTTCCCTTGATCCAAATTATCTCGTGTCGCGCAGATGAAATTTTTCTTTAAAGCTTCTTCATAGAATTAAGACGTACACACAAACTAGAAACAATATGCAAAAACATTTAATATTAATCTTTTATATATTTAACTTAGTGGTTAGTAAATCACTTTTAATAAATAGTTTCATGTAGACTTTCACAGCGCATCAGAATAAGCAAAATAATTTTCGAGCAATTAGCTGCGTGGAAAAACGATTTTCATTGCTCAAAACTTAACGTTCTGGTCCGAACTATACATATCATCATCCGAACAAATGAATTACATGTAGAAATTGAAAACTGCCAAATATACTTAGCTGATGGATACAATATTAACCTACGTTTAAAGAAATTATTATAAAAATTACAGAGATGGAATTAAAAGCCAAAACAGGGGAATTAAAATAGAAAAATAAAAACAGAGATCCACGCGTTATAATTTTGTTAGAATGGGTAGCCAAGCAACAGGAATGGTTTTTGCATCGTCTCTATTGAAACTATTAAAATAATGCTTAAAAATCTCTATTACTTCCAGTGGCGTAGGCAGAAAGTTCATAAAGGGGGTTATAGGCTTAATGGGTGGGGTTACAGAGCTACAACTCATACATTCCTATGTTAAATATACAAAATTTCATTGCGATGGGGGCGTTATAACCCCCAAAACTCCCCCCCGGCTACGCCTATGATTGCTTCTCCGTGTAATCTGGGACAAAAATTCCTTTCAAAAGGCCTCAAAAGAAAAAGAGAAAGCTGTTTCCAAAACAAATTGTTAAATTTCTTCCGATACAATCTAAGACAAAACATAAGTATTCAGTCAGAAGATTTACACTACTTTGACTAAAGAACGTACGGTAGTTAACTTGTAGATAAAGAATTGGTGGATCGTCTTACACCCAAGGAATCAACGCCACCTCGTCTGTATGGTCTTCCTTGAATTTACAAGACGGATCTTCCGCTCAGGCCTATTGTATGTTCAGTTGACTCTCCCAATTATGACCTTTCCAAATTTCTATGTCAAATTCTTAAAGATTACATAGGAAAAACACAGTCGTTCATAAAAAATTTGGACCATTTTGTAAAAATCATAAAAAAGTTTTCATTATCTTCCAAAGATACCTTAGTGAGTTTTGATGTGGTTTTCTTATTAACAACTATTCCTATTCCGGACACCATCATAATTCTTAAAAACTTATTCAATGATGATATATAGTTAAATTATTTGACATTTGCCTCGAGGGAGTAGCTATTTCACCTGGAACAACAAATTTTATGAGCAAATGGATGGAGTAGCTATGGGGAGTCCTTTAAGTTTGAAAGGGCCCATTTATTCAAAGCGCTTTATTGCTTATAATTCCGAAAGCAACTCATGAATAGAAGGTTTCAGGTGTACATTTTAGAAAAAAGATACATATTTTGAATAATTGGTGAGTTTAGTAAGACCGTTTAAATATGGAATTTTTGTAAAAGTAGTAATGTGCTATTTTTTCCCACAGTTTCTTTGTATGATATTATTACCCTCCGCAGGGATAACACAATTGCCAAATATGGTCAACACAAGAAAGCCTCCGGGGCGAGATTTTTGTGAGTTTTCGTGGGGGAATTTATTATACAATAATTTTTGCCACCCACGTATATTAGCTCAAACTAGAGCTTTTTTGTTTTTGGAGAGCTCTTTTTCTCCAAAAACAAAAACAAACTCTAGTTTGAGCTATATATCCATGGGTGGCAAAAAAAAATATTGGACAGTTTCTTTCCACATTACGTATTCCCCTTGAATAGAGCTTGTGCCAAGTAAATTTCAATATGACAGATGAAGTATTGTTTTTAAACAGACGTAAAGACATTCTTTGAGTAAAACCCAGATTCAAACACAGATCGACAATTTAACGTATACTCTTCCTCTGAACGAAGTGCGGGATGGGAAATCTCCGCCTAGGAAAGGGTGACAGCAAATGCCTAGGGACCGCTTTGTTTCGGCGACAGTAGGGATAAAATATAGGTATATTTACTCCCAAGTATATTTCCTATTCTACATTTCATATTTTTCTTTAAATTGCTTGATAATGCGAATATTGGAAAATTAAAAAAAAAATTGGAATTATAAAAAAATTTGGAAAGGAGTTATAAAAGTTAAGGAAAGAGAGAAAAGAAAATATGGAAGAGCCTGGAGTTCACTAACACATGTATATATAGTTACACCCGATGATAACGAACATCAAGGACCGAAAGATTTTCTTCGTCAGTGCTGTTATTCAATTTAACCTTAAAAAAATCGTACTTTTATATAACCGTTAATATTTTTCTCATACCTCCACAACACACTGGAAGTTAAGTAACTATATTCGTGTCTGGCAGTTTGTCGTTGTTAGCTGAGGGGAAATATTGTCAGTCATTTCTCCATAGGGGCATCATACAGGCGACTGACGTCACCTCATAATACTTTTACATATGACCAAGTTTATTTGGGGATCAAACCCAAACATAGAGAGTAAGCAGGCAGAAATTATACACGCTGAATTGCCCGTCAATAGTTAATATGTATAACTTATAAATCAATAGGGTAAGTTGAGGAAGATGGCCATAATTTTTTGAAAATATTCCTGGAAGAAAGCTATTAAAAAATCAACACACATTGTGGTCAAATAATTGTTTAATCATGAATCTTTGTAAATCTTTACAAAATATCCCCAAATAAACACACATTTGAAAGAAATTTAACGAAATAAAATATTGTGCTGTGGGCCATCTCTCCCATAGAGTGTAAGAGAGAGATGACCATATTTGGATGGGTGAGATGGCCCTCTCCATATTTACCGCTTTTTTTCCCTTTAGCTGCCCCTTTACCATACAAATTGGTTTAGTTTTATGATCTGAACTTATGATAGCACAAGAACAGCATATATCATGAAAATCAGTACCATTGATAAAAAGGTAAACTATTATAATTTTGATTGATTGATTGAGTTTGAATGTCTTGATTTTTTAAAGACATTTTTTGATTAAAATGTCATTATGATGATGACACCAGTGTTTTTAATGGATAATGGCATTAATAATTTAATTCACACAGTTAATGAAGACATTGAACATCTTACTAACTTTTTTAAATGGAATTAGCTCACCCTTAATGCCAAAAAACTAAATGTCTTCTTTTCTCGCTTAAACATAACATTAATATTGGTCAGCTTCACATTAATATCAATAATGATCAAATATTCTTTTCCACAGAAACTAAATTTCTTGGCGTTATATTACAATCAAATCTTAAATCGAACTCTCACATTCATGCTTCATGCAGTAAAATTAGTAGAAACCTTGGTATCATTCATAACGTTAGTTTTTATTTTCCAACTTACGTTTCAATTAACTTATATTACTCTTTTTCGTTCCCATATTTATTATTGCCTTCTTACCTGGGAAAACACAACTAAATCTAATCTGCGCCGTATTTCTATACTTCAAAATAAATTTCTCAGATTACTTATTATTAGAATCGGTCAAACTTCATTAGAGATTGTTCGACAGCATAATATTCTAACAATAGATGATCTCCTTAAATAAAAAATTTCAATCTTTACGTTTGGAATTATTAAGTTTGGAAACAATATAGATATCTCTCTACTATGTCTGCCAGGGCAGAGATATGATACCCGAATGGATACTACTTTTAGACCAAACTTCGCGCGAACCAATTTCGGCTTGTCACGCATAGGATCTCTTGGTCCTCGGATGTGGAAGTCTTTTCCGAATGAGTTGGGCATCTTAGCTCATTTCCTTTATTTAAAATACGATTGCTTGATTTGCTAAATAATTTATGAGTTTGTATTTTTATTATATCTTATTTATTTGTTTACTTATTTTTCCTTCTCTCATTTACTTATAATTATACATGGGTTATTATTATTCTGTTCTGAGTCGCTGGTGGAGAACCTTGGCAGCGTGGGCTTCGCCTTTACCCATTACTGCCCGGGAATAATTGTCATAACATCATTAATTAGCCGCATATATTTTTTTATGTACAATCTTTACCAAAATAAAGGAATTTATCTATTTATCTAATTTAATTATTTATAATTAATATTTTAATTTATTATTTATTTCGCTTAATTTAATCGCGCACTTTCCCTTGTTACTGGAAAGCCATTCTTCCTACCAATTACAACCCCACGCAACATCTATATAAGATTTTATAGACATATTCATAGAATTTTCTATACCAACGATTTGCTAGTTCGCCTTGGAAAAGCCAAATCACCACTTTGTCTGCGCGGCTAATCCGGGTTCGACTCCCAGCAGTGCAAAAAGAACGCTTACTCAGAGATCTCATAAAGATCGCACTGCTCACTGTAGTCCGGGGTTTGGTTCCCCAGGCCTTAAGAGGTTCGGATTCCTCGGAAAACTGTAGGTCCCGGCGCAGCATGACCACTGTAGTCTTTGAGCCGTAAAACCAAAAAACAAACAAACAAACCACTTTGTCTTCAATGCACTGAAAGAATGCAGCGCAAAACAGTGGTTCGACAATAATGAAAATTCGTTAATTAGTTGGTCGTTATTCGAAAAAGCTCTAAAAGACACCTATGGAAGGTCTGAAGACATGAAAAGTTGGGCTAAAGATACTCTTCGAACCAGAGCTCAACACCCTGGCGAGACATCTGAAGCTTATATCCAATACGCGCTATCCCTGTGCTGTACAGTAAACGAGGACATGACAGATGAGGAACAATTGCTCATCTTATAAAAGGCGTTTCTGAAGAATTGTTTACCACTCTAATTACAAAGGATTGTGGTACCATCGATAAGTCTATAAGTTCCTGTCGGCGTATGGCAAGTATGAGAAGAAGATGTGTAAATAGAAAAACGTTAAAAAGGCTGCCTAACGTTGTGCCAATGTCAATTGCTGATGACGAACAGGATCTGCCTACGTTAATAAGACAAATTGTTAGGCAGGAGATTCAGAAAGCTCTCCCAGAAATAGCAGTCATCAATGAAAATATAAATCATGGCGAATAATTTGGTGACCGTGATCAAAGTGGAAGTTCAGAAGAGCTTTCCCCTTTTCAATCTACCAACCTCTCGTTTAGGAAATAGATCTAGAAGGCCAAATCCCGAGTCCCAGAATTAGGAAACCAACCGAAAATAACCTTTCTCGAAAAACTCATCAGGTCTGCCACTTCAACCTCGGAGAGAGGACGCCCCAGTTGCGGAAAGACATCGAGAAAGGTCACCCATCTACGCAGCCCTGGTTCGTACTCTTTCGCTCTTTACCCTGATCCGCTACCCCTAGAAAAGGTATACACAAATAGCATCCCTTCCCCCCCCCCCTGATTTCTCTGCGCCAAATTTAAAATCTGTTTCCTTTGAGGATGTAAGTTAGGACATATCGAACGGAGTAAAAGGAATAAATTTGTTATCAGGTTTAGCTTTCTTGTATTCCCTTATATTCCAGTATATTATATTTCTTGTATTCTCTTATTTTGCAAGCCGGAACCGTCCCTCGTCTCCTTGCCGTAACAAAAATTATCAGGCGAATTCAAGGACCTAAACTCTGCTTATGATAGAGATAAGGCCGTAGCAAAGAAAAATCCTCCAACACACTCTGCTGTTATTCATTTATTTCCCTGCATTATTCCCTATATTATTCCATTATTTCCCTATATTATTCTTTTTAAGTCCCAAAAAATGTTAATAAAACCTTTCCGGACAGAATTAAAGATTGCCTACAGAGCTCGGCGTAGCAAACACATAGATGTCCTGATTTAATTTTGTCATGCCATAAATAAGGTGTAAATTTACTCATGCATTCATTACTATACTGTACTTGTAATCTTGACAAAATTTTGTTAGGTTTTAAGCCAGCGAAAAAAAAAATTTTACAATAGAAGGTTGCTAAATGTTTGACGGGCTTCCTCTAGTCACTGCCATTTGTTTTTATTTATTGCACATGCACCATAATTTAATACCATAGGAATACAATAGGAAACATATCATAATAGAAAGGCGACAATTTGTAAAGAGATTGCCAAATGTTTATTCTGTAAGTGTATTCAATGATTTGAATTTTTTTTTACATAACTTTATACCCTTTATAGGTTTTTTCCTAGAAATTTTCGACTCACCTACGTATTATGAGATATAGAAAAATATAAATGAAAATAAAACATTAAAAACAACTAAATACAAAAATAAAGGTCCTTGATAAAATTTTTACTTTCATTTACGAAGATTGATTGTGTATAATTGGAAGTGTTTTCTTCAAAACATTTAAAAAAATATTCTATATGTATGTGTGTATATATATATTATATATATGACCTGCAAAAGGGTTGCTGGTATTTAACTAGAAGGAGACCCACATGTTGAACGTGTGTGACGAGATGATATAAACAAATAAAAAACTTCACACAAAAAGAGAGAGAAATGTGACTTACAATATTGCAAGCTGAAGCAATATTCCTTACTAATTTTACATTCATGCCATCTCTAAAAGAGTACTAATACATTCTTATCCCAGTTTACTAATTAAATACCAAATACCGTAATATTTCATTTCATTGTTAGAAGAAAAACGTTCTGTAAGAAAATCAGAGCAAAAATTTATGACTTTTCACAATGAGAACATTCGGCTAACACACATAGTTCCAACTACTACTCTCCACTGTGATCCACATGGACTTATTAAATTCAATTCATAATGTTTGTGCATTCTGCCATAAGAATATGTCATTTCTGGCAACGATGTAGTACATAAATTACAATTCCTATTCACGTTGGAATTATCATGAAAATTAATCTTCGTCTCTTCGTGCGATGTGTCTGAAGATTAAAATTCGTATTCTAATAATAATACGTTGGGTTGTAATCGTGCGCTTATTACGAAATCTATTTGCATGAAGAGAACATAGTTGCATTTTCTCTCTCTCTCTCTCTCTCGTCTCAATTTAAATTCCGTTATTAAGTTCTGTATTATGATTGTAATAGAGAGGTCTATAAAATTTGTTAAAAATGATGTCTGCATTTTACATAGGCATTGCTTTCCTTCTGCATGAAAAATGTTTCTTAATAATGAAAAAGTAACCTGGAGGAATTTTTAAAATAAGACTTAAACCTTTTTAAACAAAATCCAGTTTTAACGGTTAGCTATCCGATTTGGGCTACTTCATTTGAACACATGATGGTAATTAAATTAAACTGGGAGTAAGTAAAGTTAAGTTTTATTCATGATTTTAAGTTAATTGAAATAGAAAATTGGATATTTGTGGTGAATCGTGACGTCATATTAGTTTGTGCATATTCTGATATAATCTGGTATTCGATACCGCAAAATTTTAGCGCTCTGTCTTTTTCCCCTATTAAAGCCAAAATCTTCTACCGGTACGTTAACCAGGTCTGCTCGGCCTGCTCCTTTTGTCAACACACACACTCTCTCTCTCTCCCTTTAGCCTACTGTCTTCGCCCTTTGCTTTTTCCATTTCTTTTCCATCTTTCTATTGTTTTTCTTTTATCTGCTTTTCGGCATTTTTTCTCCTCCACAAGCGCACTTGTAGAGGACAACTGAAATTCGTTTACAATATTTATTCTTTTCATTTTCCTTATCCTCCGGTTTCTGCTAACAAGAAAAAACACTCTCGTACTACAATTCTCAAAGACCTTTAGGCCACTCTTCAGTCTTTACGGTGATGTCTTTGAATCAAGACTATGCTCATAAACTCTGTTATGTGATATCCCAGTTTTGCGCGGAACTTTTTATATAAATGTTGATTTTTACGCACCGATAAAATTTCATTTGTTGTTCTTCCAAAATATGAGCACTCTCTTGCTCTTGCTGCTGGAAAGAGAGCCACGTTTCCAGCATCGACACTGTCTCTTTCCATCTTTCAACTGCATTGTTTTTAAAATTTCTCGATGTTTAAAACAACAAGGAATAAAGTATTATTATGTTGACAACAGAGGCAAATCAATACCCTTTGAATTAATAGTTAAACTATATTATGTATAATATATTTTACAATGATCTATCGTTGTATATGATATGCTCATATAATGATGCTATGCTTTATAATAGTTTCAAAATTTTGAAAACCTGCTATTGACTAGCACGGCTTTAAAATTATCAAGGATCCTATATCAAAACACTATCGCCATGAATTTCGATGTTATATAAAGTATAATAAAGCTTTTTCAATTAAACAAAATAAAGCGCAAAATTACTTCCGCAAAAATAAGTTTAATAAGTGTCTTAAAACGCTCAAAATGAAATACAAATCGACAAGACGGTAATAGGCCGAACTATGTAGACTATTATAAAATAGCAGTTAACTTATAGAATTCATCAGTTCGTGTATGGGAGGTATCTAGAAGAAAAACGAGGGAACGCCTTCACTAGAAAACGGAATTGTAGTTTCTAAACTTTACGAGTCTTTCTGTGTTTTGTTACTACTTTCGTTCTACGGACAACAAGAACTAGTTCGTCGCATGAAACTCGACTAGGGAAAGATTAGGAAAGAAGACGGCTGCAACAAATCCATCGTCCTAAGCAGGTTCTCCAAGAAAAGGAAAAGAATTTAACAACCTTCGGGTGAAGGAGAGTTTCTATTTGAGTTGAAAAAATTAAAGACCACAACATCAGAATTCTGCTAGGTCAAATGAAACTATTTTAAATTTTAAATCAGATTATATTATTTGTCATAAATTTAATACGACAGACAATGTCAATGCAAATTATGCAGATAGATTGATACAGTAGAAAATTAACGAAAATAGTTAAAAATGCTACATGACAAGAAAAAGGGGATTTATGCGTCAAAGTCAACGTCACAACGACGTATGTTTCAGACGGACTTGGTCGTCTCTCTTCAAGAATAGAAAGCGAAAATCTTCTCATTGCATGGCTATTGTGTGGCCAATTGTGAATGACTAACTAAACTCAAAAATTTAATTTAATAGACACTTCCAAGATCGACTGAAACTGGGAGTTGGTTTCCGTTCACTGACTACGGAAGAAGAATTCTTATTGACATGGAGCGCTTCCAAAACATCTAATTCGTATATTAATCTGGATTGGCAGATAATTGGAAACCAAAGGTTGTGTTCAATAAACAAGATTATTTTCAATATCATTTGTGACGAAATCGGGAGTGGATATAAAAGTTTACTCCTTCACACTGAAGTACCGTGACTTTCGCCGTTAAACCGGGTTCGACTCCCAACAGTGTACAAAGAACGCTTACTCAGAGATCTCATAAAAAGATCGCACTGCTCACTGTAGTCCGGGGTTTGGTTCCCTAGGCCATAAGAGGTTCGGATTCCTCGGAAAACAGTAGGTCCCGGCGCAGCATGACCATTGTAGTCTTTGAGCCGTAAAACCACAAAACAAACAAAACCGTGACTTTCGACAGGAAATGTATTATGTCGGATTTTGAACTGCGGGATAAAGTGCAGATTTTTCATTTGATTTCATAGGAGAATGTGAACTTGACGATAAGTTTTATGATGAATTCCAGTTATTTCTGGTGTCTTACTTAGTAGATATGTGTAGCCTCACTTAACGTCCACAAAGAAGCAACGTCACCCTCTATGTCGGGTGGCTTACTTTTCAGATATTTTCAACCTCACTTAACGTCCACACGGAAATAGCGTTACTCTCCTTCTCGTTCACGATAAAGTGAATGACATGAAATGCAAGCTTCAGTTCGCTGAGAAGAGAGATATGATGAATATTGCTGGAGATATTCATAAAAATACCATGAAATATTTTAACATATTCAAAACTCATAAACCCTTGAACCAAATAAATTGAAATTTAGTATCAGAGGTTTTTTTTTTAGATTCGAAACATTTAATGAAAACTAGTTGCTGCCATTGGAACTTTCAAAGTTGCCGCCAGTTTTAATATGAAGATGGTCCCTTATGAAAATTTTATGCATATGGATTGGTAGATTTTATTATTACGTATCGATTGGCACATTTGAATTTTCTGTAGCATAATTATTATGCGAATGGCAAATGGGTGCTCAGAGTTTTGTTTCACCGGCTGTACATAAGATCTGCCCTATAAATCTATTTGGAATAAATTTTTAATCTCAAAGAACGATTTCCATTGTCGTATATAATTTCATACAAAACAAAATTTTAAAATAAAATTCTACAAATAATTTATCCTGAAAAAAATTTCCGGGGGCTGATTTCATTTCAGGTGGGCTCATCACGTACGGACTACAGCGCAGATTATTATTATAAATACAGTTACAAATATATACATATAATATATAAATATTCAGTTTATATAATTGCGTTAATATATATTTATTATATCAAAAATTTCAATTAGAGTGTTTTATTGTTAGGAAGTCACGATTTTTATTACAAAGATCCTTGCGTCCTTAAGAAGACAGAGAAAGTAAGCTTGTTTCTAACAATTTAGGTAAAACCCGGTCGCATGTATATATATAATAAATATAACACATTTCCTTATAAAATAATGGCAATCCGCTGTATGGAAAAAACTTCGGTCTAATATATGAGAAAATAATTTAAAAAGAGTTATAAAACAAATATTGTTTTAATGAACATTTATATTAATTATGGTGAAAGATATATTTTGAATAATAAAAAATATTTCGCTTTAATTGATGTTCTGCATTAGCGGTCAATATAAAAAGCGTTGAACTTTCAACAGGAATATGAAAAGAGGACAAATTTTATAATTCCAATTTTGTAATATATATATCATCATCATCATATTCAACCATTATCTATCCACTGCTGGATGAAGGTCTCTCCAAATGCTTTCCACACAAGTCTATCCTGAGCAATTCGCTTCCACGTCACCCCAACCTGTTTTCTTATTTCATCCACCCATCTAGTTTGAGGACGTTTTCTAGGTCTTCGGTGGTCTCTTGGAATCCAGTTCAGAATTTCTGTTGTCCATCGTTGATCAGTTCTTCTTGCAATATGCCCAGCCCATCGCCATTTCAGCCCTTTTACTTTAACAATGATGTCCTCTACTCTAGTTTGCTCTCTCACCCAAGTGTTTCTTTTTCGATCTCTCCTAGTTATTCCAAGCATGCACCTCTCCATGCTCCTTTGCGTTGTCTGTAACTTTCGTATTGCTCCAACTGTTAGACTCCATGTCTCTGATCCATAAGAGAGGACTGGCAATACACACTGGTTGAAGACCTTTCTTTTTAGACACAAAGGCAATTTCCCCTTCAGGATAAAACTGTTTCTTCCAAATGCACTCCAGCCAAGTTTAATACGTCTGTTGAGTTCTTTCATAATGTTGCCATCCATTGAAATCAGCTGGCCAAGGTAAATATATGAATCAGCAATTTCTAGCTCAGTGTTGTCAACTTGTATTTTTGTTTCCTCTACAAAATTATTGAACATGATCTTAGTTTTTTGTAGGTTCATCTTGAGTCCAACTTCTTCACTTCTAGTTGAGAGCTCTTGTACCATGTCTTGGAGTTCTAATGGGTCCGTTGAAAAAATAACAATGTCATCAGCAAACCGCAGATGATTTAAATATTCACCATTTATTTTTATTCCCTTGTTATTCCAATTTATCAGCTGAAAAATCATCTGTAAAGCTGAAGTAAAAAGTTTTGGAGAAATGGTATCTCCCTGCCTCACACCTTTACCAATTTTGATAGTTTTGGTATCTTTATGTAACCGAAATTTTGCACTTGCATTTTTATACACACGTTTCACCATGTCAATGTACACATCCTCAATGTCTGTTGATCTTAAAGAGTTGATGACTGCTGATGTTTTAATAGAGTCAAAGGCCTTCTCATAGTCAATAAATGCAACACACAATGGAAGTTCATATTCATGTGTTCTTTCAATTAATTCTCTTAATACTTGAATATGGTCCACTGTACTGAATCCACTTCGAAATCCAGCTTGTTCTCTTGGTTGAGCTGCATCTAATTTTTTCTGCAGGCGATGTGTTAGAACTTTTGTGAAGATTTTATAAATAGCAGGTAACAAGCTAATTGGTCGGTAATTTTTCAAATCCTCTTTATCACCTTTTTTATGCAAAAGAATTACTGTTGCAGAATCCCATTGGTTTGGTATGTTACCGCTGTTAAGACATTTGGTAAAGAATTTTGCAAGTATGTCTTCTACATATTCTCCAGCTTCTTTTAGGATATCTAATGTAATACCATCATCACCAGGGGCTCTTCCTTTCTTCATATTTTTTATTGCAAATGAAACTTCTTCTTTTAAGATTTTAGGAGCTGTTCCTTCGACTATTTCAATGTCTTCGTTTAATCCACTGTTACTTTCATATAGTTTTTTGTAGAATTCTTCAACTCTTCTAAGTATTTCTTCCCTATTTCTTGTTACGGTGCCATCCTCTCCTTTTAATGCAATGATGTGTTTCTTCCCAACAGATAAACTTCCTTTAACAACCCTAAGGCTCTTGTTATTTTCAATGGCTTTCCTTACTAGCTCACAGTTGAATTTTCTTATGTCTTCTTTCATGCTTTTGCGCAGAGTTTTACAAAGTTCTATGTACTCAATCCTGGAACTGGTATTTCGATTGTCCACCTTCATATCTCTTCGCCTTTTCATGAGCTGTTTCGTCTTCTCAGATAATTTGCTATTGTGCTTTTTACAGGTTACACCACCAATTTCCCCAGCAGTTTCAACTATTGTCTTAACAATGTTTTCATTTGCTTCTGAGATATCACTTTCATCAATAAGTCCTTCCAGTGCAGAAAAGCGATTTTTTAATTCCAACTTGAATGCCTCGGTATTTACTTTCAGTTTCATTAGATCCACCCTCTTACTTACTTGTTTCCTAATGAGCTTCTGTCGTTCTAATTTAGTATTTAAGTGCACTTTACATCTCACCATTCGATGATCACTTCCAGTATTAAATCTGTTCAGTACACTGCAATCTTCAATAATTGATTTCTTGTTTGCCAGGATATAGTCAATTTCACTAGTTCCCCCATTTGGGTGTTTCCATGTCCATTTTCTTTGCGGTTTCTTCTTAAAAAATGAATTCATGATGCTAAGGTTTTCAGCTTCTGCAAATTCGATGAGTTGATCGCCACGTTCATTCCTTTCCCCATATCCGTATTTACCAACCGATGTCTCTCCTTGTTCCTGTTGTCCAATTCTTGCATTGAAATCCCCCATGATGAGCTTGATATGTTGTTTCCCTTTGGTGTGTAACTCTTTGATTTCTTCATAAAATTCTTCAACCTCTTCGTCGGTATGGCTTGATGTTGGTGCATATACCTGTACTATTTGAAGTTGGTATCGCTGGGTTAGTTGAACAACAAGCCTCGCTGCTCGATCTGATGTACTTTCAACTTCCAGAAGACAGTCTTTAATTCTTTTGTTGATTAAGAAGCCAACACCACTTGTTCTTCCAGTTTCCGTTCCTCTATAGTAAAACAAATGTCCGCTTTTCAGTTCCACCAACTCTTCACCTTTTCTTCTAATTTCACTGAGTCCTACAATGTCCCATTTGATCTTGTCTAGTTCCTCTTCCAATTCCTGAAGTTTTGCTTCAGAAGCAAGGGATCGTCCATTAAACGTAGCCAAGGTCAATAACAAACGGCAGCCTGGGCCATTCCAGTGATTCTTAGCACCCCCTGCTTTCATGCCACACTGACCGCTGCCTTGATCAGGAGCACTCCAGCACCTGGAGACTAGGGGCCATGGTTTCTGGTGTGTCAACATAATGGAGGAATTAGCCATAATTTCACCACGCTGGCTAGACGGGTTGGTGAATTAGCCCTCCCCTTCCGCCTTTCTATCCGTGTAGCAAATATTAATTTGCCACATAAATAGAAAGCTCAGCCTGCACCACTTGAAGGCGGGGTAGGACACTAGGTTACTGGCCTGGCCGGTTCCACACATCGTCACATACGTTCAGCGTGTGGGTCTCCTTCCAGTTAGATACCAGCAACCCTTTTGCAGGCCATATATATATATATAAATACATGGTTTATATTATAGGTTGGTATAAATACAGTGATTTTAAGTTATTGACCATTGTGGCGTATTGACCAATAGGCCAAGTAGGCTGAAATCTACGGCAGCAAATTTTCGACAAAAAGTTTACCGCTGAGAAGTTTGCCAAGACAGGGCTGAATTTTTTGGTGGCTAAGGGAATTATTACATTCGGAAGCATAACTACACATTGATAAAGGGGGAGCTGCCATGGATGCTGCCTTGAAAAAGGATCAAAAGGCTCCAAATTCGCGAAAAGTTCTGAAAAGAAAATTTTTGAATAAAGCCGAGATTTTCCGTTACGCCACTGGTCCGGTTTCAAAATTATTGACGATGAGAACTCCGATGACGATCCAGAATCGTCTTATATCATCACTGAAATTTCCACATGTATAATTGGGGGTTTCAATATAAAAAACGAGTTTCAAATCTAATTTTTCGGGAAGAAAGAATGTCGACAATTATATATAGCTCCTAAATAGGACACCAATAATAATAGCTACAACCGAAAGGTACGTGACAACTTCTAAAGAATGAATCAAAGGCGGCAGACCCCCATTCATCTATCTCAAAAACAAAAGACACACTGATTAAAGAACGCGAAAACTCAAGGAACGCTTTCTCGTTTTTTGGAGAGCTTCTTAGAATTTCTTGGAATTCTATTAAGGTTTGTTCGCACCTCATTGGAAGTAATTCCTTTGGAAGTCTTCCACAGCTTGGGAGTGGAGATGAAACAAATTACCACGCTCTCGACAAGCGGATGGTTTGTTGTAATTCACTTCTGAGAGTTTAGAACCTTACTAAATCGGGCGTGAGTCTTGGGGTAACGTATATTCCAATTGAGTAAATTTGGCCGCACACTTGAGACGCTATTCCTAAATTCTGAGAACTTGTGTCGTGGGCCTTTCAGAAACGATGTTGTATACAGCTCATACAAGACGAGTTAAATCGGTCGGAGTTCTTGATGAGTTTTGGCTTTCTTTACGGCCGTTTAAAATAGTTTCTTCGACATTAAGGTTCTGATAGAGTTATGGCAGTTGGTTTTTTGAAGTTAGTTTTTCATAGACTTTTCTTTAGCAAATTCCCGGGTGACTAAAAATGTCAAAAATAGAGGAGTTCTTACGAAGTATGACGCTGTGGGATACAACATCTAATACTCTTTGAATCCTTTCTTTATTATCCCTTTATTTACGGAAGTTTTGAAAAGTTTTAAGCATTTTGTTGACGTTTGGAAGAACATAATTGATAATTATATTACCTCATTAGCATGGCGTTCATCAAATGTCATCGATAAATAGTAGATAGTAAGTAATTTAGATTAAATGTACCAGGAAAGCTGCAAGGATTTCGAAGTCCCACGGATAAATAAAGCATTAAAGGACATGACGCCCTTTTGCCTCCTCCGTCGTAAAATATATTAGCTTTTAGCATTTTTTATTTTAAATTATTAATTATATATAATTATTAATTATATATTTAACACAAGAACATCTGCCTATATACAGTAGCATAGCCAGATTTTATCGACGGTGGGGGCGGGCATATAAAAGTAGGCCCTACTCATACCAAAGCCAAAAAAATATGGTTCACAAGAATTATTTTTTTGAAGAAAAAAAGTAGTTTGTTTGACGGAAAGTTCTATACAGAATAAATTTAATAAAACGTTTTTAGTTGTTCCAAAAGTAGAGTTTGATTCAATTTATTTACTCGGACATTTATTTTTTTTGCAAATCTACTTATTTCGTGAGTGTACAGCTATTCCAATCTTATCAGTAAAATTTATTTAGGAACATACCACCTATAAAATCAATAGTATCAACATTGCACAATAAAGTTTCATACAATAAAACAATACAACAAAACAACTAGAATCATATAAAGTAAATACCAGATATAAATAAAATATTCACTCACGGTATAAACACAATATTAAAATACAGTATTCATATATAGTACCCCTATTTCTAGATATGTATACGATCAAAAAGCTGACAAATAAAATTTCGAATTAAAAGAACATACACCCACAGGGAACTTCCAAAGCTACATGCCGTTTCTGAAGTCACCTATTACATTTTATATTGCTTTAAGTAATATACCGAGAGATTTTTATCAAATTGCATATAATTTCTACTATTTTTAATTGTATCAGGAAGTTCATTCTAAATTTTAACACCTGTATAATTTATATTTTCCTGACCTTTATTAGTTTTACATTTTTTTATTGTATATTCTACATAGTGTCCTAGTCCATATGTTTTATTTTTGTATTTCAAATCAATTAAAGTCAGTATGTTTGTTTTCTTTTATTCTTTCATATATATATATTTTAGAATTTTTTTTAAAATATAATTCTTGTGGTGAAATTATTTTGTTACGTATAGTTTGAATTGATTCATTTGGATCTGTTTTGATTTTTTTAATATTCTATTTATTATTTTTTGTATTTTATTATCATTAGTTGTATTTAGTTTACCCCATATGGACTTTCCATATAGTAAAGGGCAATAAATTAAATAGTAATATAAATTAATTTTTGTTTCCAACGGCACTAGCGTATTTAATCTATGTATAATAGCTGAACATCTTCTAATTTTTTTTCACAATATCATTTATATGATCATCCCAATTTAAATTATTTCTAATTGTAATATCTAAAATTTTTTTTTTGTTTCTTCTGTAATAGTATTATTTATCCGTATTTTATGATGTTATATGATTTTTAGACATAAAAATAATCTACATTTGGTTTTAGTTATGTTAACTATAAAATTATTTCTTTTGAACCAATTTTCCATTTGTTGTAGTTTAATGTTAATATTTAAATAAATTATCTATGTTATGGTTGCTTTCTAACTAGCATATGTCGTTTGCATAAATCAAGATATTATCATTAATTCATTGAATATAATTCACCTCCAGTTAAAACATTAGTGGTCCCAATATTGAACCCTGGGGTATTCCTACATTAGTATTTACTATATCTGGTTAAGTATCATTTATTAAAGTAATTTGTTTTCTATCTGTTAAAATAACTCGTTAGGATTTTTCCCCCTCTAAGACCATTTTTGCAATAATCTGTGTTTATTTGTTAAATCAAATGCTTTGGTTAAATCAAAATATATTCCCAATAGGAAATTGTCTTCTAATGTATCGTGTATTTTTGTTAAAGTAAGTATGTTTTATTTTTTCTAAAACCGTACTGGCAATTAGCAAATAAATTATTTTTTTCTAAAAAGATTTTATGTTCTATTACTTAATATTTTTTCAAAAAATTTTGCAAAGATTGCAATACAATATTGACAATCAGTTTTTAATCCTCTTTTTAAAGATTGGTATTATTTTTGTAATTTTCATACTTTCCGGTATATATTCATTAGCAATCAAGTCGTTATATCAGTAGAAGGTGTTATTAATGATTCGCTACAATTTTTAACTATTTTAGGATTAATATCG
>QLNU02015360.1:47581055-47593345 GCA_006491805.2 Dysdera silvatica
TAGTAGATTATACATTAAATTGTAGTAAATATATATTAAATTTTAGCGGGGACTGCAAAAGTACCTGTGAAAATATTTTTTGCTTTCATTGTGAAGTTTTGCTTTCTTTTTTTAAATTTCATTACACGAAATTAGTTTCTTAGATTTGAGTGTTTTCTTAGTAGTGCAGTTTGAAAAATTAATTAGAAGCTACCTACTTTAAATATGGATGTAACTAATTTTTGAAACGTGCTTTTTATATATATCTTCACGCCCTCGACAGTATCGGTTTATGGCGGGTGTGTTCAAGTATTCATACTTTTTCCGCGCATATTATTTGCTTCACTGTTGTCTAAAAATTTTCTATCATTCTGGAATGAGCTTAAAATATCCTCTCAAATTGTTTGACGTAAATAATTCCGTCTATGTCGGATACTCTCATGATCCTGATCGGCCTTTTATGAGCAGTAAATTGGTATCCGCCATTTGCTAAAAAGGGCTAGCGGTATTTCTAGTTACGATGTACGATATTCCGATGATCTCAATTATAACCTATGATATCAGATCCTTCCGAAGAACCCTAAATATCAAAGGTATTTCCTTAATATATGTACAATTTCAAGTAAAACATATTTTTTTATGTGAGGAGCATCAACATAAGATTTCCAAAATTATTATGGGGCCAAAACACATAACATATGTATATTTATACATTACAATACTAGTATATGTAAAGTTGCAATTTATTTTAAATTATTGTGGAGCTCGGGCCCCAATGGCCCAAATAGCTCAATGCCTATAGTGAAGAGGATTATTTTATCGACAATTAATATATTAAAATAACGTTCAACGATTTTTGGAATTGCACCATATAATTTTCAAATTTAATTATATTGTTATTATGGCCGCGTTTTCATCAATGATGCACGTCAACAAATTGCTCATTTCTCTTTCTACATCTTCGGTATGATATATAAGCTACTATAATGTTAAACGCTTTCACTCAATTTAGTCTTCCCTTCTAGATTGCAAAGGCAAGTTAAGATAAATATCGGCGTCATCAGACACATATCTAAAAGCTTTTAGGCTTTGATATATGTATATGATAATACCGATATTTATGCTAAAAAGGAAGCAGATTTCTTATCCGGAAAACATACTTCGAACGCAGCATTAGAGAGTTAATTATAACCTTCCCTATACATAAAGAGTGCCCATATCGCAATATCCCGTATAAAATCCATCCGCATTTGTTATATTAAAACATTGGAAAAGGTGAAGCAGTGAAAAATGTCTCGTTTCAATTTTTCATTCGTTTTTCGTTCCAAACTTCTCTGGCATGCCATACCGAAGAACTAGCTAGGCCGAAAATCCATTCCATAGACCCTCCAAGATTTTTATTTTAGATGTAAGACTATTTTAAATAAATACCTTCGGTCAACCATCTCGTGGGATATCACTGATCGATTTTTTATCGATGTCATCGGTCACAAAATTCCACAATCTTCGTGTCAAAATCGTTATGGCGAGAAAGAACTTTAAGTACTATTCTTATTTCTGTTGAGTGAGCAGAATTTGAAACGCTCTACCTAAGGATTCGATCTTCTCATCTCCAGATTCCGCTTCTGCGAACGGATCAAAAACTTTTTCCTCTCTTACCATCTGATCCTCTTTTTCTTTTAAATCTTATACTATTTCTGCTTTATCACAGGTGTACCTTTTTTTAACGTTAGTTAATTTGCGACAAATTTTACTGTATGCTGTTTAATTTCTCGTTGCATAATTTGTTTCATGTCCCATATTACAGGTGTTTCAACTGGCATTATTTTTATGCGCATGTTTGTGTAATTATTATATAGAAATTATTTATTTGACGATATACAGTGGTTATTAATACATCTGTTGCGACATCATTCTAACGATACAATTGAAATTTGATTAAATTTGGAGACTATTGACAACGAATAGGTTAGTGGGAGGAGAACAGAAAGCAAAAACTTATTGCAAGGCTCTCCACAAATTAGATAATGTATTTCAAAAATCGTAATTTTAGTAATTTAGGGTTCCTTGCGCATTATTTATATAGAATCAATGTGTAGTACAATAATTTTTAGTGTGTACATTTATCTGAATTCATTATAAAACAAAGCTTTATTTTATGTAGCCTCATTTGAGAAACTGCGATATAGAGCAGGATGAAGCGTTGAGTTGACACAAGCGTCTTATTTAGACAGAAAGGTCCGTTAAAGTTAGAGTTCTAGAAGTAAGTAAGTAAGTCACTTATATCCTACTATCCTACCTGTACTATTTACCACTATTCTCACTCTTACTCTTATATATTGCAGGATACTTAAATTTTCAGGTTTAGAGAATTATTATTGTTAACTGGTCATGTGAATTTGTAGCCTGTTTGCGTGTCTATTTTAAAACTTGATGATGTGTGAAATAGTGTTTTCAAAACAAGTGCATTATTTACATTTATCTCCCTATTTTTCTACATAAGATGTAGACACATATGCTTCGCTCAGTTGTTAATTTCCATGAAGTGAATTCAGACAAGCTGGCACAAAATACCAAGCAAGCTATAAGCAATTATCATAGCAAAAAGCATCTTCACATATTAAGTAGATGACCAAAACATTTTTTAGTATATTGGTGAAGTTTATTATTTATATATTTCATTTATAGTTGCACCAACAAAACCTACAAACATATACACTGAGTGGCCAAAAAATTAGGAACACCTCTCACTCAAATTTTGACTTGTCCGTGCAGAATGTACATTGAAGTAATAAACTGAATTCACTGATAAAAAGCTTTCCCCTGGCCAAAAGTACCAGTGACAGTTACAATTCACCTACGAATGGGCAAAAGAATAGATTTGAGTGAGTTTGAATGCAGTCGAGGGTGCCAGAAGGGCCGGTTCCAGTATCTCCAAAACCCTAACCTTCTGGGCTTTTATTGTACAACAGTGTTTCGAGTCTTCAACAAATGGCAGCGAAGCCAAAAAATTTCGAGGAAAAATCGCTTGTGAGCGGAAGAGGTGCCGGGTGACTGACTGATAAGCGTTTTGGTCAGCAATAGAAGAGCTACAACGCAACAAATTTCAGCGCAATACAACGCAGGATCATTGTCAAAGCATATCCGTATGCTTTACAAGACGGATTTTAAAACGAATTGGTTTAAACCCGGGAGCAGACGCCCCAATTAGAGGAACGCGAGAACGCGCGCGGGGTGCTTTACACCCCATCTGATTATATAGCATTATTTCATTAAAAACGTCCAATTTTACAGGGAACAATAAGTGGAATTTTCACTTTGTCACCCTACCCCAAAAGATTGTGACTTTGAAGGCAACAGGAAAGAGTTTGGCCAGTTTCAGAAGCAAGGGTGGACGTTTCTTTTTCACAAATTATAAGTTTCATGCACGATTATAAGAAACATCCTGCGCGCCGATTAATAGCCGGCAACCAACGAGAGTCCCTTTATTACAAATAAATTTGACACCCACGTATTAGTAGCTCAAACTAGAGCTATTTTTGTTTAGGAGAAAAAGAGACGCCGTCCTCATCCCAGATTCGAACCAGGGTCCCCGCGGTGTCTTGACCTACTAGACGAATGAGAACAAGAAAAAACGCTTTTTTCTCCGTATATTAAATTGTAAGATATTATTACCCTTCACAGGGATAACACAATTGCCAAATATTGGTCAACACACAAAGCCACCGGGGCGAGATTTTTAGGCGATTTATTACACAAATCTGGCACCCACGTATTAGTAGTAATTACCCTGGTTCGAAGAGGACAGCGTTTCTTTTCTCCTGGCAAAATAGCCTCTTAGCTTCCGAGCTACTAATACGTGGGTGTCAAATTTATTGGTAATAAAAAAAGTCCCCTACGAAAAACTCACAAAAATCTCGCCCCGGTGGCTTTGTGTGTTGACCAATATTTGGCAATTGTGTTATCCCTGTGAAGGGTAATAATACCTTACAAGAGTCCCTTTGCTTTCGCTGAAAAATCGAAAAAAAGCGGCTTTTGTGGGATAAGAAACGCCAACATTGGACACTTGAGGGGTGGAAGAGAGTTGTGTGGTCTGACGAGTCCAGATTTCCTCTCCATAACGTTGATAGCAGGATCCATGTGTGGCGCAAACAGTACGAAACGATGTATTCGGCATGCCATATGACAATTGTTCAAGCGGGTGGCGGCCAAATCATGGTTTGGGGAAAATTTTCCTGTTATAAACTTCTTCCCTTAGTCCGTTGGAAACATCCGTCGACAAATTCGCCTACTTCGACATCGTCGCTGACCAGAGGCACCCGTTTATGGCTATAATGTCTCCTGACAGTGATGTCCATTTCCAACAGGACAATGCACCGAGCCACGGGGCTAGAATCATCTGAGATTGATTTGCGGAACATGATTCCGAGTTCCGATTGCTTGTATGGCCCCCTCAATTGCCAGATCTCGACCCAATTGAGCATTTGTAGGACGAGGTGGAACGACCTGTTCATAGCTCCAGAATACCGCCATCCAATCTGAGGGAATCAAGAGCTGCCATTTTGTTAGTATAGGCTAATATTCCTCTTCAATGCTTTCAAGAACTTGTAAAGTCCATGCCTAGAAGAATATTTGCCGTCATCAAAGCCTGAGGAGGTTCAACACGATATCAGTACTGTGTAGCTGGGTATTGCTAATTTTATGGCCACTCAGTGTTTATCTAATAGCAATCGCAATATCCTTAGTTATACAACCATACTATTGTCGCGGGGTTGGTAAACCTAAATCATGTGTTGACAAAAGAGGAAAACATAAAAGCAAGCTAATTAAAGTTTTCTCTGTCGCTTAAGATCTGGGAAATAAGTAATTAAGTGCATTTTATTCTTACTTTTTCGTTTTTGCTTTTTCGGTCACTTTAATTAAAAGAAAATAGAACCCACTGCATTTGCTAGTTCTTTACGTTTGCTCTCCGTTATTAGTCCTAAGAAAAGAACTGAATACACCGAGTCACTCTCAGAGTGTTTTAGGATATCGGTTCCCCGCACTGAATTCAGTTAAGGTTAAATATTATAGAAATGACGTTTTCGTCTAGATCATAAGAGTTTAATTTAGGCCATAAATTAATAGTTCTTCGTTTAATGATTCGTTTTTAATCAGCCTTTTTTTTTAAAGGGGATTTAAAGCTTTCTAAATTTTTGACCGATTATTTGAAAAATGGTGTATCTATAAACAATTTTGTAAACAGAAAATAAGATATCATAAATGATAACTTTATTGAAAGAAGCAATTTTCATAATACCAATTTCACATTAAAAGCAAGGGTGGACTTAGGTATTACCCAAGAGTAACAAATTTACTATTTTTTAGGGTCTCTATATTGGTTTTTAAGCTCGGCGCCCCACAAAAATATTTTCTAGATTCACCTCTGCTTCAAGATTATATAACTAATACTCTTCCAAAACAATACAAAGTTTCACCAGGAGATTGCATAACAACGGTAATTTCAAGACTTGCGTAAGGTTTAAAACACAATAATAATATTTATAATTCAATATTCTTTAAACTTATTTTCAATTCTGAAACACAGGCCACAAACTTTGCCTTTTACTTTATTGTAACTTCATGAAATTTTCTCCTCAAATATAAAATTTGTTTGTTACTAAGGAAAAATCTTTCACCTTCCCTTCTTCTATTCATAAGTCCATTTTCGGTTTTCTTAATGTCCTAAAGAGTTTTCTTTTACTAAATTTGCAGTTAATATTTTATTTATATAAATAATACGAATATAATAAATTATATAATAATAATTTATATTATAAATATAAAAATTTATGTTATAAATGGAATAATTTATATTAATATATAAATTTGAAGCTAATATCTTTCAATGGACGGATTAGTAAAGAAAATAAGTTACTAAAACATTATTTGGTAATAAAAATTCAAACACACAAAAGCTTTAACAGAATTTAAATTTAATAATTCCGTGATTAGTATAATAAAATATAATAATAGATAAATAATAATAAACAAGTAATAATTAAAATATAACTTTTGGTCTGTATTAAGAGAGCAAGTATCAGATCTGAATCAGTAACATTTGACGCCTTTTCGTTTATTTTACCAAATATTTTATGCGTAGTTTTGAAATTTCCCTCAATTCTCAATAAAAGAAATAAATTTTTTTAAAACAATGTAGTTTGATGAAATCTTTGTTTAAAGCCAGGGCAAACAAGACCATTAAAAAAATACTCTCCCGAAAAATGAAGAACACATTTTTACGAATAGTAAGAAACAGCTGGAATTTTCTCTTAAACCCAAACAAAATAAAAATTCGCAAAGGAAATAAAACTTCCTTACCTTGGAAAATGGTAAAAAAATTTACTATATGCTAAAACATGTCAAAATATAGCTCGGAGGATGCATTTCTCTATATCCTCTCGAGAAGGTCAATCATCAAAGTTCGTGGTATCTCGAAGAGCCGAAACACAAAATTTCCATGGAGATTACAAACGAAAATGTAACATCCAATGCCATTGCTGTCAGGAATTTCTTTAAAAGCTTGAAAAATGTCCAAAGAGGTACGCAATTTCTTAACGCTTAAAAAAAAATACATAAATCACGCTTTTTTTAGGTATAGAAGTGACTTGCCAAATATATACATAACGAATTGGAAGACGAAAGGGAATTTTTAATATATAAGAATATTTTTGGGCTTGCTGTGTTAAAGTAGGAATATCAAGAATCTGGAAAGTGAGAAGGGAAAATCAAGTAGGGAATATTTGAGACCACCTATTCCTTTCATTTTAACTTTCCCTCATCGATCATTTAAAAAAAATGCAGTTACCCCAAAGAAAAAATGAAAGGATTCTGGAATTCTCGACTTTTAAAGGTTTTTTGTTTCGTAGAATTCCCTTTCTAGAATTTTGAGCGGTTTTAAAAACAGCAACATATTTTTTTTATCCAACTGCAACTAGGGTAAAGAATTTTTCGTTATTCCTTTTTTATATTTCGACATTCCAAACAATTTTTTATCCAACATTAACAGAGTTCAACTTTTTTAGGTCCAAGTATTTCTACTTATGTTCTTTAACGCTTTTAAGGTGTTATAAAACTTCGAATTTTCCTTATAGCAATATTATTTTGCAGTGGTGTATGATATAAAATATATGCATTATAGCTAATACGGCTATCACCATTCACAGTATGGTATATTATAAATTATGATAGAATATTTTTGTAAATATAAACTCGGTTGCAACGAGTTTGACAAGAGGCAGAATGATTTCCTTCGGTATAGCCGATACTCGCCATAACCTGTATTCGATATTTTATTTCGACAATTATTAAAAACCGTACTTTTGTATAGATGTTGATGTGCATAATTCGCAAGTCACTATTCTGAATTACCCACTATATTTTAAGGTTTAGAAACAGATTAATATTTAATGAATAATCTAATTGCTTTCTGCAATTAATAACATATATATTATAAAATTATACACGACTGTAACGTACATTTTTATACGCACATTTATCCAAGTATGTAATTAGAAATACACGTCTGTTTACAGAACTTAAGCTTGATATCTCTAAGATTACCTTTAATGATATTTATAAATCATTGAAAATATTCATCATACTATCATTGCTGTCAAAAAGTAAGTCAGTATATCAACTACATCTCTAATATTAGAATAAAATGGAGTAGGTTTTGAGGAAGCTGCTGTGCATTTAACGATTTTGTCATGTGAAGTTTACTTCATATTCCATGAAAAGTCATATTTTTAAAATAAATAAAAATCCTAAAATCCTTGAATATAAAAGTAAAAATGAGATTATAATGGAAAAATTGGTTTTTATATTAGTAAAATAGTACGCCATATATGTGATATTCTACATACATATATTATATGTTAGATCAAACTAACGGAAATCATTTATTTGTTAGAACAGTAAATTATGACATTCGCTTCCGTTATCTAATCGAGTTCCACTGTATGCAATTAACATAGCTCTAATTATTATTTTCTTGCAAAGTAGATAAAACTGCGTTCAACGTTGTCTACTGGTATGAAATGAACAATGAGTCGAGTTATTTAGATTACAAAAAATAGAGTTTAACTAACAGAAATATGATGAATTTTATTTTAAATAAAGTTCGGTAAAACCTTTCTGACGGTTTTCATAAAAATTCTGATGTATATGAAAAGTTGTACCAATAAAAAGCATGATGCAGGGTGTGACAAATATGCCAAAAATGCGTTGAATGTGTTTTCATTCGTTTCTTTGAAATTTTCTTCTGTTTGATGGTATATGGTACGTTAATATGAAAAGACAAAAGACGTGAACACGTGGGACAATGTGCATAATAAATTTCCCACAAAATTGCCTATATCTATTAAAAAGAAAATTCTCGAATATGTGCCGCCGTTTCTCATATAACACAATTTCGTTATTTGAAAAATAAAAGAAAAAAGGTTTGTAGAGAAAAAAAAAAAGGTAGGAATGAAAGCGCCTGGTATCGATTCCGGTACCTCTCGTATGCGAAGCGAGCGTTCTAATATCTGAGCAATTCCCCCGGCAAAGTAAACCTGCTGGAATATATAAATCGGGGGTCTTCAATCCGCGGCCCTCCGACATGTTTTATGTGTCCCGCTGACTCACGAAAAAATGCAAATTGTTTCACCCAAAAATAACATCCTTGCTCCCTCTGAGTCTGAAATCTATATATTTTATTCTGTTGTCATTTTCACATTTCGTAATAAATATCTTAAAACACTATAGAACTAAAGTAATACGAGGTCTTCCCTCAGTCGTGTTTTACTTTAGTTTTCTAGCGTATATGGGCACTAGGTGTAGTTTTATCGATTTGCAGTGCAACTTAGGACTCATCAAATTCTATTCTAAATATGCTGATATGAACATCTCCCCAATCGTGACTGCGCTCACAGAGAATATTTACCGTTGCGGAGCACTTCAACTGCGCATAGGCTGACATAGAAGTTCACAGGGGTTACAGAAGCTTATAATTTGGGGATTACAGGCGGAAGCCATGATATCATATATATATAAAAAGTTTTCCTCGCCCATTCTTGGCGGAAACAGGCTTTGGGACGGGCAGAGCGCCATGTTCCCAAGCCTCTTTTTACATCACTTCTTAATGTGCCATGTCTAGAAACTTCCTGACAATGTGACACGTGTTTAGGATTGTGGCTTTTTGTATTTCAATGTAGGTGTTTGGGTCAATGTTGAGTATCTCCAAATTCGTCGCAAGCGTTTTTGGTACTATCCCTGTTGCTGAGATGACTAACGGGATGATGAGGATCTTTTCCATACCCCATATATCTCGTACTTCATGTCTGAGATCTTGGTACTTGGTGATTTTCGTTGTGTAGGTTGTCTGTATGTTATTGGTGTTGGGTACTGCTATGTCGATTAAGTACGTGGTCTTATTCGATTTATCGACGAGGGTTATGTCAGGACGGTTATGTGGGACTGTCTTGTCTGTTATGATTGCTCTATCCCAGTAAAGCTTGTGTGTTTCGTTCTCATGCACGGTCTCTGGCTCATATTTGTAGTACGGGCATTTTTCTGTCAGAAAGCCAGCATTCGCTGCCAATTTCTGGTGGACTATTTTCGCTACTTGATCGTGTCTATGTTTGTAGTCTGACTGCGCAAGGATCTTGCATCCTGCCATCACGTGTTGGATTGTCTCCGATGCCGCATGACAGTGTCTGCATTTGTCGCTTTCTATATCTTTTCTCTGGATGAATTTCTGATTGTTCCTTGTTGCGATCACTTGGTCTTGGATGGCTAGCATGAATCCTTCTGTCTCTGGCTGGGGGGCACGCTTTGGCCAGCCAAAGAATTTAGTCGCTTCACCTTCCAACGATGTGGTTGCTGTAGGTCATTGTGAAAAGTGCCTGCCATGTAATGGTTTTCCCTTAAGTTCTCAGTTTCTGTTCGTTGGCTGTTTCGAGGACACGCTCTTCGGTACTACACGGGTTTGGTAGTGGCGTAATTTGCATCTGCTTGTATTATGGCTTGGATGAGTGGCGATCGGGGACTCTTCAACTGGAAGTAATGCCTCATGCTCTGGATTTGCTTACCATGTAGATCTTTGAGGTCCACTTTTCCTCGTCCTCCCTCCTCCCGGGGTAGTGTTTTCCGTTCAATTACCGTTGCAGGGTGTAATTCCGCGGCTCTTCTTTGGATGGTTCTCATTTTTCACTGGAATTGTTCTAGTTCAGTGTTGGTCCATTTGATGATCCCGAAGGAGTAGGTGAGCACTGGTACCGCATACACAACTTCTGGTACAAGAAATTTACCAGCGCCCATGGCCCATTAGCCAAGGAACTTACGGTGATAATGGAAGACCCCAGCAAAATGCCTGAATTCCTCTGCAAGGGAATAACTTACCTCCTACCGAAGGACCAGGATACCAGTAACCCAGCGAAATACCGACCCATTACGTGCCTTAACACCCTGTACAAGATACTCACGGGGTGCATCTCTGAAAAAATAAGCCGGCACAGCGAAAGCAACAACTTAATGACGGAAGAACAAAAGGGATGCCAGAAAGGGACTCTGGGATGTAAAGAGCAGCTTACCATCGACTCAGTTATCCTGGAACAAGCAAGAAAACAAAAGCGAAAACTCAACACCGCATACATAGACTACAAGAAGGCTTTCGACTCTGTTCCGCACTCGTGGCTCCTTGAAATACTCAGCATATACAAAGTGCATCCCTCAATCATCCGATTCCTACAGAGCAGCATGAAACAATGGAGAACCCGGTTACAGCTAAACACGCCAGACAGTAAAATAGAAACGGCCGAGATCCCCATCCGCCGCGGAATCTTTCAAGGAGACGCACTAAGCCCCCAGTGGTTCTGCTTGGCGTTAAACCCCTTGTCAAGGATGCTGAACACAAGTAAATACGGATACATGCTGAAGAAAGACAAGAGAAACCTACATAAAGTCTCCCACCTCATGTACGTAGATGACATCAAGCTATACGCGCCAACAATCACCCAACTCCGACAACTCATCAGTATAACAGAGACATTCTCCAAGGACATAGGAATGGAATTCGGCCTCGATAAGTGCAAAATACAGAAGAATAGCAAAGAAGATTTACCAGGCATCGAACTCGAAGACGGGAGACTACTGAAGACCTTGGACGAGGGCGAAACCTACAAATACCTAGGGATAATGCAAAAACGGCAGCAGGAGCACAAGAAAGTCAAAGTCCAGCTCACGCAAGCATTCCAAGAAAGACTTAGAAGCATTGTGAAGACGAAACTGAGCGGGAAGAACACCACGCAAGCAATTAACGCATATGCGGTACCAGTGCTCACCTACTCCTTCGGGATCATCAAATGGTCCAACACTGAACTAGAACAACTCCAGCGGAAAATGAGAACCATCCAGAGAAGAGCCGGACAACTACACCCTGCAACGGCAATTGAACGGCAAACACTACCCCGGGAAGAAGGAGGACGCGGACAAGCGGACCTCAAAGACTTACATGACAAGCAGATCCAGAGCATGAGGCAATACTTCCAGTTGAAGAGTCCCCGATCGCCACTCATCCAAGCCATAATACAAGCAGATGCAAATTACACGCCACTAAACCTGTGTAGTACCGAAGAGCGTGTCCTCGAAACAGCCAACGAACAGAAACTGAGAACTTGGGCCGGAAAACCATTACATGGCAGGCACTACAATGACCTGCAACAACCACACGTTGACAAAAAGGCATCAAATTCTTGGCTGGCCAAAGGCACTCTCCAGCCAGAGACAGAAGGATTCATGCTAGCCATCCAAGACCAAGTGATCGCAACAAGGAACAATCAGAAATTCATCCAGAGAAAAGACATAGAAAGCGACAAATGCAGACACTGTCATGCGGCATCGGAGACAATCCAACACGTGATGGCAGGATGCAAGATCCTTGCGCAGTCAGACTACAAACATAGACACGATCAAGTAGCGAAAATAGTCCACCAGAAATTGGCAGCGAATGCTGGCTTTCTGACAGAAAAATGCCCGTACTACAAATATGAGCCAGAGACCGTGCATGAGAACGAAACACACAAGCTTTACTGGGATAGAGCAATCATAACAGACAAGACAGTCCCACATAACCGTCCTGACATAACCCTCGTCGATAAATCGAATAAGACCACGTACTTAATCGACATAGCAGTACCCAACACCAATAACATACAGACAACCTACACAACGAAAATCACCAAGTACCAAGATCTCAGACATGAAGTACGAGATACATGGGGTATGGAAAA
>QLNU02015360.1:47593445-47619995 GCA_006491805.2 Dysdera silvatica
TCCTCTCCTTTTAATGCAACGATGTGTTTCTTCCCAACAGATAAACTTCCTTTAACAACCCTAAGGCTCTTGTTATTTTCAATGGCTTTCTTCACTAGCTCACAGTTGAATTTTCTTACGTCTTCTTTCATGCTTTTGCGCAGTTTTACAAAGTTCTATGTACTCAATCCTGGAACTGGTATTATGATTGTCCACCTTCATATCTCTTCTCCTTTTCATGAGCTGTTTCGTCTTCTCAGATAATTTGCTATTGTGCTTTTTACATGGATAGTATATATATATATATATATATATTAGCCTAGTACATACACGGTATTCATTTCTTTTTTTTTCCTGTTTATATTTGGATGACTGAACTGTATTTGTGATTAATTTTTTGCAATTAAGCGCTTAAATTAACTTAGGTGGTCGTAAATATTTGATTTTTTTAAGTATATGATTATCCAGTTATATGATTTACTCAGTAAGAATGGAGCAAAAACAATTTTTACTAAGCTATAATTAAACTCTAAATAATTTCACACAGTCTGTACTAGAAAATTTGTTTTTACAATTTTAAAATTCGCTCTGAAAGTCTTCTTGAAACCAACAATTGATATATTTCGTATTATCAATATTGTAACTTTGTAATATTATGATATTGTAAACTTTAGTTCTTGCTTCATTTGCGTATTGTATTATTTAACTCATCAAAGGCCTTTACTCTGTACATGCATGACAGCAGTTCACATACAGCACAAACTTGAAAGAATAATTTAACCATGCTACAATTGGGTTCTGGTTTTAATATACATAATAGACCGTAAAGATTATCTATGTTCAAAGACAGCGCTATATACTGAGACAAAAGGTTAGCCAACGTAAAAATTGTTATTACAATTCCCAATTCAACGCCGTAACATTTTATATAATCTCGTTATTTATCTTCCAAATTTTCTAAATTCTGCACTTTATGTCGACGAACTCATTTCAAATTCATTGTACTTCTTCGACTTCGTATTTAGCCAAATATCACACAATCCCTTGTATTAAAGATTTTAACGAAAACGACAATGGTTTCGCTTATTTTAGAGGCCTCATCAACTATCTTTTATTCCCATGTGCCTTCCAGATCTATCTCAGTCCTAATTATCACTCTTGTTAAAGTTACTTTTAGTTCGAAACCACGCATGATTTTATATGATACTATTCTCATTTTAAACAAATATATATGCTATGCAGTTTTCTGTGCGTAGCAAAGAGATTGATTTCTTCTCATGCCTTTTAAAAGCGTCTTTCTTCGTTTGTTCTTGTTGAACGGAAGAAATTTTCCAAGGGCCATTAATTATCAATCGTGATAAACGGTATTTCCTGGTAACCGTGTTTGTATTAAAGGAGCTAAATATATACAGGGTGTCTCAGCACCAGGGTTACAAACTGCTAAGGGGTAGGGTAGGGTACACCTAGATAACTCGAAATCACATAGCAATCCTGGTCGCAAACCACTCAATGTACTTATTCTAAAACCGTCCAGCATGCACAAATAATGACAGCCAGTGCATGAGAAGCGCAAAATGGAATGTCCTAACCATCTATGCACTTGAAGCTGGCCCAAGATTTATCTGGAACTTATTTATACTCTTATTTGTGTATGCTGGACGGATTTAGAACTAGCGCTTTGAGTGATTTGCGACCAGCATTGCTATGTGATTTCGAGTCATTTAGGTGTACCCTACTCCTCCTAGAAGTTCGTGAACCTGGTGCTGAGACACCCTGTATATACAGAAATTCCTAAAGTTGAAGGGAATTCAGGAAGCAATTCGTGTTAAGCGTGTTCGCCTTAATGAGGTTTTACTTTATGTTGAACAATATTCTAGGGCCGTAGCTGAACTGGTGCCAGGGAGGCTCAGCCTCCACTTGAAAAATATTTTTCATTCTATTATTTATTTACTTTTTTTTCAAACAGATTATTTTAGAATTTTGTTTTAAATTTTTTGTTTGTAATTTTTAAGTTTTTTGCACACGATAACGGGGGTTATTTTTTTACTTTAAAACTGTATTCAAAACATATTTTCACACCAGGTCTTATGTACGTCATACTTTTGACAAAGGTTTAAGTCTCCATCTAATCTACAATAGGAAGAAAAAAGGAAATTATAAATTTTGGTGTGCCTCTTTAAAAGTTTTCAATACATAGTTATGTTATTAATTTTAGTTGTTAATATTAAACGTATTAATTTGATTTTACAGTTAAAATTAACTTGTTCACATAAACCATTTTGAATATTACTTGTATATTACATATGTATTGTTGCATGTCTTTTAAGTTTTGTCGAAATGTACAGTACTAAGAATTATTTAACTTCATTCAAAAAATGTATGTCTATATTGCATATATTTGTGTGCTCATGTGTATCATATTTAAAAAATGCTAATAAAATACATCAAAACATTAACGTAAGTCCCCTGTAACTTTCCAAGCCCCCTTAAAGAGCTTCAAACCACGGCCGTGGCCTATTCTCAATTAATTTCCGGTAGGTCTTGACAGGAGTGACTTTCCATTCGTCCTGCAAAGCGACTGTCAGAGAAGAGAGAGAAAACCGTAGTTATGTACGATTTCGTGCCTATCGCTTCAGTTCATCACATCGGTGTTTTATTGGATTACGATCGAGATTCTAAAGAGACTAACCAGTCCAATAATTCTACCTCATTTTCAAGAATCTAATCCTGCACACATCGGGAAATGCAGCAGGAAGATCGATTGACTTAGAATACACGATGGCCATTTAAATTTTACTTTCACATTTTTAGTAGGCCAAATTATCCATAAAGCCAAGATATGCTACAAAGTTCATAATTTGCAGCACACGAACAAAAGAAACAAGTCCCATTCATGAAAAATAACTCTGTACCTTTATTAACCCTCGCCAAATTTCACAATTTGAACAACACTGTCATGTAAACCATTTGCGGCGCTGTCGTCAAACGCAAACACAGCCATAAGACTGGGAGAATAAAAAGCGTGATTCATCATTCCTCACGACAGCTTTCTAGCCGTCTACAGTCCACAAAAGATGTGAAATACACCAACCCAAATGACAACTTGCATTAGTGGTAGTGATTTATAACTTGTGCCCAGAAGTTTCAACGACATATTAATTTTTTCCTAATGTTACAATTCCAGTTGTGCAATCCCTGAATAATATTTGAATGATGATATAACTTTTTTTATCAACATAATTAGTACAACTTTTTTTGACAAGTTTTTAACCATAAACTTGTTTTAGCTTCCTTCAGTTTTCAGCGACATATAATTTTATCATGGCTTCTTTGACGATGCAAATGACAAAGTTTATTAAAAAAATGTAGTTTCCTATAACGCGCTATGAATTATAAATTATTCAGAAGCTGAAATTCCCTTTTATTCCTAAAAATGTTCAGGTACTTTAGACAGTACATAATTTAAAAAACAGGTCTCTAAAACTTCAGTAAATTTGATCAACTTCGTTGAAAGCTCAGATTATATATAGCTTACCAAATTGAAAATTCTTTTCTGGAAATAATCGGATTTTTTTAAAGGAAATTCCTAACCCACACATCCAAACCTTATCTAAAAATTCTCTTCCTTTCCTAATGCAGTGGATGAGTTTTCGTTTTCCATTAAAAGGTAAGTATATAGAATCCTTTCCTGTTAAGAAGGAAAAGTTTTCTAAATGAAACTTTTTCAGCCTTTCATTTGGTTGGTTTATAAAGCCTACTCGAAATTCTTCATGCGACCATTTAATAAGTACCAAAACTTATGATTTCTTTGAAGCTAAGTCCCGCATTTGTCAACAACATTTTATAAGGCACGAAAATTACTTCAAATATGTTGAATATTTTAATATCAGGTTACTTCTTACGTATTACAAAAGTAAAATTATTAAAATAATTATTTTTAAAAAATATTTTGTACAAATAATTCCAAATTTACATTCAATCAACCAAAAGATTTTTCAGTATAAGTCTGGTATGGTTAACTTTATTCAAAAGAATTCCTGCCACCATGTCTACTAATTAACTTTGGTCGTTTCTATTGTTTTTTCTTAATTTATCGACAATTTTATCGTTACTATTAATGCTGCTAGTGGTGAATCTAAATTTGACTAGATTTTTATGTAAAGCTTCAGAATCGTGTAGAAAAAGGGAAATTGAAAGTTATGGACTGACGTTAATAAATGGTTTATTCTTAAGGACAAAATAAATAGCAATAATGTGCCCAATGAAGTACAAATAGCCAACTTTAAGTTCGATTTCTCTTTTCATTGACATGCCACTAAAAGGGGTCTCAAAATTTTGTTTTTCTATTTAAAAAAATACGACGTCTCTCCCTATATCGACCAAAGCACAAGAACAAGTTTAATCAACCTTTGTGTGTATAACAACTTTATTTCCGATGGAGAGAATATACATACTTTTAAGTTCAAGGAATTCCCATAAGGGGCCGCTTTCGCTTCTGTAGTTGAGAATACTTTTCTCCATAATTTTAACTAAATCTTGAGCCACAACTAAATTGTTTTGGCTAACACAGCGGCTCTTCAACTGTGGTCCGCGGAAGCCCAGAGATCCGTGGGACTATATCAGGGGGTCCGCGAGATCCTCCCAGTGCCCCACAAAAGTTCGGAAAAGTACTAAGAAAAGAGCATTTGCTCTTTAATGCTAAGAATAAATTATGAGGGGACGAAAAATTCTTTCCTTAAATAGTGAAAATTAGTGATGAAACACTAGAAATAAATACATATGATGCAAATTCCGGGCTTTAAACTTTGAGTTAATTCTTGGGGGTCCGCGAGGACGAGCGATCTCTGAATGGGGGTCCACCGTCCAGGAAAGTTAAAGAAAGACTGGACTAACATACTCATTCAAGTAAGAAGTTGGTGAGTTATTTTCAATGTTATTGAATTTAAAACAAAAACTCCTTCCGTTTTTCCAGATGTTTCGAAACTCAGTAAAACTAATGACAATTCCACACATTATAATTTTCTTGATTTGAAAATCAACCGATTTTTTGGCGATGCACTGCTCTAATATAATGAAAAATCAATTACACAATTTATGGATGCAATTAATGAATAAAAAATTAAAAGTCGTGTTCTGATGACAAGTACCACGTGTTATCGAAACATCTGTTAACAACGTTTTTACTAATTAAGTGCACCAATAAATTTTGTATAATTATATTTTTCATGAAAAAAATATTTCCATAAATAATAATACCACCATCTATCTACAGGGTGGTTATAATTAAAGTTGACCTATTTAGAGCATCCTGGAGCTTGAACCGTTCAGTGAATTTTCACCAAAATTGGTATATTGACTATTCAAAGGATGCGGAAAAGGAATCTGCAAAAATTTTTACTTTAAAAACGTCCACTAGGTGGCGTTTTTTAGCGCAATACTGCAAAAGCAACCTGTGAAATGACCAACACGCAACACAAGTGACATTTTTAACATTTAGTAACACTTACTGCATCGAAACATTTCAAATGAACGTTGTGCGAGCAATAACAGTATGCCGGCGCTTTAAGCGTACAATTGAAAAAAAAAATTATTTTGCACATGCAGATAGTGCGTAAAGAAATATGACATTTAAGCAGCTGTTAATCGTGTACAGGACGATGTAATGGGTGTTCCTCGATGTGGCCGTCATCATTTATTTGTAACAATTCAAGCCAATGCAGAATGTGTTCAACAGCGCATCGCAACTAATCCTCTGTGAGGCTTTACACATGCAGCGTTATGGAATTCTTGGATTCTGCTAACATAGCAACACTTCCACAATAAACCAAATTCTTTAAATGATCCCACAACTAGAAGTCACACAGTGAGATTCGGCAAACGTTTGCCAGTGACTAGTAAACGAACGACTGATAGCGAGCTCATCAGTGAGATGCTGGAGCAAAAAGTTTTGACGGATCGTGCGACATGTGGGTGCGCACCATCTTGCATTGAAATGGTAGATGTAACGCACTGTCGTTTCTGTAATTGCGGCAAAACAAACGTCTGGAGCAACTCACGGTACCGAAGAGCCATTGCAGAACATTTGACAGGGCCATAAACTTTTACAAGTGAATGATAGCGACCACATCGAGCAACCTTTATTGCATCATTCTGTACACGATTAAAAGGTGCTTACTTGCTGCATTTCTTTACACTCTGTCTGCATGTGAAAAATATTTTTTTTCCATAGTACGCCTGCAATGCCGGTGTGCTGTTATTGCTCACAAAACATTCATTTGAAATGCGATAAGTGTCACCAAATGCTAAAAATGTCATTTGTATGGCGTGTTGGTCATTTCATAGGTTACTTTTGCCGTATTGCTCTAAAAAGCGTCCCCTAGTGTACGTTTTTGTAGTAAAAATTTTGCTTTGCATATTGCTTGTCCGCATCCTTTGAATAGTCTATATACCAATTTTGGTGAAAATACGCTGAACGGTTCAAGCTCCAGGGTGCTCTAAATAGGCCAAGTTTAATTATAACCACCCTGTATATGAACAAAGGCGGGATTATAAGTTTGACATCAGCTACTTGAATCAGTGATCTGAAGATTTGCGTTATGAATATGATCCCTTTAATAGTTAAATTTATAATACAGTCTAACTTGCATAATTCGAAGTCGAGGGGGACATACTCTTAGTTCAATTATCCAAGGATTCGATTAGAAAATTTTATATGCCTAATTCTAGATTCACCGGACTGCAGGCAAATCGATTCATCCACGAATTCTGATTAAACACGTCCGAATTATTCAGGTTGCATAATAATATATATATATTCAGGTTATATAATTGCATTAATATGTATTTATTGCATCAATAATTTCAACTAGTATGTTCTATTGTTGGGAAGTCACGATTTTTATTACAAAGATCCTTATGTCCTGAAGAAGACAGGGAAAGCAAGCTTGTTTCTAATAATTTAGATAAAACCCGGTCACCTGAGGAAGAATTTTATCTATATTATTTAAATTATTTTAACTTATTTATACTGCTCTGATAAGCAAATGTAATGTATAATTGATATACCTTTGCCATTAGATGAGGTGAGTGGTTAGGGTAGATTTGTAACTGTTTGGTATTTGTTGGGATAATTCTTGTTACACCTGTTTGATTTATAGTTGTATACGGTGGGTATACCGCATAAACTCACCCAAAGGTGGTTTGGTTAATGGTATTATTGTAATATTTTGATATAACTAAATTAGTTTTATGTAGGCTGCTTAAGCGCTATACATACATTAATTTTCAGTTTGATTATGTCTAGCCACAGCAATGGTCGGCATATATTGACTTACAAATTAATACACAAATTTTATATATATATATGCACTCGTGGAAAAAGTTAAGTATAATTCGTAAAATACGAAAAAATCTGAGTAAATATTAATAAAATTGTTCAAAATCACTTGTGGAGAATCGTGTAACTAAGGTAAAACATTGTGCATATGCAACACATTTCACTCGACATCGGCATAAGCACAGCACCTGCGCAGGTCGGAACGAATATAAAACGGCCTCAAGTGGCAATGCCAGTCCAGGCAGTTTTTTTGCAATTGCTGTAATATGGAGCGTTATTAACTATAGAAAAAGGACGAATAATGCCACCAATTGCCTCCAAACTAACAATAAAGACGCCAATTGGACGCGTTTGTGAAAGGAAGAATTATTGAAATACTGGAATCCGGATGATCACAAACCTAATCGTCTTGAATTCTGAATGTACCTCAGTGTGTGATCTCAAAACTGTGGCAGTGGTTTCAAACTACTGGAGATGTTACCCGACGAGCTCTACCAAGTCGGCCAAGAGTAACAACTGCTCGGCAAGACCGATATTTGACAATAACTGCACGACGTCAGAGGGACCGCTCTGCCAGACAACTCAGTTCATCGCTGACATCCACCATAGGAGTAAGATTTTTGAGATAAACTGTTTACAGGTGATTCAGATACGTTAATCTGTATGCCAAACGACCAACAGTTTGCATCACCCTCACGTCTGCACAGAAACACGTGCGTTTATAATAGAGTTTGCAACATCAGCAGTTACGTCGGGGACAGTGGGGCAATGGCATGTTCAGTGAAGAACCTAATTTAACCTGAAAACTGATTCTCATCGCATAATGATATGGAGAGAACGTGGAACTCTTTTTTACCCAGAAAACATCACGAAAAGTATCATTTTCCTTCAGCGGGAATCATGGTGCGGACAGGCATCATGTTGGAATTTGGCACAGACACCCACATCTTTGAGGCAGCATCTCTTATTGCTCAAAGATACAAAGACGAAGTCCTCGAGCCTTCCGTTCCTTGTATCGAGTTGCTGTCAGTCTTGCATTCATATTCGTGCATGATATTACACCTCCACATCATACGGCTCTTGTTGACTACTTCCTTCAAAGTGAAGATATCCAGCGTATACAGTCTCTGTCAAACTCTCCTGATCTTAATCCTAAAGAGCATTTGTAGGATATGCTCAGAAAACGACCTGTAGCTCTTTAAGTACCCTTTAACCCACCAAGCTCCGTTGCAGAATTAAAAAAACTCTCCGTGAGGTATAGAACTCTTTGAGCGGCACACAGCTCATGAATACCCTCATAGAAAGTATGAGAAATCGTTGTGCAGTATATGTAGCTACCATAGGTAACCTCACATCTTATTAAACTTCAGCAACACGTTTTTTAATAATTATTTTTAACTAAAATTGAAACTAGTATCATGTCCATTTCTTTCAAACTTTAAATTTGGACAATAAAAGCCAATGCTATCCTTGTTTTTCCTTATTTTATTCTTCTGTAACTTTATAACACCTACATATAACGTTACCTTCCGTTCCGATTTAGAATTCAGTAAATATTAACATAAAAAACAATTATGCTTAATTTTTGAACATGAGAGTGTGTGTGTGTGTGTATACAGGGTGTCTCAGCACCAGGGTTACAAACTTCTAGGGTAGGGTACACCTAGACGACTCGGAATCACATAGCAATGATGGTCGCAAACCACTCACAGCGCTAGTTCTAAAACCGTCCAGCATGCACAAATATTTACAACCAGTGCATGAAAATCGCCAGATAAAACTCAGGTCAGCTGCTCAAGTGCATAGATGATTAGGACATCGCATTTTGCGCTTCTCATGCACTGGTTGTCACTATTTGTGCATGCTGGACGGTTTTAGAACTAGCGCTGTGAGTGGTTTGCGACCAGCATTGCTATGTGATTCCGAGTCATCTAGGTGTACCCTACCCCTCATAGAAGTTTGTAACCCTGGTGCTGAGACACCCTGTATATACTTATATATAGTATAGAGAATCTTCAAATCATTGGATTTTTATCTTAAAACGCTGGTTTCAAAACTCACAAATATATTAAAGTCTTCAAATAATAAACTAATAAATGCAACTACCTTTATCGAATGATTTAATCCTCATTGCATTTTGGTTACAATTACACCACTTTAGATACGTATATTAATTACTTAGCAAAACATTATTGACCATCATCACACAGCAAAAGAAGTAAATCAATATTTGCCACAATCAAAAACTGTCAAGAAAAAAGTCAAATGTCAGAAAAATCCATAACTGCCATCGCGTGTTATTAAGAAGAAACGGGATAATCGATTTTACGTTCAAAACTTCTTGTCACAGAACCAATATGTATCCCACCATTTACATATTTACAGAAACATCAATACGTAACATGAGAACATTAGCGAGCAAAATAACGTTTAGGAAATCCCAATCTGTTATTTAGAGAAAGAAGGGGAGTTATAAGATGAAAGAAATGAAAACATAAAATAAAGCTGTAACTAAACAAAAAAAAAAGGTAGAGGAAGTAGGCTTGCAAATTTAACAAAATACAGACGATTTTCTTTGGGAATGAAATTATAGGTTATGCTCAAATGTCCATAATTTAAAAGCGGAGAAAGTTGGAACATAATTCTAAATTTCAAAACATATATCTTTACACATAAAACGCTATTCACATGAAAACCTTTTTCTTTTAATAAATTAATATCACGTGTCGTTTTAAGAAATCATTCTTTTTTCGAGAAAAAAAGCAATAAAGGTCTTTTGCAATTTAGTAATCTTTTCTTTCCTAAATTCTTTTCTCATTATAGCACCGCTGACGACGTGCTTCTGACAAAATGGAAAAATATATTACGTTTATTTTGTTTCGTTTCATCTTCTGTAACTTGAAAAGAAAAATGTCCTTACAATTCCCCAAAAATAAAATTCAATCTTTCAAAAAAACTCTAGCACAAAGAAATTACCGCTTTGTCTAGCAAAATTATTTTTGTTCACCTTTTTTATCTGTCTAACAACGCCTTTAATAAATAAATGAAGCAAACATTTTATTTTTTATAGACATTAATATTAAGTAGTTTCACTCCATTAGATATGTATTTTTTTCTTTAATTTTCTGAGATGAAATGAAAAGGATGAAAATAAAACGCTTATGAAAACGTGTTATGATTAACAGGTTTAAAAAGTTTCAAATGTGATTAATGAAAAAAAATTATGTTCTTCCAAAAATAATATTTAAGAATAAAAAATTTATTTGTAATTTTTTAAAAGGATATTAGACTTTACAAAAATTCAAGTATGTTTTGAAGCTACAAGAAAATGTCTTCTCAATTAGCAAGAAATAACAGAATGGTAAGAATTAATAATAGTATGTGCACATAAGTTAACTAATTAATTTAATTATAATAAATAAATGATTAATACATAATAAAACTGGTAATGTAATTAATATGACAAAATACATTGAATAATTTTATAATTATAATAAATATAATAAACTAAAATTATGGTAAATATTTAGCATAACGAATCGAATATTTGGAAATAAAGATCACTGAGTAAAGAATAGGTTTAATAACTGTAAAATAAAATTTAATGGAATCGGCAATATTAATAAATTTACGTAAGAAATTTAAGTGATAAAATAATAGTTTTAAGTGTTTCAACTAGACTGTTATGAGCAATCAATAAACTAATCAATAAAAAATAAATCTAAATGAACTAAGCTGTCTTCTGAAGATTAGTAAACGTTGCTCCATCTACTGAAGAAGCCGTCTGAAAAATACTTTTTTTTTATGAAAAGAGGGATTGTGAGAAAGACAATTTATTAGCAATATTAAAAACTGGGGTGGTATGAAATCGCTTTCAAAATAGTAGAGATTATCAGTAGAGTGACGTAAAAATTATTTCGGTCGTTGAAAATTGCAATATATGGTTATTCTCCTAATAATCCGCATATCATATATAAAATTCATTTTTGTTAGCTTCGGAGATATTTTTCCAGGCGAGAACGTTATACTTGGCATGATCGTTTAATGTAATAAAAGCTGTATATTGAAACTTCAAAGGAAGAACAGTGCAAATTCTGGTTTTAAAATATTATGAAATATTTGGCAATCTTCCACAAAGCGAACACATTTGGCTTTGATGTCAACGAATTGCACTATGGTCTCCGTGGCTTACGAGGTTTTAGCGACCGCAATTCTTAAAACACTGACTAAGAAACCAACCGAGATGTGCGTTCTTGATTTGGTCGAAAGTTGTGTCGATGGAAACCTTTTCTCATGAGGAACAAAAAATCAAATGGAAGTACCCTCTAGAAACCAACCAGTTAGAAGATGTAGGCCGATTTGTTTTATGCGCAGAAGGAATCCACCCAGCACATCTAACATTCCACCAAGGAACAAAGATTCATTTAACATTATTTTAATGTATAACATTTACATGCATTTATTATTTGTGCTGACTTCGGGTGTTTTTTACAGGCAATCAGGAACTAACTCCTAGCCTTGTACTACGGGACGAAAAAAGGGCATGGACATGGCCTAATGGGTGGTTTCTTCAGGCGCTTAACCATTGCAAATTATAGCACTACCTATGGCTCGCGTTCCAGTCGCACTGGTTCAAGAGTGGTGACACTCACTCTTGTGACATGCAAAGCCGGGCTCAGTTCTTGAAATTTCATCTGTGAGCTCTCATGCTGTAGTACTATCGCCGACAAAACCATGCTCTCCAAATTCGTTGCTGGTCAGCTCTTGGTCCATTTCGGTTAACCCGAGGTAAGAGATTAAACACCTCAAAAGCAAATCATCAGTAAGTAACTGTTCAACACAGCGTTGGATTTATCAAAAGCAAGTTTTTTGGATCTTACCATATTATCTTCGAAAGTACAGTCGACGAATATGAATTACAACACGACCCAAATTTCGAACCTGATGAGCCCCCGCCAAAGCAAGCAAGAACAACCGAAGAGGTACCTACAGAAATAATGAAGAAAGCAGTGGAGGCCTATAACAAGGTAATAAATAATAAATTAAAGGCTGCACAGCATGTTTCAAAGAAGGCAGGGCACCCATGGTGATGTAATGTTGAAAGAAATATTTGGAACAAGGCAGAAAAATGCAAGATAAGATAGAGAAAATTAAGAAATATATGTGGTCCCAATTTCTCCGTTTCCGAATACAGTTGGAAGTCACTGTTCATAATCAGAACCTGAAGATGTGAGCCATGGTAAAGGCGCTGGAGCAAGTAATTCCCCAGTTTACATCAAGTCCACACTTTATCCTGGAGCCCAAGCACAAAAGTAATATAAAAAGCCGCAAGATGAACCACATCGTGACAAAAAGAGACCTAATTCCCAAATTACCCATTCAGCCTGTGATCGACAACTTCCGGTAAAACGTAAATAAAATTATTGAACAGCACAAGTACAACCTAATCTCCATCCTCAACACTGATCAAAGCGGCTTTCAATAGGATATCGTATCCAATAAAACCCTAGATATCGATGGTTCTAAAAATGTCGACGCCGAGATATCAGTAAAAATAGAACCACTCACTCCTATACCATCCAAATGACCATCAGAGTTGCCGAAAAGTTTGTTGGTCCTTTGCTAATCATGGCCGAAGAATAGTAAGGAGAGTTCGGCATCAAGTTATGCAGTAGTTGCAAAAATTGCCCTATGCAAATGTGAGCATCAGGTGCTCCAAGTCTGGAAATAGCACGGGACAATTAACTGAAGAGTACAATTAATAAAGTTGACATCAACGTGTTTTAGCTCATGTTAGAGCTTTTTTGATATAGGAGAAAAAAGACATCGTCTCCGTCCTAGAGTCGAACCAGGGTCCCTTTATTGACCCCGGAGTGCCTTAATCGCTAGACCAACGAGGACAGGAACAACGCTCTCTTTCTCCGTATATAAGGATGTAAGATATTATTACCCTTCTCAGGGATAACACAATTGCCAAATAATGGTCAACACACAAAGCCTCCGGGGCAAGTTTTATTTTTTTGGAGTTTTCGTGGGGAATTTTCATTACGATTAATAAAGTTGACACCTACGTGTTTTAATTCATACTAGAGCTTTTTTTGGTATAGGCGAAAAAGAGCCATCGTCCCCGTCCTGAAGTACAGTCAGGGTCCCTTCGTTGATCCCGGAGTGTACTAACTAAAGAGTACTTTGAAAAGATAAAGGAGTCTATTGGAGATGACAAAACTCTCCTGGTACCGGATTCACGATCTTGCCAAATAGACACAAAATTGGGCAGGCAGAAAATGGGAAATGACATCGAGATTATGGTTATTCTTCCGGGCACGACAAAGTACCTCTAGCCGTTATATGTATACTTTTTTCGGGATTATAAGCACCTGGTAAAAAAAAATTGTTGAGTACTCGAAGATTCATCGCGCAAATGTGGATATTACTAACAAAGACACCATACTAAAGCTGCATCGCTTGGCTTACAACCAGTTGTCTTCCCCCACCTTTAACGACATGCGCCAGTATGCCTTTCAGAAGGCTTTGATTCAAATTACAAACCCCATATTCCGGTCAGTCAAACAAGTATGCTTCAACTTGACCAAGTACGCTGACGTTGACTGCACAACACTACTCTTTCTTGTGTGTGCTTGATGCTGGAAACACTTACGCTTCGAACACTTCTAAAATGCACTACCATGGTTAAAATAGTGGCGGCTCGTCGGATGACGCGAGTGAAGCACCACTTCACCTAAAGAAATTGGGCGGTTGAACAGTTTTTTTAATTTAATCTCCAAATTATTTTTATTTTTTTGTCGAATTTAAAATTTGATTAGAAAAATAAAATTTAGAATTTTATTTTGAGCCCACTATTTTTTTTTTTTTTTTAATTTAATTTCTTTAATATAATTGGAATTACATTCAGGAACAGAAGGCTAGGTTTTTAAGTCAGCGCTTTAAATGCGTTAAACGCACCAACGAAATATTGCCCGCCGAGAAAAAGGGCCGAATGAAGCGACGATAGAAATTCAGAGCTTCGCTTCAAAACGGAAATGCTTTGCGAACATGGTTACCATGGCGATGGAATATTTACGGCGAAAGCAAGTATTGTCAGAGAAGAGAAATTTTTATCGCATCATCATGTCAGCTAGTATTGCCAGATCAGAGGTTTTACCTCTGAATCTAGAGGTTTTGCATGGGGAAAAAGGTAAAAATTACCAAAACAGAGGTATGGCTTGATCAGAAATAAAAATTGAGATTTTTGATTACCACAGAGGTTTCTAGAGGTAAAAAATTTTCTGTGGGGTGTGTTACTGGTCAAAGAAAAAAAATTAAATCAAAGAATTGAATAAAACTTTGATTCAAACTACAAACAGTTTAGTGTTATATCTGTTAGAATTATTTAATTACCCTGAAGTATTTCGAGGCACGTTGAGTGGTAACAGTAGAAGCGTGTAATTTCGTTGTGTTTTTGTTTCTTAAGGGGACACAGGACCTTTAAATCTTTAAAAAATCGATTTTTTATTTATTAGTTTAAAAAATAATATCGATTTTTGGCAGTGTTTTAAAACAAACCGCATCAAAATTCTTCAATTACTTCTTGCACTATTGTATAAAATAAAAATAACTATTACATGTTACCTTGTTACCAAGTTCCAACTTGAACGCTCTTTTTCTCAAAATCACTTTTTCTATATTGCGCAGAGATTATCTTCAGATCTATGCGCACTAGAGTTCTGAAATTTTTAATATGCTTTTATATCATAAATACCTATATTTTAAAACCAACTGACAAAGTAAAAATATATTTTCAATAATTTAAAAGAAATATGATATTTAAAATATGTCGATTTTTTATATAATTGCTATATATTGTTTTTTATACATTTTAATGACTTATTTCTTCCATATTTTCTGGTTTTAGGTTAAAGCTGGTACCTTTCTTGGTAATTTGTGTGTGTGTATGTGTGAATGAAATGTTTATGCGTGATAATGGGAACCGTATCATTTACAATGTGAACAGAAGATATATACACATTAATAAGCCTGTGAAATGAGTAAATTCCGCCTTTCTTCCCCACCCCTTTCCTTGCAATTATATGCTACACTGTACCGCACCATGATCGTTTTAACACACTAGAAGAATAGCGAGAAGCTTGCTAGGAAGGATGAGACGTCCTTTCCACTTTCCTCACGTGACTAATGAATTACGTTTAACGTCACGTGATGTGGAGCCGCTCGAAGAGCAATCGTCGAACTGGGGACACTGCTGTGTCCATCTTTTATATGGTCCAAAGTTCAGATATGCGCACTATGCTACAAGTTCTCAAACCGCCTAGAAAACGCCATTTCCGTTACTTGATTCGTTAGGTTAAACTTAAGAGGTTCCTTTACAATATGACGTTTCCCTTAAATGACCAGGTATGTATTTTATTAGAAACCCCATTTTCCAAGCGGAATAACGATGATAAAAAGATTTTTTAAGTAAGGAAAAGCCCATGCCTGTGTTAAACGTAAGTAAAGTTGCAAAAAAAAAAAAAAGGACAAAGTATATAATCGGCATTTTAAGATTTTGTTATATTCGGAGTTTGAATGGCTGTGTGGGAGTTATTATTTAAATAAACTTTTTTGTATGCCATGTTTAATCATTGGTGTTAAATCAAATGTGTGGAATAAGAGTGGTTTCAATGATTTTGGTAACGTTACCCGTGCTCTTCACAAACATAAAGGTTCTTTTTACCATGTGGATTGTACATTATGTTTTTCAAATCTAAAGAAAAATTTAAGTGGTATTGAGGATGCTTTAAAAGAAAACTCTAGGCTATAACCCAGATAGCAAACTGAGGTCCACAGGACGTCCTTTCAGGACGACAGGACGTGTGAAGGACGTCCGAAAAAGGTGCCGCTGACGACCTGAGGACGTCCTCAGAACGTTCAAATGTCCGGGGTCGGGACGTCCTGCGCACGTCGAAAAAGACGTATTTCGGGCATGTTTTGGCTGAGTTTAGGATCTGAACGGCAGGTGAGAACCTAATCAGGACGTTCATGGGACATTCCTAGGACGTTCACGGGACATCCCCAGGACGTTAACGCGACATCCCCAGGATGATAATGGATAAATCTAGGACATTGTGTGGATTTACATGGCAGTTTTTTGTGGTTATATAGATATGACCACAAAAAATATGTGTAATCCACAGAATGTCCTAGCTCATAATTGTGTTTTTCAGCACATACGCAAGCTGTTATTAATATGAAACGTTGTTTTGGAAATTCTTTATAGATTTTTATAACGTTTAATTATTATATGTTTTTAATGATTATGAAGTAAACCCATTGTTAGAACAGTTTACAAATCCGAATTTCTAACTAATGAAATGCTTTCTTCAATTTTACTGCTCTTTTATTTTTTTATTCTATAGCAGTGGCACTGTGTGATTTCAGGTAGTAGTCCCCCTGAATAAAAACGTCTCAATTCATATTATATTGTTTGCTAAAAAATTATATATAAAAAATGTAATTATTATAATCTTGTTAGAATCAAAAAGAAAATTTAAAGTTGAAATATGATAGACACACTCTCTAACGACTCATTATGATATAATGACAAATTACCCAAGACCCCAGGAGTCCTATAATTGCGAAATCAGAAATGGAAATGTTCGGTATAACGAACTCACCAGCCGCCACTGGGTTATAACATGGTTCCAGCTATTTCAGGAAGTTAGCACACGAATTATCCTAAGGAAAAGATTATGTTTGCCATTTTTCCTTTGAACTTACAAAAATATTCATTTATTTGTAGTGCTGGATGGATTCTTTCTGCACATAAAACAAATCGGTCTGTATCTCCTAACTGGTTAGATTCGGGAGTGTATTTCCATTTGATTTTTTGTTCCTCATGGTAAGAGGTTTCCATCGACACCAGTCTCGACCAAATCAAGAACTCATACCTCGGGTGGTTTCCTAGTAAGATGAAATTCGAGATTCAGACTTTAAAAATTATGAGCCCCTAGATAAATACAAGTTAAAGTACTCGTGTTCTCTCGCGATTACGATTAAGGCGTACGAATTTTGGAATTTCCAATAGCAACACTAGATTTTTTTTTTGTTTATCTCATGGTGATAAGTATATATACATAGATCATAAATGCCGTTTAGCTATATATTTTGGGCTGAACAACGACTAAGAAATAGTACTTTCAAATGGAATGTGAATTTACAGGGGAAAAAACGAAATAAAAGAAGTAGATAAACCTTTAATCACTCATTTAAAATGCCTTGTGAGAAATGGTTGAAATTCAGTGGTATATCGTATAACGCTTGCAGTTCTTATGCCAGCCATATGCCTGATCTATGATGCTATCGTAATCAATCTGTACAGCTTAGTGAGTTTTATAGTTTCTGCATGCACTGATCATACTAGGATAAAAAAACTAGAGATTCCATTGGAAATATATGCATCTGTAGCCCATGTTTTTTGAAGTCTAAATCCCGAATTTCATCTCGGTGCTTCAAAAATTGTGGTTACTGGAGCCTCGTAAGAAAGAAAAGCGTCTTTTAGATTACCCTGTATGTGTGTGCGAGTCAAAAGTTCTTTAAAATCTCCTTTTACCATGACGCCACTAGTGTTCAAATATTTCTAAGTGAATAGCGGGTATTCTTGAGTTACTCATTAGGCTAAAATTAAAAATTGTGGCTTGCAACTCAAAGTTTAGAATCATTATTCTTCGCTTAGTCATTTAATTAATTTTTAATCTCTGTTTGTGTTTAATTAATTTATCTAAATTTACGCCGATAAAAATTCAAAAGTGCAGTGGTACTTCAGCTTTTAATGAATGAAAAGGAATCGATCCCTGAGAAGATTAATAAATTTTTACGTTCTTGTAGCAGAAGTTAGATCGTGAAATGTAGAGGTAAGAAAGAGATTTATTTCTCCTCGCATCGAAACTGACACTGATAAATTTTTCAACGTCCATCAATTTACGTTACTGAAATTCCATCATTTAATAGCAGCACTAACCCATTTTTTAAGGAAATATAGCGTTTACGTTTTCGGAAAGCCTGGAAGAGTTAGCTTTCGTTTTTTTAAAATGCCAAAAATACGCTCAATACCGAGGCTTAACATTTAAAAAATGAAGATTCAAAGTAGAAAACTATTTAGCATTTGCTTTTATGTATATAATATATCCATACGTGTATATATATAATTATGCATAGTACATATATATAATTATGCATATGGTATATGTATATATAATTATGCATATGGTATATGTATATAATTATGCATATAGTATGTATGCATATATACCATTAATAGAATGTGATGGATATTAAGGTTTAAAAGTATCGAATGTTTACAAATTTTAAAATCCCACTTTATTTTTCAGATAAAACTTTATTCAGGTGTTTCAACACACTTGTACAGTCGTTTATAAAGTCCTGATTTATTTTTTAGGAAAAATTTATAAAATTATAATTCAATATAAATAATTAATTAATTAAAAGTTTTAAATTTGGACAGTAACAACTATGTACATTAGGATTTATAAATCACTTCATCAAATAACTTTAACATTTATGTTCAGTTTCTTCCAATGATCAGTGAAAATACAGGTTCACTAAAGTGGGATAAGGTTTAAACAAAGAAAAGTATAAGAACAATTTAACTGATAGTTCTAAATTTATATATCTTGCATTATCTTCACAGATTACAAAATGTATTATATTATTATACAAAATTTTTGCTGATAGCAGGTTTATTTACTTAAAAGAATTCCATATTTTTTCAATGTTTGGTAAGGAAGTTTGGTCGTGGTAGCAACATTGAAAGTATAATTTAAAACAGATAGAAGCGGAACAAAAAATCTAGATTTCAAAACCACTACGTCCCTTACCTTTCAAATATAATAAACTCATGTTTGTAAAAATTGCAACACCATGAAGGACTCGTCCGAATTGAATGAAATTTAATGTACAAACGACCTGTGTTGATACAAATAAACGATTAAAATTACAAAGCAAAAAAACAATATTACATGTCGAAAATCAGTATTTGGTGAAGCCACCACGCGCTGCAATAAGTGATGCTATACGACGTGGCATGGAATCAAACAGATGTTGAATGTGTGCCTGAGGAAGAGCATTCCAGATTGCTTGTATGCGACCCCAAAGTTCATCTGTAGTAGCTATGGGACGAGGATCACGAGCGAGACGCCGACCAACGAAATCCCACACATGTTCAATCGGCGACATATCCGGCGAATAGGCAGGCCAAGGAAGAAGCTGTATCTGTTGTGATGAAAAGAAGTCTTGAACATTCCTGGCAATATGTGGGCGGGCATTGTCCTGTTGAAATACAGCTCCGGGAATGCCTTGAAGGAAGGGAACAACTTCGGGCTCCAGAACTTCATTGATGTACCGGTTGCTGTTAAGATTACCCACAATTCGTAGCAGCTGAGATCGTACATGTTACGTAATCGCACCCCAGACCATAACGCTGGGGGGTTCGTCCACTATGACGTTGGATAACGCACTCCGGAAGGTGGCGTTCACCGGTATAGCGTCTAACACGGATGCGGCCATCACTGTACCCCAAATTAAAGCGGGATTCATCAGAAAACACCACTTGTTGCCAATCAGCACGCCAGTCTCTATGTCCATGAGCCCATTGTAGCCGCAGGCGCCGATGGTTTTGCGTCAGGAGGATCCTGTATAAAGGAACTCTTGCACGCAGTCCACGGTGCAGTAGACGCCGACGAATTGATGAAGCACACAATGATACACCTGTAGCAGTGCACCAACGTTCTGCCAACTGTCCAGATGAAGCAAAACGGTCCGTCACCGCCATGCGGACCAGGTGTCTATTATCTAGAGATGGGAGTTATTTAACTGTTAAAAATCACCTGTTACCGGCTGATCACTGTTCCAGGAACAGTATGCTCCTCTGAAACACCTGTTTTCAAATAACAGCTATTATTTCAGATCACCGGTGATTAGGGATAGGAGTTACTTGAAGTAACAGTTACAAATCACTAGTGACCGAGAAATTACTGTTCTAGGAACATATTCCTCCGTTTCCATCACACAGGAAACGCGCTGAGATAACGGGCTATCACAACATCCGGCATAGTTGTCTAGCTGACACAAGGGCTTAGGCACTAATTACCCATTTAATATCTGATATTACAAGAGGTTATATTATTATTATATTGTTATAGTTAACCAAATATTATTTTAATTAACCAATTATTGTTTTAGTTAACCAATTATTGTTTTAATCAGTTTTTTTAATTAATCATTGTTTTAATCAGCTTTTTAATTAATTATTGTTTTAATCAGTTTATTTAATTATTGTTTTAATTGATTTATTTTTATTTAATTTACTTAAAGTTTAAATTCAGTTAATATGTGATTATATAGGTATTCCTACTTCAATAGCAACTAGCGAAATCAATCGCTATCTAGACGATAATTAAAAAAAAAATTAACTTGCCGCGGAATCATGACCCTTTGTCATGGTGGAGATCCCATTCTCTGATCTACCCAAATCTATCAGAGTTAGCGAAAAGGAAATTCAACTTTATGGCAACATGAGTGCCTTGCGAAAGAATTTTCTTAAAGGCTGGTAACATTTTAACCGATGGGAGAAATCGGTTGGAGCCTCTTCACGCCGAAAGATTATTGTTCCTAAATGCCAATTCATATTTAATGGAATAGATTTTTTATCCATGTATATTAATTAGTACAAGTATTAATATTTTTACATTACTGAGCTTTACACATGAAAAATTCTGAATACATACATGTGTATAACTACATCAGCTGAGAATACACATTTTATATCATTATCCTGTTTAATTAGTTCCACATTGTAACCTTCCAGTATGTTTTACCAATTAATTTACAGCAGTGTCAATATTTTTTGCTGTATTTCATTACTTAGAATTAGTTTTTTAAACTTTCTTTGATTTTTAAAATCGTGTATTTTTTAAAATATCTAAAATTCAATATTTTAAAGCCTTACTTTTTCTCATTATTTTTGTACTTCATATGTGTGTATTTTTTTCCAAAGAATTTATTATTTTTATGGAGTTGGCACGACGTTCTGTCACGGATTGAGCGTTGAAATGTGTTATCGTTAAGTTCCTCAATTCCCAAAACCTATGAAGCAACGCATATGTTCCAGTCACCGGTGACTGAAATCCCCGGAGATTGAAACTTGTTATCTAATTGGAACAGGAACGTTGGAACAGGTTATTCAAAAATAACAGTTTGGTCCATCACTACTATCATCCCGTGCTGACGTCACCTTTCGGCGTCCACTCCCGGATTTCCGAGTTGTCTGGTTCTCTTGAACCCACTGCTTCCACACTCGCATCACTGTGCTGCTGTTACGCCCCATACGAGCTGCTATTGCACGATAAGAAAACCCTCCTTCACGAAGGCCGATCATTCGTCCCCGTTCAAACTCCGTAACTTGCTGAAATGTCGCCCTCTTTCGTCGTAGAGGCATAGTGACGTCTCATGTAACGTTTACCACTAGCAGATAACCATACACGCCCCGCTACAGCCCTCTATTTATACGGATCCATCAGCAGTTCAGAGGGCGCTGCTCAGCCCACGCATGCGCGATGACTCTGAAATTCTAATCATTTGAATAGCATACCCTAATTTGCATTTCCTGAAAGTTTCAGCTCAATCACGTGATTCCTTCATGGTGTTGCAATTTTTACAAACATGAGTATATGTTAATCTTTTCGACTCGCCGAACTTTATGAAAAAAAAATATATGGTTATTTTTCGAATGCGCTAAATAAATAATTATACAGCTATACCTTTTTTTTACCGCTGTTTTTTGGATATTGTAGCTACTAATTCTAATATACTCATAAAATAATCAATTTGTTCTGCAAAACAAAGAATACTTGTAATGTTTTAAAAATGAACCGTAAATTGACTACGTTTCATTTACCATACTTCATAATATTTTCCAGATTCATGAAAATACTGAATTACTAACTAATAAGTGTACTAAATTTACGTAATATATCTTAAATAAATAGTAATATATATTTGCTAAGACACAAACTAACAATATGCATAAACTTTTGTCAGTATGATTTAGACTGCACCTTACACGGCGAGAGACAGGACTTACGTGTCCTTAAGGAGATTTTCAGGTCGCCAATTATATTAGCTGTTTATATTAGCAATTTAGCTCAATTAATTACATTTAATGACAGCCTATGTTTGTTGTATTATTAAGATTTGCGCCGGATCTCAGACCACTTGTTCCCCCCTCTATCCACGTCCCTGACACCTTATACACTACTTCGACATTATGAATTTATTTATGTAATCGTCGCACTGTGATGATTCTTAATCTTAATTTAAGATTGTAAATATATTTTAAATAAAAATTTAGTCAAGAGAGAGAGATTCGTAGTAAATTAGGTCGAATTAAAGATTACTATCTGTACTGAATGGTATATAGAGGAGATCAAAAGGAGGGTCTGCATCGCATATTGCTTTAATATAATACTTGATTTTATAATGTCAATTAAAATAATTACCATCGAATTGATAAATTACTTAAAAGTTTATATTAAAGTACTTTTAATTATATAAAATCTTAGAAAATACTAACTGAAAAAAACACATGTAAATCAGTATTACACAAAACTGGACAGTATATAATATCATACTTTGCATAAACTTCAATTTGTTTCATGAACTTCTCATGTGATTAAATAATTACTTAAATGAATATCATATTCTGTCCCAAACGTATGTAAAAAGCTTCTAATACGCAAAATATTTCAAAACCGACAAAATAAAACATATTTAAATATTCAATAAAATAAGCCGGCCATTAATATTTTCCAATCTCTCATTACTAGCAGGCAAACCTAGGTCTTTAACTTCACCCATATTTAAACGAATGCAATTCTTAAGTTATTTTATAAGACTCAGCAATACTGTTTCCATTTCAGATGATGTTTCGCAGTTCGGGGCAAATTGTATCCGGACTCCTTTTCTACATACAAAGACATAAAGTAAAACAAAAAATAAGAAAACACGCAGGTTTCTGTCCATCTCATTATCGAGTCTCCTAGCATCATTAAGGAAGTTTAATGAAAGTTTCTTCCGGCTAGGCCTTCGTTACTTAACTCAAGTACAGTTCGACAAAAATCCGTAAATGCCTTATTATCTAAATTCATTGATTCAGCATTTTCCGAACGACACTGAAGGTTCGAGACAACGAAGAATTCAAGACGGAAGGTCATATAACACAAGATGTCAAGACAGCATTTCCAGAACAAACATAGGGCTGTAGCATAGGCGTATATATGGGTCCGCAGGGCCACGAAACTTTTCAATTTTACATATATTTCAATGTATAAACATTCATAACATATGCTTATGGCCTCCCCAATAATTTTGAAAACTTTACTCCTATGGCCTATAGAATTACAAATAGCAGTTGGATTTGTTTAAAAATTTGCGTATAAGACGGCCAATGGGACGTAGCTAAACAATTAAAATATTATAACAATTCCATAAAAACGAATGTGTATTTAAACCAAAACGTGGAAGTTCGTGACTAACAGGAGACATCTCATGCATTTCTGTCCTAAAACCAATTTTTAAATTTAAGGAATTTATTCATGAGAGAAGAACAGCTCAGAATAAAAACAAATCATTTTGAAATTAATAACTAACTTAAATTAGTTTGCGTCTATACTAGAGATGAAATTCGTAACCTATCTATATATCATCATCATATTCAACCATTATATATTCACTACTAGATGAAGGTCTCTCCAAATGCTTTCCACACAAGTCTATCCTGGGCCATTCGTTTCCACGTCACCCCAACCTCTTTTCTTATTTCATCCACCCATCTAGTTTGAGGACGTTTTCTAGGTCTTCGGTGGTCTCTTGGAATCCAGTTCAGAATTTGCGTTGTCCATCGTTGATCAGTTCTTCTTGCGATATGCCCAGCCCATCGCCATTTCAGTCTTTTTACTTTAACAATAATATCCTCTACTCCAGTTTGCTCTCTCACCCAAGTGTTTCTTTTTCGATCTGTCCTAGCTTTTCCAAGCATGCATCTGTCCATGCTCCTTCGGGTTGTCTGTAACTTTCGTATTGCTCCAATTGTTAGACTCCATATCTCTGATCCATAAGACAAGACTGGTCATACACACTGGTTGAAGATTTTTCTTTTTAGACACAAAGGCAATTTTCCCTTCAAAATGCACTCCAGCCGAGTTTAATCCGTCTGTTGAGTTCTTTCATAATATTGCCATCCATTGAAATCAGATGGCCAAGGTAAATATATGAATCAGCAATTTCTAGCTCAAGGTTGTCAACTTGTACTTTTGTTTTCTCTACGAAATTATTGAACATGATTTTAGTTTTTTGTAGGTTTATCTTAAGTCCAACTTCTTTACTTCTAGTTAGGAAGCTCTATATCTGGAATCTAATGGTTAGTGAAAATAGCAAATGTCATCAATCTGTAGATGATTCGTCATCCTTGTTCTTCCCTTGTTTGTTCAATACCATCAAGCTAAAATCTATGCTCAATGCGTATAAAAGTTTGGGAAATGGTACCTCCACCTCCACACCTTTGAAAGTTTTGATAGTTTGGTATTTTTATGTAACCGAAATTTTGCACTTGCATTTTATACACTTTCACCATGTCGATGTACACATCCTCGATGTCTTTGGTTTCAAGGTTGATGATATACAGTGTTTTGAGTCAAAGGCCTTCTCATAGTCAATAAATGCCACACACAATGGAAGTTCATATTCATGTGTTCTTTCAATTAATTCTCTTAATACTTGAATATGGTCCACTGTACTGAATCCACTTCGAAATCCAGCTTGTTCTCTTGGTTGAGCTGCATCTAATTTTTTCTGCAGGCGATGTGTTAGCACTTTTGTGAAGATTTTATAAATAGCAGGTAACAAGCTAATTGGTCGGTAATTTTTCAAATCCTCTTTATCACCTTTTTTATGCAAAAGAATTACTGTTGCAGAATCCCATTGGTTTGGTATGTTACCGCTGTTAAGACATTTGGTAAAGAATTTTGCAAGTATGTCTTCTACATATTCTCCAGCTTCTTTTAGGATATCTAATGTAATACCATCATCGCCAGGGGCTCTTCCTTTCTTCATACTTTTTATTGCAAATGAAACTTCTTCTTTTAAGATTTTAGGAGCTGTTCCTTCGACTATTTCAGTGTCTTCGTTTAATCCACTGTTACTTTCATATAGTTTTTTGTAGAATTCTTCAACTCTTCTAAGTATTTCTTCCCTATTTCTTGTTACGGTGCCATCCTCTCCTTTTAATGCAATGATGTGTTTCTTCCCAACAGATAAACTTCCTTTAACAACCCTAAGGCTCTTGTTATTTTCAATGGCCTTCCTTACTAACTCACAATTGAATTTTCTTATGTCTTCTTTCATGCTTTTGCGCAGAGTTTTACAAAGTTCTATGTACTCAATCCTGGAACTGGTATTTCGATTGTCCACCTTCATATCTCTTCGCCTTTTCATGAGCTGTTTCGTCTTCTCAGATAATTTGCTATTGTGCTTTTTACAGGTTACACCACCAATTTCCCCAGCAGTTTCAACTATTGTCTTAACAATGTTTTCATTTGCTTCTGAGATATCACTTTCATCAATAAGTCCTTCCAGTGCAGAAAAGCGATTTTTTAATTCCAACTTGAATGCCTCGGTATTTTCTTTTAATTTCTTTAAATCCACCCTCTTACTTACTTGTTTCCTAATGAGCTTCTGTCGTTCTAATTTAGTATTTAAGTGCACTTTACATCTCACCATTCGATGATCACTTCCAGTATTAAATCTGTTCAGTACACTGCAATCTTCAATAATTGATTTCTTGTTTGCCAGGATATAGTCAATTTCACTAGTTCCCCCATTTGGGTGTTTCCATGTCCATTTTCTTTGCGGTTTCTTCTTAAAAAATGAATTCATGATGCTAAGATTTTCAGCTTCTGCAAATTCGATGAGTTGATCGCCACGTTCATTCCTTTCCCCATATCCGTATTTACCAACCGATGTCTCTCCTTGTTCCTGTTGTCCAATTCTTGCATTGAAATCCCCCATGATGAGCTTGATATGTTGTTTCCCTTTGGTGTGTAACTCTTTGATTTCTTCATAAAATTCTTCAACCTCTTCGTCGGTATGGCTTGATGTTGGTGCATATGCCT
>QLNU02015360.1:47647964-47689100 GCA_006491805.2 Dysdera silvatica
CATTACTTTTACTCCTTACTTTTCCCCCCCAAAATATTTTCACACAACTGGTTAGTTATAAAACACACCTGCAAACCATTTCCAAGAAATAAGGATAGTCACACAATTTTCACATACAGTGGATGTAAAAACCAAATGGGGTATATCCTACTTCAAGCTATCCTCAATATAATAAATTTTATGGATTGAAAAAATGTTAAGAAAGACAGTTTAATGTGAACATACACCAGATCACTGCGTAACCTCTTAAGGGGTAAAATGACTATTAAGGTTGACCATCACCTCTTATGTCACCTTGGATTAACCAATCATGATACAAGCCAAGTCATTCCAAGAAGCCCTTTGAATCAAAATTACACTGTTTATCTAGAATTATGTGGTTGCTGTTAGCTAAAAAAACGTTATTGCGACATACCCAGTGCAAACCATGCCTTGCCTGATGCCTAAGTGTATTTACCTGATGCAGATAACTATCTTTTTCCTACTTTCATCATTTTTATAATAAAGATTTTTATGTCATGTTAATTGAAAATGGTCATCACCATCTCCAGTTTTCCTCATCATCACCAAAAAGTTATAACCCTCAGATATGGGGCCAAATATATGTTGTCAACGGTCTTCCTGCATAACTACTAATTTATTTCCAAATACAAACCAAAAGGCTGATCCTGCACAATAGAAACCTTTTTTTGATGAAATGAACAGGGACCTTTGTAAGTTGGATTTATTTTATTATTAAAATTGCATACACAACCTCACCTTGTTTGGTGCAAAATGACCCTTGTTACCCTTGCACCATAAGAAATACAACCAACCAACAAACAGGGACTTCAAAGCGTGAGGTTCACCGAAACTTCAATATATAAAAAATTTCAATATGTGTGAAGAAGTTTGTTAATTTAAGAAAGAAGACTTTGTTTTTTAAAACATGTAGAAAAACAAACCTTTTTACACTTTACTAGTATATCACTAGGCTATCACATAAAAACATGTTTCTTATTTCTACTGTTTATCAGTATACACAATTTTTACTTAATTCTAAAAGTAGTTCATTAATGTTTGTGAATACTGTTCTTATTGTGCATCATTAACTATTAATTTATTTTTATATAGAACTTCAGTGGCAACAAAAATGGATTTTAAATTGATTGAATTAGGTTCACAAATTCAAATGAATTTAGTTGTTATGTGTTGTGTATTAAACATTGTTGATCATATTAAGCCATTAGTTTTACTTCAAACTATTCACTTTAGTATTAGAATGTAAAACTTCAGTGAATTCACTTTTTTTATTTCCAGTGCAGCATGGCTTTTGCTGTCCTTGTGCCATAAAACAAACTTTTTTTTTTTACATTTATATGCTGTGTTAATTTAAAATAAACAAAATGAAATAAATTGCATGATTTATTCTAATTCTTAAATGAATATTCTCATTCTTAACATTAAAATGAAAGACCCTGTGCTGGTGCAGTGGTAACATGTCCACATAGTGTGTGGTGGTTATCCTGGGTTTGAGTCCTGACTGTGCTAAAACAAAGAATGCTTACTTATTAACTGCTCACCATAGTCCAGGGGTTGATTTCCTAAGCCTTCAGAGGTTTGGATTCCTCGGAAAACTATAGGTCCTGGTGCAGCATGATCCTTGCTGTCCTTGTGCTGTAAAACTCAAAATAAACAATTAAAATGAAATTTTAATATTTCAAACTTCATTTAACTATCAAACAATGATAAAATAAAGTATATATGAATCTTTTTTTTTTTATTGCTTTATCTCCTGAATAATGTGCAAAGTTCATACACTAAATTATTTGTTTTGAATTTTATTTTTAAGGTATTTATGGGATTGTTAAGAGCGATTCACGATTTTAAGAAGGCTAGTGTATCCGAGGTATCGAAGAAAAAAGCAGGTGGAAAAAAAACAAGATGTGCTCTGTTATAAAGTAATGTATATATATGTTTGTGCCACACACAATACTTGCATAATTTTGCAAGGATAAAAAAAATCAAGAATATGTGATTCAGTTGCCATTGAATAATTGTATTGTAAGCTTGTTTAATAATGAACATATATGACATAAGTGATTGATGTCTTAAAAAGTATAAGGGTTTGTCAAAACCTTATTTTATATTGTAATAATGCATCAACAAACAAAAAAGTTTGCATTCACATGGACATCCTCACTCTGTGAAATCGTTCATAATATTGTACTCTTATTTGTAAACTTGTTTATATATGGAACAAACGTTATTTAAAATTATATTGTGGTAAAGTGTCCCTACATATTATTACTGTTCGTTTTTGTTTTTAGTGCTTATATACACAAATGTACTTACTATTTTAAAAATCATTTCACATGTATGAACCTAGTTAAATGACTAATTCAACAAGCTATGTTTAATATAAAAGTGAGTTATGAGAAATTTAAACGTCTTGTATATGATAATTTTATAGTTTACCAAGTGATCATGATAGAAGTTACCCAATTCAGAGCTCTCTTAACTTAAACTAATAAGTATAGTGACACCAAATTTTGTGCATATACTATTAAAAGGGTGGAGAGAGAAGGATTTTGTGAAGGAAAAAAAAAAACAGTTCCAGAAACTTTTCCAATAGTGGGAAATATGGCCAAGGTAATCTTTAGCCAGAGCAAGGCCTAATTTGGGTCACTTCTATGGAGGCCCTGTTGTATGAACCCTGCATATGTGTGTGTATATATATAGTTTAAAAAACATTTCAATGCATACTAGCACATTTGCAATGTAATACAACAGGAAAATTATATATATTATATAATACGTTAAAATATATATAAATTGTCCCACAGCCCTTCTCTGCCAAGAATGCTGGCACTCGACCAATCCCCACTCAAAAGCATCATTGGTAGTAGTCACTCCGTAGGGTGGTGACACAATGAGTCCCATCTTAGCCACTGCCTCCTAAATTTAGAGGGTAAATTTAGGAGGCAGTGTCATGGGCATAGCTACCATATAGCAAAAGTAAGCAGTGCTTAGGGACCCCTTGTGAATTGGGGAGCCCTATTTCGGCAGGGATCATAAACAGTTGAATGTAGAGGCCCACTGGGCAATCGGGGATACAGGTGGACATTTTCCCACACATACTTTGAAATTAAAAAAAGCGGTGCCGCTTGTCATAAAGATGGAATGGTCAAATTCCCCATCTGTCTGCTACTGACAGACAACCCTACAGAGACATCTGGCTTGAATTAGCAAAATCTTCAAACAACTGTAAAACAATTTCAAATTTGATAACTGATTCTATTAGATTTTGGGTATAATTTAAAATAGAAATTTAATATACTTATTTTCTCAATGTGATGTACCGTAATAATATTTATATTGCAGATAGGGTTTTTAGAATGAAAATATTATTCCAAAAGTAATGCAAAGGGTCATTTTTTTAGAGAAAAGTATCAAATCATAATCAAATTAGAAACTATTTTTCAAATAATGTTTACCATATCGATACATTACTCTAGAACATATTTGTAGATTGTAAGATGCTTTTAAAATTTTGTAAACATAGTTATTAGAACTAGATATAGCCAGGGGGTTGCTTTTAAGGGTTGTAACCCCCCATTGCAATGAAATTTTGTATATTTAACATAGGAATATATGAGTTGTAGCTCTGTAACCCCCCCTCATTGAGCCTATAACCTCCCTTATGAATTTTCTGTTTATTCCTATGCAACTAGAGAAGTTTACCATAAAACAGTACAGTCTTAATCTTCAAAATTGGTTTTCTAGAAAAAAAAAAAAGTTTACAGACCTATAATTTATATACTGAAGAACAGAATCTATCCATTGGCAATACATTTTATAGAACTTATTTTTTAAATCAGTTTCATAAAGTAAATTTATAAATTAATTTCATAAATTTACAAAACATATGTAACAACTATATTTCATAAAATTACAAAATAGACTCAATAATGTAACAACTAAAGTTGTTTTCCAAATGAAGAAATCCATATAAAAATGTGAGCATGATTTACATGAAAAAGAATAATAATAAAAATTCAGAAAAACAAATGTAAATTTTAAAAACTATGAATTTAGAAAACAAAATAATTTTTTCCACTTTTCCAATATATATATATATAAATCTTGATAAAATTTTTAATTATAATCATTAAGATTATGTGACGAGTTTGGTATCAAAGACGGACAACTCCATATTGCATTTTTTTCAGGAGAGCCGAAAAACTTCAACTTACTCTTTCCTTCACCAATAGTTTAGGCCCATATTTGAATGAGATTTTCTTCATGTTCTGGCCGTTTTTGAAACTAAAAAGCCCTCAAATTTGAATTCGGCGTAAAAAATTCTATAAAAACTTATTAATAACTCAATTTTGAAAAAAATGGAGTTGTCCGTCTTTGATGCCAAACTATTCATATGTCAAACATTGATATATTAAGCCAATGCAAAAGTTTCATAAGAAAGTATTCATTTGTCCTGTCTTCCCAACAGCTGATTCAATTCTTTAATTTAATTACATTTATTAAACAAGATTTTGCAGCATACATGCCTATCGTGAGATTTTTTTATCTATTAATTTCAAAATATAGTGCCCTAGAATATGACTTCTCAGACATTTGATTTTATTTATATTTTTTACCCTGCCTGTATCATCTGCCTTTGCTGAAAATCGTTTAGTAAATTATGCATAATAAAAATTTACAAAAGAAATGGTATTGGTCAAAGTAGGTTGTGCAATGTTGGCCATTGAGCATAATTATGCCAGTGAAATGAATTTAAAAGGTATCATTAATGATTTGGCAAATGCAAAAGTGTGAGAAAAGTTATATTTTAACTCTTTTGTGGTACACTTATCAGTTATAGTGTAATTTTTTTATATTTGACGAATTGCATTTAATAAATGGTATCGTATTATAATATTAATTTTCATGCTTTTGATATTCGTGAAATTGATAAGAAAGTGTAAATAAAATATATATTTATATTCTTAAAATGATTCAACATTTTGTTATAAATATATACACACACAAAATTAAAAATATATGTAATTAATATACATACATATATATATAATTAACGTGTAATACAATATATATATAATTAAAATTTACTTTATAAAAAATAAAGAGGCTAAAATAATTCTTGCATAAGGGCCCAGAGCACTTAGCTACACACCTAGCAGTGTCTTAGCACAGGAGAATTTTTAGCTGCGGTGACCAAGTTTGGATTCTTCGTTAAACTGTAGGTCCAGTTTGCCAACCCGTTTGGCCAACATTCTGCGCTTAAGGCCATTTCCTTTGTATTTCTTTCACCGTACTACGTGTATGTGTGAAAACAGAGAGACCTCCATCCTGCAGATGATTGAAAGTGGTTGTCGATGATGAAGATAATATGTATAAATTAATAACCCAATATATATATATATAAAACAGAACAGAATTACAAATTATTAAATAAGATAGAAAAATAATTAAAAGACATATTTGTTAAAACAAATATGGAGAAAAACGAATAAAAGCATTTCTGTTAGTAATGCGGCTTTTGCTAAATGGCACATTCTCCCAATGCTCTAATATTATAAAACAGCTGAATATATAAAATTTCATTATTTAATTTTAAACCTATTACATAATATGTATATGTGTGCGCATTCTATAGCCATCCTTTGATAAGAATACCTTTCTTGACAGAGTGAAGCTTTGAAACATTCTTGGTAATGGTCACTCCATACGAGGGTGACACAATGAATCCCACAAATATATATATAGTGCAGGATTTCAACAGTGGCAACCAAGGTTCAGAACCCTTGTTAAACTGTTGGTCCAGCTTGCCAACATGTCCGGCCAATACAGTGAACTTAAAGCTGATTCTTCCGTATTTCTTTCACCTTACTATGCGTATGTGTGATAACAAAAAGACCTCTGTCCTCAATGGATTGAAAATGGTTGATGATGGTGAGATATATATATATATATATATATACACACAGAGTTAGCATGAATGAACAACCGGATTTTAGAAATTTATATTTTCAAAACTACTACACATAACATAATCAGCAAAATGAAATAAATGAAGATAAAGAAAAACATTCCAATTTTTTTTTTTCAATTACAAATATTCGATGGGTGTACTTTTTGTAATACGACAAACATCTAATCTGTAATCAAGTTCGTTCCAGACATTTTGTAGTTTTTCACTGTTAGTGGTTGTTAATGCCACACTAATGCATTCTTTAAGGTCATTGAGTGCTTTTGGCAATGGTAGTTTATAATGTATGCTGGTTGAAATGCATGCGCAGTGGCAAATGCAGATTTAGGAGAGTGATTACCCCACTTGAATGAAAATTTAACATTGAAAAGATACAAGGTAAAGGTCCAATGAGGTATCATTTTCAAAAATCAAGTCATTAATCATGCAGTGGTAGTTTTCGAGGTATGACTGCTGGCTTTGTCTTGATGCAGTTTTATACTCTGAAAATTGTTGGAATAAAAAAAATGGAATTTCTTCTGTAAATATCGGATGTAAAACATTCTCCTGATAATATCATGAGTTGATTTTAACGTTGTTTTCCACTTTTTTATTTTTAATTTCCCATTGTAAGAGAAACCTGCGACAATCATAAAGCCTTTACTGAAGCTTTCTTTGCATTCTCGGAACCAAGTTTGGACATTTTTTTCTCCACGCTTACGATAGTAAATGGACCTTTTTTTGTTACACTCATTTATGTAAACCCATGCTTCACAAAGGGTAACAACGTATTTCCATTTATCTCCTGATAAGTAATTTTCATACAGGATTCTGCAACATGTCTTGCGTTGAACCACATGTCTCGACAAAAGACGGTGAAGATTATGTTTTTTAGCTTTTTTAAGTTATAAATCTTGGTTTATTATTTTATTTACTGTTGCTACAGAAGCTTTTAAAGAGTTTGCAATTGATTTCTGCGTCGGTGGATTTTCTCTTGTTACCAGTGATCTCACTTTAGAAATATTTGCAACAGTACATACCTTGTTCGGGTATTCATTTGGAGTCCTCTTTTTATGTAGAAGTTCTGATTGACGGTCTTTCCCTTTTCTATTAATAATGTTGCTTATTTTGCACTTAGAAATCTTTATACCATGCGTTTCACACGTTTTTTAATAATGGAATAAGAATATTTCTCTTCGGAAAGCGCAAAAACGTATTCTTCGATCCACAGCTTGTTTACAGGCGCCATTTTGAATGAAAAATGAATTTGAAAGTAGCAGACGATAATCTTAATTTGAAATAATAACGTGTTGCCAGATCCATTTTTTACAAAATATTTTCATTTTTTAATCCTCTATTGAAATCGTTCTAAAAATGTGTGTGTTCTAAAAATAAATTTCATTACTTAATGAACACAGGGTACAGAGAAGTAATGAAATTTATTTTTTTAAGAAGGTGATTTAATGCAACATATAGACTGAAAAATGTTAACGTTCTTTTGAAATAGTTCCTAGATACAACGCACTACTTGCAATGCTTCAGTAAGTCCCTGAATGCCTTCTGGAACTGCTCTTTCATGATGGCCTTTAACTGGTAAATCACATTTCATCTGGACAGCTTCCATGTTATCGAAACAGTTACCTTTCGAATTTTTTACGAGTCCACTTTCAAAATTCCCGTCACTTTACCAGTATTAATATTTAATTTCTCACTAATTAGGTGAACGGTGATTTGTTAATCTTTTTGCACAAGTTGGTAAACTTTTTCCTTGTTCTTGTCAGTTTGAATGATGACTGGTCTCTCAGACCTTGTTTCTTCTATCAATTTCCTACCACCTTAAAATTGACTAAACGAGCAAAATATTTGTATCTGAGATAAACAATCATCTTTATAAACGTTTCTCATGTCCTCAGATGCCTGTGCAGCAGTTTTACCAAATTTAAATAAAATTTAATAACATACACACTAGCGGTGTGCCAAATTATTCAATGATCAAATAATTGAACGAGTCTGCTCGTTGATGGTAGATAGGCAAAATCGTTCATTGATATGTTCAGTGAACTGTTTGGCATACCTGTAATACACAATACACACACATAGCATGTTGTTTAATTTTTTTACCCTTACATGCATGACATGGATGATTTTGCTTCAAGCACTGTAACTTGCTAATTGCTCACACAAATATCTGTGCACATGCCCATATTTGGAAAAATGGAGTGTATTTTTCATGAAACATCTAGTTCATCCATTCTACTGTCTGGATATGGAAATAAAATCAGTTTCATTACTTAATGAATGGAGGATGTATATATACACAGAGTATTCCATCAAGACCACAAAAAGTCTTCACAGTAAGAATCCTCACTCAGAGTACATAAAAAAATGACCCAAGAACCATACCTTCACGACACACAGTTTTCGAGAAAAATGTGGTCAGAAATATAACATCACATCTAGTACATAGCAAAGAAAACTGTATTAGAAATATGAAGATCAACACTTGCACATGACATTACATTTACATAGGAAGATGTGTAAAATGACCACTGCGCTTATGCCATGGAATGGTTGACTGCAATCTTATTCTCATATGTTATGTGGTTTCTGATGTTCTAGTACAGCTTATTTTCTATGCACCAGATGTGATATCATAGTTTTTCTTTATAATTTTTCTCAAACTATGGGTCATAGATGTATAGTTCTGGAGTCATTTTTTTATGTACTCTGCGCAAGGATTCTCCATGTGCAGAGTTTATGCTATCTTGACCGGACACCCTGTTTACAAACAACCTATGTTTGTTATAAAAGTTTTTGAAATATTACTATAAGGAATAAAATATGAAATTTACAAACTAATGATTCTTGCTCCTTTAAAAGTAGTCCTCTCTAGAATTGATACACTGCTGCCAATGTTTCAGTAGCACTCTGTGTGAGAAAGCTTCTGCTCTTGTATGCTTTTCAGCTCATCTGTTGTGGCTTTCTAGATAGCTACAATGTCCTTATACCACCATCCTTTCAGCATTTTTTCAGCCAGTTTTTAAACAGTAAGAAATCACATTCAGACCTATCAAGAGGATGTGGAAGAACTGTCACTCGGTATTTTGCAAGAAAATCCTGGACCAAGACAGAACAGTGTTTTATTGCATTGTCATACAATGAAAATCATCCAAATGCCTACAAGTTAGGTTAGTGACACCTAATTACCTTCCACAGGCATTTTAGAATATCAATGTGAAAGGTTTGGTCCATTGTTTGTCCCTGAGAAACATATTTGTCATAGACAATAACTTTGGTGTTGAAGAATTTTTTTCTATTTAGTAAACTACAATCTGATAACAGAACTGTTAGATGTTTGTTTTTAATCTGATTTCCGGTATTTTTAATTGTACAGAAATTATATATACACATACAAGCAAAAATTTAAACTTATTTGCCACCCACCATCTTTTAAAATTTGGTATATTTTATGAATGTTAGAACTCACCAGATATAATAAATCTATAACTAAACATGAAAAGTAACATTACAAATAAGCCTATGAAAATTACTAAATTTATTAATAGAAGAAAATGTTTTATTTGTATAAAACAGTTTTAGATTAATGTAATTTAATACTTACAATAATATTTTTAATTTTATATGTGTGTACTAATATTAAACAGTTTAGAATTCTAATTAATATTGTAAATTTCTTTCACTAAATAGACTTCATACAATGAACACTAAAAGTCAATTTAAAATAAAAATTGATATAAGTATAAAATATTCTCTCTGGAAGAAAAAACCTATTTAAATATCCTTCACTAGTGCATGTACTGCCACTATTTTTGTAAAATATTGTTACTTATGAACAAATCGTTACTTATGAACAAATACATAACTATTCATATGGTAAACTTAGATAGTAAAATGTGATAAATAATATTTTATGAGGTCTATAGTAATAGTGTGCCCATTCATTAAATGACCAAATCATTGAACGAATCAGTTCATTTATATCATTAAAAATCATTATTGCTTTGTTCAGTGAATGATTTTGCACACCTGTAGTCTATAGTATGTACCACTCTCTCTTCTAGTCACAGAAGGCATGTTATATTTATATAAAAAATTGTTATTTTAGTGAAAACTTATTTATAAAAGTTTATTTTTTTATAATTAGCTGTGGGGCATATTAGCATACATGTATATTTGAATGTTCTATAACATATCATACAATTTTAGAGCTTAACTTTGATTGTTACTGTACAATGTATAATAAACATATTTGATTGTATATTTAATAATGAAACGATTTTACAATATTAATGCCAAGTTATTTTTTTTACAAAAATTTTATATTTGTGAAAATGTTTATTTAACAATAAACTTTTTTATTTGGTGTAAGTGTCATTATTTTATTTACTTATGTAAGCTGTTAATTTTTAACATGTGAATGACTACCAACTGAGAAAAACTTATTGTGTTCAATATAAAAAAAAATGCTTTTACAACATTTTAATATGAGCTGCAATTGAGGGGAGTCAACTATAATACAGGGTTAGTGTGGTCCTTAAAAGTCCTTAATTTTTTAGGAAATGATTTTTGGTCCTTAAAAGTCCTTATTTTCACCCAAAATCTACAAAAAGTCCTTAATTTTGTTCTCCTGTTTCTCTGTAGTATGTTTTAGTTTCAATTTTTATTACTGCTGTTTTTCTCAGTATGAACCAACATAAAGAATAAACATAGAATTCACAATATGCAGGTTATAATGTGCATTTTGTGAACAATGGAAACATGCATAGAAGAGAACAATCTGTGGAAACTTGCTAAAGCAGTGATCTTTTGGTGTCCCCATTCCCTCACCATACTGTAAGTTTCATAATTAGGTATCCAGTAAGAGAGATTTTACTATAACTAGTAAAATTTGACACTGGTCGGAATATACGAAATACAAATGAAGAAGGTAAAAGACATTTACCATCTGCAAAAATATTCGCAACGTTTCGAGAACTACTGTTCCCTTCATCAAGCGAAAGTGTCAAGGAAGTGTAGGTGTTCGGTATTTATACCCCAAAGCTATCCCGCACTCTGGTTTTCCCCTGTCTGAATCTGGATTTTCTAAGAACTGTCCCACACTCGGTAATCCCCCCCTATCTGAAACTGGTTTTCCCCATCTCCTAGCAAAAATACGGTAAGGTTCAGGTATCGATTTTGCGATGTTCATCGCCTTACTACTCATTCGGACAGTCTCCCAGGACTCCAAAAAAAAGTCTACAGTAGCAAGGATTTACATTTTTATGAAGAACTTTTTTTGTTCTTTTCCAATCAGGAACATGACCTCTCTCCCAGGCATATTTTGCCAGAAGATTAGTCATTTCACCTTTCTCCACAGCCCGATGTTCTTTTTTACGTGTACAAACAGTTCTTCCCATCTTGCCAGTGTATACTTTTTCGCAGTCTTTGCAGGGTATCTGGTAAATTGTTCCAATCAATTCATCCACTGGAACTTGATTTTTCACAATTACTAACAGCTCACGTAAAGTCGATGCAGGTTTATAGTAAGTCCTGATGTCAGATTTCCTAAGAATACGCGCAATCTCCTCAGAAGTCCTCTCCACATATGGCAAAACAACCGTCCCTCTAGTCTGTCTCTCCTCAACAAGTTCTCTATGTCCATTATTAGATCTTCGAGCGATAAACTTGCTCGGGTAGCCATTATCTACAAGCGCTCTCCTTACCTTCCATAACTCAACACTGCTGCTGTGTGTGTTTGAGGGCCCGACGTGTCAGAGACCCCACAACGGAAGCTTTGTGGCAAGTTGGATGATGTGAGAGGAAATCCAAGTACCGGTCCGTATGAGTTGGCTTTCGATATACAGAGGTTGACAAGCTTCCATTGTCTCCTCTGGTGACCCTCACGTCCAAAAATGGCAAACATCCCTCATGTTCTACCTCTAAGGTAAATTGAATATGGGGGTTTAAGTCATTAAGGAAACGGTGTAAGCTGTCCACCTCTGTCTTCGAAAGAACGACAAAAGTATCATCGACATACCTTCTCCAGACCTTAACACTAAACTCGTCGCAGTCCGAAATGTCCATCTCCAATGACTCCATACAAAGGTTAGATACAACATTAGAAACGGGGGAACCCATTGCGGTCTCCTGTCCCTGTTTGTAGAAGGTCCCATTGAAGCTAAAATACGTCAGGTCCAAACAGAATTTCAAAAGAATGCAAATATCTTCAGCTGTCAATTTGGTACGTGCAGCGAGAGAGTCATTGTTCTAGAGCAGTTGAAATCGCAAGGGAAGTTGGTATACAAGTGAATGGTGAAACTACGTCAAATGATATCATAACGTCTTCCGTACCGATTTGTAAAGAACTAACAGAAGAAATAAAATCTTCAGTAGTGGATACAGAAGCCGCTGTTAGTCCAACCAAAGGATGCAGAAATCCAGCTAGGTGTTTAGATAATGCGTAAATCGGAGAGCTGCAGAAACTCACAATAGGACGAAGAGGTATACCATCTTCATGAATCTCAGGAAGACCATAAAAGAGGGGTATTCTCCCTAAACTGCAACAAAGTCACAAGTACAAGGACCCATCAATTTTCAATTCCCTGTATAGTTTAAGCAACAGACCATTCGTGCGCCTCTCTATACCTCCAGTCGGATCTCTCTTCACTATACAATACGCATCAACATCAGATAGTAAGTTCTGTACCTTCACGATCGATCCATAACCACAGTACATCGTCCTTTATCAACTGACAAAACCACAATGTCATCATGGCCTTTCAGATCTATTACCGCCTTCCTCTCGCCAAGCGAAAGATTACTTTCTGGTACTCGTCCTCTACGTAGCACTTGCGAAATTTCACAACGTATTTCAGCAGCTGCATCAGCCTCCATTCTTCCTAGAACCGGCTCGACTGCCGAAAGAATCTTAGGAATAGGAATAAATGAAGGCGCAGGTGCGAAATTCATTCCACGAGACAATACAGAGATTTCATCAGTGCTAAGACATTGGTTGGAAAGATTACAAACCCAATTTGGAATGAATTTGCCTCGAGATGGCTAATTCCCTCCTTGTTCAGCTCTCAACCTATCCAGTTTCCCATCATGACACAAGCAAAATTTAGCTTTGGTCTCCGTCTCTGATGATTTCAGAATCTAAGGTCGTCAAAACATCATTGCTGAGAACAGATTCCAAATGCTGTCAAAGACTGCCAGCCACAAGTGGGGAGTTAGATTTTGTTGTGGCACAAAGAAATCCTCGCTGCTACAAATTGGTCCAAATAGCTTCTGTTGTGAGGTCTCTAACACGTTGGGCCCTCACACGCAGCAGCAGTGTTGAGTTGAAAGATGCTGAGGTATGGAAGGTAAGGAGAGCGCTTGTAGATAATGGCTACCCGAGCAAGTTTATCGCTCGAAGATCTAATAATGGACATAGAGAACCTGTTGAGGAGAGACAGACTAGAGGGATGGTTGTTTTGCCATATGTGGAGAGGACTTTTGAGGAGATTGCATGTATTCTGAAGAAAGCTGACATCAGGACTTACTATAAACCTGCATCGACTTTGCGTGACCTGTTGGTGAGAGTGAAAGATCGAGTTCCAATGGATGAATTGACTGGAACAATTTACCAGATACCCTGCAAAGACTGCGAAAAAGTATACACTGGCGAGACGGGAAGAACTGTTTGTACTCGTAAAAAAGAACATCATCGTGCTGTGGAGAAAGGTGAGATGACTAATCTTCTGGCAGAACATGCCTGGGAGAAAGGTCATGTTCCTGATTGGAAAAGTACAAAAGTTCTTCATAAAAATGTAACTTCTCGCTATTGTAGACTTTTTCTGGAGTCTTGGGAGACTTTTCGAATGCGAAGTAAGGCGATGAACATCGCAAAATCGATGCCTGAACCTTACCGCATTTTTGCTAGGAGATGGGGGAAAACCAGTTTCAGACAGGGGGAATTACCGAGTGCGGGACAGTTCTTAGAAAATCCAGATTCAGACAGGGGGGAAAACCCGAGTGCCGGATAGCTTTGGGGAAAACCAAAGTTGGGGTATAAATACCGAACACCTACACTTCCTTGACACTTTCGCTTGATGAAGGGAACAGTAGTTCTCGAAACGTTGCGAATATTTTTGCAGACGGTAAATATCTTTTACCTTCTTCATTTGTATTTCGTATATTCCGACCAGTGTCAAATTTTACTAGTTATGGTAAGCCCTGGTCAATCTTTGTACGTTGTTGTCAGGGATTTTACTCCTTTAATATATAGTGTTCATTCCCAGTCATTTTGATGGACCATCCTACCCGGTTTTCATAGTTACGCTAGCCACCCAAGAAAATATTTTGTGACAGAAAATAGGCGAGGTGAGGATATTTATGACTACTGCATATATGCTTATTGTAAAAGAACGATATTTTTATTCATGAATTTATTTCATTTGATAATGAATTTTTTTTATTTTTCCAATGTTTGATGAAGGTGTGTGTTCAATGGAAATTTTCATAATTTTAAGTTAAGACAAATTGGGTGGTGGGCACACTTTCCCCGATGAGGGCGGATTGACATAAATCTACATTAAAGAGGGACTACAGTTGAGACTGCAAATTTAAAAAAAAATACCTTTTAAAATTTTGCACCTCTGAAATTTGATACACATTTATAAATTCAGGCCTACCTTGTCCTAGTGGGGGGTGGGTAGAGATATCCTGTTCGGTTCTTGCCTCACCCATTCTGAATTGATTCAACGACTGGCACGATGCTCTGCTACAGAACATAGGTAGAACTCTTAAACAGGAGAGGGGAAAAAAAAAAGACTATATAATGTCCCTAGCAGCATTTCTTTATAAAAAAGAAATGATATAATATGTTCTAGCGGTGTTGATTTTTTTTAAAAAATCAGCCTCTCTACGTAACTGAGATCACAGAGTTTACAGCAGCAATCTATTTCACAAATCAAAAGCGATTCAATTTGGTAGCGGTATTGGACGTAACGGCATATTTTGGAACCTTTTTTATTTACGTAGTTTCGTGATGAAGATGCAATATTTTCAACCGACCATCATGTCTCGTATGAGAGGAAGTAAAGGAAAAAAGAAAAGAGTTCACAGCACTCCTTTGAAGAATTTCGCCGAACTTCTTTAAAAAATAGCCCACCTCAAATTCAACAACTGGGATTGTGCTGTCTGGGGTGTTCGATTCTGTCAATCGAAGGAAGTTTTAATTATAAATATTATGTATTGAATTAGGATTTATTACAACTCTGACCCCCACCCCCACTACCTTTAATTATTGACTTTATTCGATTTATATTATCTTGTTTAAAGCTAACTACTTAACCACTTTTAGTGAATTACTTTTCATTCACTTTTAGTTTCATAATTATGTTGTAAATCTTAACTTTTATTTTATTCTCAAAATAGTATTATAAATATGAAGTAGGTTGTATAGATTGTCTCTGTTTCATTCCATTTCCGTTTGCTGATGAGTCCTTAATTTTTTTGTATTTCTGGTCCTTAAATTTCAAGTTAATGTGTGCAAACCCTGTAATAATCATGTATTGCACGATTTAGTAAAATGGCTTGTAAGACAAGCTTGTTTGTTTGTTTGTTTGTTTTTTGGTTTTACGGCTCAAAGACTACAGTGGTCATGCTGCGCCGGGACCTACTGTTTTCCGAGGAATCCGAACCTCTTAAGGCCTAGGGAACCAAACCCCGGACTACAGTGAGCAGTGCGATCTTTATGAGATCTCTGAGTAAGCGTTCTTTTTGCACTGCTGGGAGTCGAACCCGGATTAGCCGCGCAATAGGAGAACGCGTTACCACACTGCGCCACCGCAGGGCCTGTAAGACAAGCACTATCCAAGTAAAATAAATTTTTTATTGTATTATAAGTTAGCAAACAAAGCATATTTTGTCAGAAACTTCCCACAGAGGATTTCTTATATTAGTTGGGTTTATTTTTTAAGATTGAAAATTGATTACTCAAAAAATGTGCGTAACTTTTGTATCTAGCCCCACCTCAACTCTGCACTTAATCTTTTAAGTTGATGTACAGGGTGGACATTCCACAGTTGAATATTAATATTAAATAACAGTACAAGTAATTACACATAAAATTTGCAAACAATAATAGTGAAGAGAACTAAGTAGACAAAACAGGGTTAAAATCAATCTGTAATAATATTTTACCTCTTTCACTTAACCTTCCTTTTTTTCTTGTTTTTTTTTGTCAAATTGAAACTTTGCATGCAGTGTTAATCACTGTACTGCAATAACGTCACTTTAAACGAAAAATAAAAGGGACATCCTGCAAGGGTAGTGGTGAGAAATACTGAGAGTCTGACAAAGCTTGCCCCTATCCCATGGTGTCGCTTAGGGCAGTGGTCGCTAACTGGTGGTCCGCAGCAAAATCTGGACATTATTTGCATTTTAATATTTTATTAATAATAAAACAAAAATAATATTCTAAGAAATTCTCATATTCTGAATGACAATTTCCACCTTTATATTGCACTAAATTCACGAAATGTGGTCCGCGGGATTTAAAATTATGAATTTAGTGGTCCGTGAGGTCCGAAAGGTTGGCGACCGCTGGCTTAAGGGATAATGAGGCAATGGGCATAAACAAAGTAAAAGTAAGTAAAGTTATGTATTAGTAATAAATGAATAAAGTAAATTTTTTAATTGAGTAGCAGAGCTTGCTAATCTTCTTTAATCTTCATTGGTAAAGTATTCCATACTCTTAGGCCCAGTGCAACAATATGAGACAGAACTTTGTCCTAGTAATATTCAGCATTAGTGAATTGGGGTTACAAGTGAAATATGCCTGACTTGATCGGACAAAATATGGGACATCAATAATTATATTAGAATGAGTAAGGTGAAACGTAAGTATGGCAGTTTAGGGAACAAGTAATTTATCGAATGGGGAAGTCTATAGTGCTGAAGGAAGGGAATTTATTTGCATCAAGCATTCAAAAAAAAGGTCTTGCAATACAGTTAGACTAGTAAGATTGGATTTTGCTGCGATACCCCATAGGAGGAAATAAATGTGAGAGAAAAAGAATATAAATTAATTAGGGTAGTTGTAGATAATGATTTACAGATATATTATGTATAATACCAATATTACGACTAATTTTAGTTGAAGTAGCATGGATGTGAGATTGTCATTTTAAGTTGGATTGTAGGATGTCCAAAAATTTAGTCTCCAAGGAGAAAGGAACGGTGTTGTCTCCGACACATACAAATTGTTGCAACACAGTTCCATATCATAATTTAAAGAAGTATGACTTCAATGTTTTTATGTTTAGACATTGCTGGTAGTGAAATGAAAAGACGTACTAATATAACGTGGGATTAATTTCTTGTATAGAGATTAGCATTATCCTTATTAACCTTCAACCACTTCATTGTGTAGAATGGCCCTGCAGTGGTAATATGTTAGCTCAGCATGCCATTAATCTGTGTTTGATTCCCAATGATAAAAAAAAAAAAAATACTTATCGACTGACTGCTTACTGTAGTCCAGAATTTAGATTCCTTGGAAGGTCTGGGTAAATGTCCTTTGCTGTTCTTGCACTGTAAAAACACAAACAGATGTTGTATAGAGTACATGTCCAAAAACTGAAGATTGTAGCAGAGGTGGTTGTAAGTCCAAACCAGATTCCCTGAAAAGTTACATAATATTTTTCGTAAAGACATTGATTTCCAAAGGGATATAAAAAATTATAGGAAAGAAAATCAAATTTTTGTAATTTTTAGAGAGAATTCCGGAAGAGGCAAGTTAAAATCCCTGGAATTTATAGAAATCCCAGAACATAATCACCCCTATTGTAGCTTTAAGTTGTAAGCATAATAAATAAACTGTTGACACATTGTTTCGTAAGCAATGTTATTAGCACAGACCAGTGGTGTAGTCCTAAAAGAAACGTAGCCTAGCACTCTTCTAAATCAGGAGTGGATTCACCGGGGAGATCAGGGAAACCCCAACCAGTCAATAGCCCATTAATCTGATAGGGACGGAATTTATCATTATGTATGTATAGGTCATTGAGCTGGAATTGCAAGATCCCATCCCAAATGCCCCTCTGGATCCGACACTGCCTACAGCAGCAGTTCTTAAACTGGGGTCCGCGAGATTTTCCCAGTGTTCCACAAAAGTTCAGAAAAATACTAAGAAAAGAGCATTTGCTCTTTAATGCTAAGAATAAATTATGAGGGGACGAAAAATTCCTTCCTTAAATAGTGAAAATTAGTGATGAAACACTAGAAATAAATATGTATGATGCAAATTCCGGGCTTTAAACTTTGAGTTAATTCTTGGGGGTCCGCAAGGGCGAGTGATCCCCGAAGGGTGTCCGCGGTTTAGAAAAATTAAAGAACCACTGGCCTACAACATATAATTTCAGGGCATATAAACATAAAATAAGGTGATACAAACGCATGTGCCACAGCCGAACTAACTTGGAATGCACTTCTGAAGTGAGTTAATAAATAAGAAAAACAATTGAAAAAGATAGCCCAAAAGCCCACTTTTTTACCTTTGTTGTGTCAAACAATGCATTGTGGCTTTTCTACTTTCAGAACACTTTATGCTACGTGTTCCAAGCTGTAATTTCGTTTAAATTCTCTTTGAAAATGAAGATGCGAAAAATGCTAAGGTACATTATTTCCAAATTTTTACTCTATTTAATCTTTTTTTTAACATCTATTTACATTCTCCAGTGTCACATTCATGAGACTTTTATTTACGGTATTCCGCTGCCTTCTAAGAGAGTAACAAAACATATTAAATGTTGAATGTCCATGGTTTTATGTAAACAAAAACCATTTAATAAATGTTTATGATAGATTTTTATATTTCTGGTGACGAAAAGGAACATGCCTACAGAGAACCGAAAGAAACCCTGAAGAATAATCCAGATAGCTTGGTGGAAGACTCTCTTGAGGCAATGCATAAGGATCATCAATATTTCATTGATGGTGCACTATGGGTTCCAGTTTCAAATGTAAACTGTGAAAGGTTCTCTAAATTTTCCCGTGTCTTAACTGACTGCAAGACAAATCTCAGCTTCACAAACGTGGAACTTATTGCAATATATAATTATGAAAATCAAAAATGGAATTTTATATAGCTTAGGGAGCTAAATTTAATTGCATTCGGATATTAATTATAATTAATAAACCATTAGTATTGGAGCTATATAAGTTATATATGACTGTCTTGTGTTTAAAGTGTCGATATGTAAAAAATGTGCTTGAGATTCTAACTCGGACAGCCTTCAGAACCCAAGAATATTTCCTTTTCACTCAAAAAATTTTCCAGTTTACTCAAGAATTTTTACCTTTGTTACCCAAGAAATTAAGGGTATTTTATTCAAGAATTTTTAGGGTCTCTAGTTATTAGTCATATTTAACCCTTAAAAGGTATCATGGGTGAAAAATCACCCCATGATACCCCATGTAAATTGTTTTTCTAATATTAAAAAACCGAATTACTGGTAACACTGATTTTTCCTGTAATCATTTATGGTGTCAGTAAGGATACCGTTATCATAAAGTTCACTTTTGTTACGTACTTCGTTAGCTGCACAACAAAGAAAACTGATCTGGTGTGATAATTCACCCATGATACCGCAAGTGTAAGTTTTTTAAAATTACTTCGTGAACATTTAATTTGCTGTTAAGTACCATAGTTATAATTTTTGTTTCTAGAAAGATAATTATAAACTGAGAAGTAAGTAAATAATTATTTTAGAAGTGTTTTTATTCATTTTATTTTATTTATTTTATTGCCGTGAAAATAATTTTATAATATGGCATTCCCAAAAAAAGATGAAATGAAACGCAGCGAGTATAAATTCGAACATCATTCTTGCATTTTGCAATGGTATCAGAAACATTACCAGGCAAGATTACCTGTTAGAATTGGAATTTTCTCTCATTGAACCATTTCTTAAAGAACGATCAAAAATACCGAATTTGCCACATAATCTGAGGAAAATATAAGAAATACTTGACGAAAAGATTGAGGAAACAGTGCCAATACCATCATCCACATCTAAGCAAAGAAGATGTTGCATATGTACAAGGAAAGAAGATAGAAAATATACTGTGAGATAGACAATACGTACCAACTTCATTTGTAAAAGGCACCGCAATATTTGCAATAACTGTAAAAAATAAATTTTATAATTTTCATGAAATACGTAATTTTCATGAAATACGTAATTCTTATAATATACCTAATCTCATTTGCATGTCTTTATTAAATTTATAAAATAAAATTCATTTACTGGGGTGAAATTACACTCATGATACCGTTAACGTGTGTTTTTTAGACGATACCTTTTAAAGGTTAAAATACATAATTTTTTTAAATTCATCAATTTTAAGTAAAAATAAATAAGACCTAGAGAGTACATGTAAATGGTATTGTTTATATTGAATGCACAAATGATGGAAAATCAAAATAATCAAAAGGCACAAAATGAAAAACTTTCAGTAATTTAATAGGTACATATTCATCTTTAAAGTCAAGTTTTGAAAATATAACTGAACTTAAAAATAAAATTTTTATAAGAGAAAGGAATTAGCCATATAACTCAGGCTGACTTCAAACTAGATATGATTGGGTTTATGTCCCAATACTATGACAGCTAAGCTACTGAGAATTGCAATGCATGGAACTTTTCTCCTACTTGTGAGGTATTAAATTATTAAAAAATACCTTATGGTAGAAAAAATTTCATTCATTTACCCTTTCTTGAAATTAAATGTTCATTTAATGTAACGTGTCATTTCTGCATTAATAATACAAAAGCACACACACAGTGTTAAAAATAAAATCGTTGCAATTGTTTGACTGTTTGAACTTAGTTACTGTAATTTTAAGTGCTTTAGTTTATTAGAAAATATACATAGATTGAACCAATAACGCTAATAAAATGAAACTAATAAAATCAACAAAATATATAACAAACAAAAAAAAGTTTGACAGAAGATGTAAATAAACATATTTTATCAAAACACGTTTAATTTCGGTTCATATTAAATAGGGGAAAATACAAGGTGTGTCAAAAATTCATGCAAACTTCAAAAATTCATAATAAAAGAAGTAACGCTTGGAAAAAATTTCAGTTTGCGTGAATATGATCAGAGGGTCATTGGATTTTTTTTCCATGTATAAAAAAAATAATTCCAAAAGTAACCGAAAGGCGGCGCTCACATGTCATACTGAGACGTTTTATGCGAATCAGGGTAGCAATAAAACACCTGGCTGGAAATGGATTTGTCATTTGATGCCGGCAGCAGGCTATCATTACCAGATTGAGTGTTGGTGGTTAAACTTTTCTACAAGAATGGTGAATCCACAACTATTGCATTGCGAAAGTTTCGCACGGAGAACAGACTGAAGGCGCAAAAAAGCCCTATTTCATTGAATGGGATACTGAATTTAGTACGACGTTTTGAGGAAATGGGGAGTTTGAAGGATCATCCACAAAGTGGCAGACCATCCTTGAGCGTGGACCGCATCCATGTTGTACAAAGTGTCATGGAAGAATTGGGAGCCAAGACATCATGTTGAACATCTTTTACTTTAAAATAATAAATACACAGTGTCATGTTATTGTGATTTGTTTCATTGTCTGTTTGTGTTTACCTGATTTGCATAAAACGTCTCAGTATGACGTGTGAGCGCCCTCTTTCAGTTACTTTTAGAATCATTTTTTTTATACATGGAAAAATAATCCAATGTCCCTCTGATCATATTTGCACAAACCGAAATTTTTTCCGAGCATTACTTCTTTTATTATGAATTTTTGAAGTTTGAACGAATTTATGACACACCCTGTATAAGCAAATGTCAATTACAAATTGAAAATTAAATTTCAGTGCAACAATTTCAAAACCCTTTGAATTCACAGTGAAATTTGCGAAATTAGCTACCTACCTACCTTAAAATGGAACCAAAAAAAGAAGCCTACGGTAGCCTACAAGGGCAGATCCAGAAATAATTTCAGGGGAAGGTGCAAAGATTGAAAACCAATGTGAAAACCTATAGTTAAATGAAAATTTGTTATTCTTGGAGGAGGCCAAACCCCTGCATCTGCCCTTTGTATCCTACAAAAGACTTTTAAGTTGGCTACTGGATTAAATTAATAAAGAAAGTGTGTAACCACATGGTGGTCAACTTAGAGGGGTTTCAATATTGTTGTTTTATAAAGTTCAATGACTACAGTAGGATTTCCATATATCGAAGCCATAAAAAAAAATGATATATATAAAAATAGTTTCTCTGTGTAATGAACGATGACTTCAAATCGAAGAGGTCACCAAAACTTCGATATATACGAATTACGACATATGGGAGTCCAATATACGGAAGTTCTACCGTATAAATTTATAGGCTATAAAGGGGAAAATATATAATTTATATTTCAAAAAGAAGTATTATCAATATGACTGAGATTTATATGTCCATAGTGAAATAATAAAGTAGCTAATCTAAACTTGTATGCAATTGTTAACACGTTGAGTGTCACACGAATTTATAAGGAAATCCCCGTCAGGCCATGCGTGCTGCTTAGAAGTACGCTGGTATTGTGGTATAGCAATGTGATTTTTTGAAAAGAAATATTTAAATACATTAATGATACAATACTGTAATAAATAAAAATTAAGTAAATTTTAAATAAACTTTAGGTAATTACCTAAAACAATGTAAATTTGTTAGTTTTATATCATATTTTATACTGTCAGTCACCAATGACTTACGTGGCACTCAAAGTGTTAAAATTAGTTGTATGGCAGGATTGATAACGTATACAATTAAATAATTTTCTGTTCATCTAAGAACACCACCTAGAATTCAATAACCAATAACAAAAACTGTTACATGCTATGACTAACAAGCATCAGTTAAGTCTCAACTACAAAAGAATGAGAAATTAAAATTCCATTTTCAATTTGTAGTAAATTTAACAAGTGGAAAATCAGAGAAAAAATAAATTAGAATAAATAATAATTATGGGTACTTGTTTGTTAAAATGCCCCCCCCCTCCCCCTCCCCGAGGATAAATCGCCAAGTGACTGTGATGTATCGCCAAGGTACGTTGCAACATGTTGCTTTTGTAGTCCTAAAGAAACAGCCTATGTGTCTATTCTTGTTATATTGCTTTTGAGTTAACATTTTTACTTTCATATTCCGGATAATGTTTCAGTTTTTGAAAATTGCTTGTTTCCTTAAAATATGATGCTAACAATCTTTAAATTACCCAAAAATTTTAATATAAAACAAAAAAAAACCACCTTTGTTTTATTTATAAAAAACAAATTTTCAGGAAACCATTGATTCAACCCTTCCAACATTCAGGTACAACTCGAAAACAACCTTAAGTCAGGGATTTGAGGGACACCCCCCACTAGACACGTACTGATTAAGGAAAATTACTGGGTTACAAAAACGTCTGGAAAATAATATTCCATTATGTAAGGTATTTGCTATAGCTGATGGTAAGTTTGGATGACTTGCAAGTTTAGCAAGGACCTTGGCAAGATGGTAATCTCGGAGGCCACTATAACAAACAAGTACCTACTTCTGAATACCAACTAATGGTTAAACAATACATTTGTAAACACATAAAGAGCAACATAGCAATCACTTTTCAAAACGATTCTCTGCACTTTACCAAGTGCACATTTGAGCTTAATCATATAAGGGCAAACTTGGTGTATGGATACCCTGTAAAAATTATTGCACAAAATATTACAAAGAAAATCTAAAAGTGCTACTGACAACTGTCACATCAAGAAATACAATGAAAAATAAGTTCCAATTGTAAATTTTGGGTGAAACTGCAAAACACGCCACCTGAACATAATGGGTGTGGCAACCTTCCACCATGTTAGAAGGGTTGTTTCTGGAGTACTTCTCCCCTAGTTATTCTCCTGAATATGTGGAAGCCTTGTGGGAAGTGCCCTCCCCCTTCGCTTCTAAAAAAACATCAGATACTCCTGCTACCAGAACTGTTAAATCAATAATTGATGCAACAGTGAATTTTCCAAAAAGTGAGTACTCATTTAATTCCACTCTCTGTAGAGGAAACGCTAATGTGTGACATCACATGCGCGACTGCAAATTTGAAGCAGTTTCAAGAGGAGAGAAAATTGGTTTGGCATGTTCTGCACTAGTGCCAAATTTTGAATTCTGAGATTGCTTGCAAGATCAGGAGTTTATTGCAATTCTGCTGTATTATGTGGTGTTGTATTAAAAAGTAACTTAACCACAAACCAGTAAAGGCTTTAGTAAAAAGTGAAATTTAAAAGTATACACACACACAAAAATCCATATTGTACACAAGTGGTTCAGAACGAACACGTCACTGAAAATGTCCTGCATGGCAAGACATTAATAGCTTTAATTATGTTAACTAATATTTAATAATGTTATATTTGTTCATTCTTTTTCAGTTTTGCCCTAAGTGCTTTAGTTATGGGAAACAAATCCGACAGCTTAATATTGCACACAAACCGTATATACCCAGCTGTATTTTTCTTTGGAGATCAATCATGAGATACTGAAACAGACTGGTATTTATGTAACAATAGTACCTTTGAAGTCAAAATTTCTACAGAAACTAGCAATTTGATTAGTCATGCAATCATGTTTCTTTATACAGAAATATGTTATGTTTACTGAACCCCTACCTTATTTGTCAGACGTGAAGAGAAACTAAGAATTTAATAAAAATTAAGGTAATGTATCAGTAATTAATATCAATTACCACTATGTAATTCTTATTGTTTGTGATGAATCATCTGGGATGGGACTTAATGAGATTTCTGAAATACATTATGGCTCTATCCGAGTACCATAGCATTGCTGCCTAACCCCAGCTTTAAACTTAAAAGTGATCTTCAAATCATAAATGAACACATAACCACTGGAGCATAGTAAAACATGCAAATCCTATTAAAATAACATGCAAGTATATCTAATGCAGGGTCTAGTACACAGGTGCATACCTTGGATTTTTGGAGGATGCAAGTCCTATCTCCCACAAGAATACATGTGCCAGGGGGCCCAGTCCCCCTCCCTCCCTGCTGGTACAAAATACGGTAAGTCCGCTAACTTCTCCATAACTATGGCAACTCGGCCCTGATTTTGCCAAGTACAGCAACCATGCTGCAATTCCACCATTTTGAAAAAGCAATTTATTTTTGGTATAGAAAAATATTCAAAAATGCAATAAGCAGAATAAATTGAGCAACATCCATTACGAAACAATCTTTCAACAATAAAAAAAAACAATTCTTATATAAAAATAACTTTTCTGATGCATTTATTATTTTAATATTGGATTTCATATTTTTTACTATGAAGCTGATTTCACAGTGGAACTGGCCATTAAGCAATCAAAGGGCATTGGCTAAAGTGGTAGTATTTCTTCTGCATAATTAGTACTCTGATTTGATAATGTTCAACCGTCCCAATTTTGTTATTTTAGACATGGATACCCCATCAACCCTGAACTATTTTTTCATATTTTTTATAATTATTTATTTAGGGGGTTGGTTTTTTTTTTTTAACTGTGGAGCGCTTTTAAATTATGCAAACAAGAAAAAATGATGGCGTCAGCAACATCTGCCATAATGAAATGTAGTTTTCAGACCAAGGCCTAGTACTTTTACGAAGGTCATAGGGCATCACTGTTGTGATGCAGAATATGCTTTGCGGTCCATCGATAGATGGGGTGGGACAGGGACCTCGCCTAAACTTGGCAACTCTGTAGTTATTTTTTTTTAAATCGAAACTATGAAAATAAAGAAAAAGGATAGTATCGAAAAATGAGAGAAAACCAAAATCAAAGTTAAGAAAAAATGCATGCAAACAGAAAAATCGTCAAAACGGAAGCTGTTACTGTATTGTTAACTAGCGCCCAAATATCTTCCATTTTCCAATTATAACTATACTAAAACATTTCTTCATTAACTAAAAAGCAAGTTTTTCTAAAATAACAAAATCACCATATGCGTTTCCGGCTTTAATGGCAACATTTCAAAGAAGTCTCCAATATTTACCGTATTCCGTATTAGTGCCCTAATGCAGTATTAATCTGTGTATTACATTAATTCGATATTTTATAATTTACTTCCTTTAGAAACTATAATACAAGTTTAATAGCACCAATTGAGAAGTTTTCCACAAGAATCCAATGAGCCCAATTTTTTGAAGTTCCTAGCTTATGGTAGCATATCATTCAATTCTGCTCATGTCACACTGTGAACATGTTTTCCGAACACCAAACAAAATACACCAACTTGGCATCTCTGCACGGAAGGAACCCTAGACTCAGGGGTGATTGTCAGTCCAAACCAGATTCCCTGAACATACCAGAAAATTCCCCGAAAAGCTACAAAATAATTTTGATAGAGACACCGATTTCCAAAGGAATATGAAAAATTACAAGAAACAAAACGAAATTTTTGTAATTTTTTAAAAAAAAATCCCGGAAGTGGCAAGTTGAAATCTCATGGAATTCATGGAAATCATGAAACAAAATCACCCCTGCCTAGACTGAAGCCATCAAAAAATGCCAGCTCTTCACAATCTGATTCACTACCTAGAACACTCTGAATATTAGAAGATTTTATAAAGACACCATGGAGAATTTGCAGCCACCTGACAACAGCAGGCATGATGAAACCAATAATGAAGGGAACTACGATGGCAACAGTGAAGGCTGTGAGGAATAAACATTTAAACTCCTATTTTCAAGAGGATGTTATTTGATAAGTTTTTTTTTTTTTAAGACATTTTTTCAGTTTTAATTTGTGACACAAAAGTGCATTTGTAAGTTATTACCCTTCTGTGGGTTAACACAACTGCCAACTAGTCAACACATGATGGCATTATGGGCATAATTTTGTAATTTTTTTCATGACAAGATGGATTAGCGAATTAGCAACTGTGTTAACTCTGAAAAGAGTAATAATACCTTACATATAATGAAAAGGAGGATTATTCTCATGTTCCGGTAGTTCAGCCAGTTAAGGCATTCCAGTTCATAAGGAGGGTCCCCAGTTTGACTTCAGGGTATGCCTCTTCCTTCTTTACAAAAGCTCTAGTTTGTGCTTAAACATGGTTATCAAAAATATTTTCCACAAATATGTATTATCATACACATACACTACAAATTTCATTTCGAAATATTAACAAAACAGGGCGTTACTGCAGAACGCAATGCTGCCTTCTCTTTCCTCTTGAAACCGCTCTAAAACTGGAGTCATTAGGCTTCTGACGTCATATATCTGTATCTTATCTGCTGGCTGTGTTTTGTTAGTTCGGCATCAGTGATGATTAAAGGTTTGCCTCTGTTGCCAACTTCCTTCTCGGGTTTCGCAGTGGTGCAATGCAATAACAACATCCGGAGGATTGCTTTTGCTTAAGAGGGAGGGGGGGAATGTGAACGCAGAACACTTCTTTGCCTATTAAGAACTTTACAGGAAAATACTGATTCGCCAATTAACGTTTCAGGAAGGGCATCACTAATGTGATCGAAATGAACAGCAAGGACGCAGCCCAAAGCATGGGGTTCCCCCACTCCCACTAATTCAGGACAATTAGAGGGCCCAAAAACACCATGGCAGATTTATCTCCATGTTTCGTCAAAAATTAATGGCCACCATGGATCACCAACATTTCTGGCAATGTTCCAAAATAACATGAATGCTCTGATAAGACTATGATCCGCCTGATAAGATATGTTCACCGCCAAGAAATTTCCTTCGCCTCATTTTTAGAGTATATAAGGAGTTTTGGCGACCAGCCTTTATTCTGCACTGTTCTCGTTGGTTCTAACAAATTATAGTTGACTGCTTGAACCTGTGCTTTTTTTTTTTTGCGTAACTGCACAGTTCACCTCTTAGATCTCTCTCCTTTTGAAATAGGTCAGGAAGTCAAGAATTTCGGTAGATTAGCCTGTGGCGTTCTGCTTACACAACCCTTCTATGTCTCTAACGTTATTACACCCATTACATCGATTTATTGGCACGCTTTTACAATCCGGTACAGGCACCAAAACAATATGGTAACCCACTTCTCTGCCTTTCTACTGCCCTTTAGCAACCTTTCATAATTACCAAGTTCGCCGTTAAGTGTGTCGTGGTAGTGGCACTATCGTTTTTTCTAATTTAAATTCAATTTCGTTTTTTTTGTTCTAATTTAAATATAAGTTAAAAAACAATTATTTTAATGAGTTTTTTTATTGCGGTAGCGAGGCCCTGGCCCCCTTAATTTGAATATAACTTCCTTTTTCTCTAAATTTAATTTAATTTTTTCTCTAATTTACGTTCAATATTATTTCTCTACTTTAAATTCAACTTCATATGACTTTTCTGAACTCAACGTCATAAAGAACGCATATGCCCACCGCGATTCCGCCATTTTGAAAATGTAATTTTTCTTAATCCCCAAATATTTTGAAACTGTAATAACAGGAGAAAATTAGCCACCAGTTTAAAATACTTATTAAAACATAACATTTGAGTTAGTTTACCTGTACTTTTGTTTATCTGCTGTTTGAGGAGAGAAAAATGTAGGTAAATGGTGAGTGGTTTGGCGAGTGCCAAAATAGAACCTGTACCGTATTGTAAAAGAGAACCAATTTTTTTTTTTTTTTTTTGCATTATGACTTTTTTTGTGGAATTGAGTTTGAAAGGTAAGAGAAGTGTATTTACCTTGAGTGGGCTATGAAAGGGGGGAATAATTTCGCCGGGGTATGAGTGTCCGGTACGTAAGGAACATATGAAATTGCAGGCAAGGACTCATGTGGATGACATGATTTGTGGATTACTTTGCAGAACTTATGTGACAGCTGAAGAACTTATTTCCGGCATTACTATGAGCCATAAAAAATATTTTCACGCCACACACCGCCAATCAAGACAACTAGGTGAGTACTTCCGAAATTTTGATTTACGATTTTGCACGTTTTTACGGATTCAACATTTTACTGATTCAGGAAGCACACCACTAATGTGATCAATCATGCAGTAAGGGCAAAGCCCAAAGCGAGTTGGGTGTGGGAAGGTGTCTCCTCTCCACCACTGAATCAGAAAAATTACAGAGTCCAAAAAACACCGAAATCAACATGGCAGCACATCAGCTACCCAGTTGCCAGCCAGTTTGGAAACACTTCAAAAAATTTCAGTAGGGGGTGGACTATGCAGTTTTACCTTTTTTTATTATAATTGAGAGGTAGGAGATGACATTTCGAAAGAACTATGGAAGAGGGTTTGATTGCATTGGAGTATGAGTGTCCATAATGTGAGATGTTGCTTGCTACGTCTAACATGGATGGTGAGTTTCAGTGGCCAGTTAATATATGACTTACTCTTGTATTTTGTCAAATGCATGTGGAGGTGGTAGCATAGGGAAAAACCGCCAAAAATTATTTTTTGCTTTTTGGTTTGCTTTCAAATCGTATTTCCTCCTCTCCCAACTGATACCGGTTCATTAGTATGTACCCGCATTTTTTATTATTACTATTGCAGTCATTTCTGATTTAACAGTTCCGGTGCTCAGTTCATTTGATGTTTTCCGTACAGCAGGGATGTGGAGGGACCCTCCCCACCCCTGCAAGTCATTCACTGATTCAGGAAAATTACACTATCCAAAAAATCTCCAGGAACAACCTTTTAACATGGCAAAAGGTTGCCATCCACTTTTGGTGACAGTAATGTGTTATGCATTTTCATCCACAACTGTGAATAAATTTGCAAATCCTAGGTTCAGTTTAAACAAATACTAAACGCCCAAGGATCTTCTTAGACTAGCTATGGTATATACAAACACGCAAAAAAATTGTACTACTAACATGACCACTAAACTTGCTTTTGTAAAAGCATTTTTAGTTCATTTAAAAGTTCAGACTAGATCTAGGTAAACATTTACAATAGATTCCGCTTGCCAAGCTCTTTTCGTCACCAAGACTGATACTATACTCTAAAATCTAAATCCCAGAGCTGTAAACACTGCACCTGCATGTAAATCCCAGTGTATGCACACTAGCCCATAGTGGAAAACCAGAACGCCCAATGTGCAATCCTTCTGCGCATATGCGTGGACTTCTAAAAATTCCTATCAGTGTTTCTATCCAATAATAGTTATTAGCTAGAAAACTAACATCTGACGAAAAGAGAAAATATCTTAGAGAAGGCATTTTAAAAGAAATGTTTTACAGAAAATATATCCTCTAAAATACCTTTTGTAAAATATTTTAAAAACAGTATTTTAGACAAGGTATTTTGGAGAAAGTATTTCAGAAGAAGTATTTTAGAGCAGGTATTTCAGAAGAGGTATTTTAGAGAAAGTATTTTATAGAATATATATTTTAGAGGAGATATTTTAGAAGAGTTATTTTAGAGAAGATATTTTCAGGAAGAATTTTAGAAAAGGCATTTCAGAGGAGGTATTTTAATAGATATAGCTAATATTTTAGAAGATCTAGCTATTTTCAGCAGATCTAATTTATGGCTTATTTCGGCGTTACTAGTACCAAAACGGCAACATGCTTGCATTTACAAAGTCCACGCACATACGCAGAAGGATTGCACACCAGGAACTCTAGTCTCCCACTACGGGCTATTGTGGTCATTAACGTCGATAAGAGGAAAAGACATATTTCCGGAAAAAAAACCCACTAACAGTCATATTAAACAACGAATGCCGAATAAAGGTAAGAATTATTCTAAACACTGTAAAACTTGTAAATGCTTAACTGTCATGGCAACCGGAAATAACAGCAACCCAACAAGGAAGTAGTGCACAACCCCACGCTTTTGGTGAAAGGGCATTTATTGTAAACTCCCACCTAGATCTGAAACAACCTTTTACAAGAGAATTTTGTGAGTGAACTGAAAAATATTCAACAAAATTATGATGGTGTTAAAACTTCAGCAATAAATAAGCCATGCAGGAATTCACCAAAACAGAGGATTTTAGTTACGTCATGAATGTTAAGATATTGTTTTTGAAAACTAAACCCTCTCAAGTTTTTGTACCTCTTGAGATTTGACAGGGACACCAGCAATAAGTCCAAGGGGGTTTTCGAGGAGTTCTTTAAAACAAGAAAGAAATTCAGCAGCATGTGAATCATCAATGATTCGTCCATCGAATGAAAGGGTCACAGTCATTTTCGAAGCCACAGCATTGTTTTGTTCTAATACCAACCGTGACGACCCAACCGCAAGTATCGCACCTTGTGGAGGATTAATGACAGCGCAAAATTCGGATATACCAAACATTCCTAAATTCGAAATGCTGAAAGAGCCACCTTGATATTCATCAGGCTTCAGACGACCTTCTCTAGCCTTAGTAGCAAGAGATGTAACACTTTCAGATATTTGTTGAAGGCTTAATGTATTAGCAGCCTTGATAATTGGTGTAATAAGACCTTTATCTGTAGCAACAGCAACTGAAACATCAATTGAACTCATTCTTTTCCCATTATCATTCACACAGATAATATTCAATTCAGGAATTTTAGCCAGACTCTCGGCTACACACTTTATGACAAAATCATTAACAGAGACTTTAATACCAGCAGCTTTCAACTGTTTTCTTAACTTTAACACTTCAGAAGTATTGCAATTTATGCTCATATATGCATGAGGAATTGTAGTTTTTGACTCAGTCAAGCGCTTTGCGATAACTTTACGCATTGATGTATGAGGAATATCAACGGATTCTGGTTCTTCTATAAATGTTACATCAGGAACACTGAACAGTTCTTTTTCCTGGTCAGATGACTTTGGTTTTAACTTATTAGTATCAATGTATTTTAAAATGTCACCTTTCAATAAATTTTGATGGGGACCTGTTGGGGAAACTACAGAATATTTTATACCATAGTTTTGCAAAAGATTCCGCACAGATGGACCACATAATTTAGGCACGTCATCAGATTTTGCAACAGAAACTACGGCTTTTTCAGTTTTTGGTGGAGCATCAGCAGATATATCTGGCAGTTTAGGAGCAACAGACACGTTTTTCCAATCTTCACCTTCCTCCACTGAAAGTGCAATAACAGTGCCCAGTTTTATATCTTTTGTATTTTCGGGAACAAGAATTTTTGCTAAAATACCTTCTTCTTCAACTTCAAATGCAACAATGGCTTTATCGGTCTGAATCTCACACAAAGCATCGCCTGGTTTAAAGCTATCGCCTTCGTTCAAAAGCCATTTTACAATAGTACCTTCAGTCATAGTTGGAGACAAGGAAGGCATTTTAATCTCTACGCCACGAACGCCGGTTGATACTGCGGCTTCAGTAGCATCACGGCGATCATCTGCAGCAGTCATTGACGGAATCTCAACATCTTTCCAATCTTCGCCGGTCTCTACCATCACGCCAATAACAGTGCCTATCTTAACGTCCTTCGAATCATTAGGAATCAAGATTTTAGCCAGAATTCCTTCATCTTCAACTTCGAACCCTACAATTGCTTTGTCTGTTTGAATTTCACATAACACATCACCCGGAGATACTAGATCACCTTCCTTTTTCAACCATTTAACAATTGTCCCTTCGGTCATTGTCGGTGAAAGTGACGGCATTTTGATTTCTTGTCCCTTAGTTGCATTTAAAATAGCAGAACTATGAATAAACGTCGCTGGAAATATCGTCCGCAAAGACTGTGTTTGCAAAAACGAATTTAGTTTAAACGAGAATGACCTACAAAAGCACCTCGCAAGGTTCGCCATGTTTACAACATATATAAATATATTTATAGCTTGATGTTGCCAACTTACAGTAATGACAAAAACTTTGTGTGTGTGCAATTGTAGGAAACTGGAAAAGTTGGCCATTCAAGCAGTCTGTATTTCCATATGAAGTAAGGAAAGAGCCGAGTAGGGCTGGAAAAACGAGCCGTCGTTTACTACGTAACTGAACATACGCGCAGGCGATTTGACGGTATTCTGTATGCAATATTATTGGATTTTGTAGCTTGAATAAAAATATTTTAAAACAATAAATTACTAACTGATTATCGTTTAGGATTGAAGACATTCAATTTTTCTTATGAAATAGAAAAATAAGGAAAATACATTGTAAAAATTCAGAAATCTTTCGGCTATATTCCATATTGCTAATACAAGAATATGGATGGCTACATTGTTAAAATTCAGTTGTTATAAAAAGCAAATATTTTGTAAATATGTTAAAATTATTATTTTTTAAAAAAAGTTGATAAAGATTGTTGCTTTATGTTAAAATTAATTTTATAAGTACGATAACTTTATAAATATATTAATTATATAAATATGCTAATAATTATTATAAATATACTAATTATATAAATATGATAATTATTTTATGAATACATAAATTATATAAATATGATAATAATCATTTTATATATAAACACAGTAAAACTTCTCTTAAAGATCACCTCCCTTAACGACTACCTTTCCTCAAAACTTATTTCTTCCTCACCCTGTAGACCTAATGCCAAACTTATCTCCATTCAGAGACCACCATTGAGCGACCGTTTTTTCACGGGCCTAATGGCGATCACCTTAGGGATATTTTACTGTAATTATATAAATAGGTTAATAATTACAGTATAACCTCACTAAGGAGACCACCGTTGGTTCCGTGAAAAAGGGGTCGTGCAAAGAGGTGGTCCCTAAATGGAGGCAAATTGTTTCAAAAAATAGTAAAAACATGGCACACAAATGGCAAAGCGCCCTTCTCTCCAGCTAGAATATGTGAATTGACGAATGTTCTAGTATTAGCTTGGTTGGAAATGCTTATAGAGTTGTTTTTCAGAATGTTATTTCTTCCATGTCACATCAAACTTACACTATTTTAAAAGCCAAAAATATTTCAACATGTTATTATGTCAGTATTTCTGATAATTTTCGTATCTGATTGTATGCAAAATTCTGTTGTTTTGGGTTTTTTTTAAATAAAAATTCACATCTGATTAATTTGCTAATATAAAAAAATTAAACTTTGCATAATAAACATCACACTACAAGTATGTTTTTCAGACTCCACCGTTATACGGTTGATACCTACAGTAACTAGACGTAACGGATTTGAATTTTTTTTGTCCGGGATTAAATAGGTAATTTTCCAGAAAATTCTGAAATTGGTAACAAAATTATCGAAAGGTTAAAAAAATAAATTATATTCCTTTATTAAAGAAACATAATTTAAAACTTAAAGTTGTAGCAGTTTGTGCTGATAACACAACTATAGTGGAACCTCGAAGTCTTCGAGGTTCAAACAAATGAGAATCATTCGACTTACCGAGAACCTCAAATTATCACAGTATAAACTTTAGTGGTCGCACTGGCGGATCCAAAAAGCTGATGTGGCGATCGTCCCCCTTAACCTGGGATTATATTATGGAAAATGAAGTGAAAAGTACCGTGCAATTGTCTAAAAATAAGAATCGAAAACAAATTGCCCCTTCCCACGAAAGATTTCTAGATCTGACCTTTGGTTGTCGTCTTAGGAAAAGAACAATCTATATAATAAGCAAAAGAAACATTTTAGAAAGCTAATTATTGGTATTGGATGTGTTGCATATATAATGCCCAATATTACTCAATCAGCAGCAGATAAACATCCTAATGGTATTGAAGGCATCATAGTTAAAATTTACAGTCACTGTCAGGTATTTACAATAAGAGTGGGGCATCAGTATAGCGCCTAGAATGGCAGTGTTGCAACTACTGCAAAAACCAGTTCGCAAACTTTACGCCTCCGGTAGATGGCGCTCTCAACAATCTACTTGCTGAGATTCTCCCTTTAAAGTATGGAATCTTACATTTAAACATAGCAAGGGTGATTGCGACTCAAAGTGAAAAATCCGGAAATTTAATGATACAAAGCGAAAAACACAAATATTTAATGATGATGCAAAGTAAAAAAAAAAAAAGATGAGAACCTGAAAATTCCCAATGAAAATCCCTACCTTTATTTTAATGATTACATTGAATTAAAAGACATAGGGGCCCGCTACGAGTTTCGTGGTCGATCAATGAGGAAGGGTCCTTCACCAGCACTCTGTAGTATATGTTTTTAGTAAAAACTATGAAATTAGACAGAAAAAAGATAACGTTAAAAAGTAGGAGAAAACAAGAATCAAAGTAAAAAAAATTCATATAAACGAAAAATCGCCAAAACGGGAGCAGTTACCGTGTTGTAAAAGCTCCCAAATGTTTTCAGATTTCAAATTTAGATAATTTTAATCATAGTTGAATATAGCTATGTTTATTTTTTTAATGTGGTGTTTTCCAAAATGAAACAAAGAGCTATTAAAAAGGAAAGGGATAGATAATTATTATATTACGTTTAAATTCTGAAAGGAATAATAGGGTTGAAAAGTATCTCTAAATCACACACACACACACAGGGGAGATGGCAAGTAATTTTTGTCAATGAAGTACTTACCTAATTACTCCGTGTATATTTTGGCAAGCTGCACAGACTTACTTTCTAGACATACATTATATTTGACTTTAATTAACAAAAAAATTAATTTGCCTTGCAATTAAAAATTCACACACAGCAGATGTAACATGGGAAAAGTAAGCAAATAGACTGCCCGCAGTGCCACCTTGCGGAAATGTAAGTTTCTTTTATATTTTTTACCATTGGCAACAATGAGGAGTCGGAACACTATTCCTTCTAGGCGCTTCTGGGATTACAGCGCCGCCTCCGGCGGCCACCCTTCCCAATGAAACCCTTGCACAATCCTCCTCCTCCTTCTAGGCGCTATGGTATAAGGGCAAGTAGAAAATTAATAAGGATGTCGTTACAGGCTCAATGGGGTGGGGTACAGAGCTACAACTCCATATATTCATATGCATATACAGTAAAACCTCCTTTAATGGTCATCTATAAAAATTGGCAACCTCCGAAGACCGGCCACATATCAAAGAAACCAAACGCCTTCCATAAGATTAACATTAGTGTTAACCTCCGGACAACAAATTCCAAACAACAGTCACCCGGTAGGCATTACGAAGAAAAATTTATTCAAATTTTTAAAATATCTCCGCAACTCACATTGTTGACAATGTAAAATAAAAAATTAATTGACGGTACTTTCTTTCAAGATACTCCATTGAAATATACGATCATTTTGTAGCTTTATACGTGTACCCCCTACCCTTTTTTGTGAATACGGTGTCGCTATTTATGGCCGACAATCCCAATATTTCGTCTTCGCAAACAAATACTAGTCAATAGAAATTGGTTTTTGCTAGTTCCGGTTCTTTATGCTTTGTTACCATTGAGTAGTGTTGTATCAATCTAACTTTGTCAGTTGAACGCCAGTTTGTAATCATGATAAATTAATTCTTCACTAAAATTCTTAAGTCTAAAGCAGAATACTAAAGTTATCCAAGGCAGTAAAAAAAGTGTAATTGCACGAAAATTAACGCTTTACCGTTGTAGGAGGTCATAGATAAATAAGATTTACTTAGCAAAACGAGGCGTTGTAAGAACGGAAATGAAGAACTTGACAAAGTGTTGTTAGAGTGGCTTTCCAACTGTCGATAAAAAACTTTAAATTAAAAATCCGGCAATTCAAATAAATTTAATTACAGAATTTTTCCTCACCTGATGAACCCAAAAATGTAAACAGGGGTGATGATAGGGAAAGGTTGGATGATGTTAGATTAGCAGGAAATATGAAAGCCAGCCAATTTGTTTAAGTAGACGAAGATTTTGAAATTTCGGCTACGCTGAAAACCATTCGAGAATGGTTAGAAAATATGATAGAAGAAAGTGATGAGGAAATGGACGCGGAAGAGAGTGTGGAACTGACACAAAATTCTAACATTAAAACATATTCAAATGCTTTGGCAAATTTTCGACAGACCCAAAATTTTTCTCTGAACAAAACTTATGAGTTATACAAAAGGACTATAAATGTTATTATATCCTTAGAAATGAATGTTTGCCATAAAAAAGCAAAACAATTACGCATCACTGATTTTTTTAATATAAATTAAAATAGGTGAGGATTAATGTATTTGAAATGGTTATAATTTTTTATTGTTAATTTTATTTATTTTGATTTTTTTATACTGAACCTCTAAATAATAGCCACCTCCGAAGTACAGTCACCTTTGCAGAGTCCCGCGGGTGACCGTTATTCGGAGGTTTTACTCTATATAATATTTAATCACAATGGAGGTTACAACACTCATCAACACTCGCTTGCATACGTCAGACGGGTGGCGTTATTAAAAGAATTCTGTGAGGATGCGGATACGGATTACATAAGCTTGTTGGATTAAATTAAAACTAGATGATTGACATTGTTTTGCTGATTGCAATTGGCGACATCAGATATATATTCTTTGGTATCTAGGTCCAATTATTAAAGGATTTTCAAATATGATGTTATTTGAACCTACAAAGAAAAGGTATAAAATTTGTAATAAATTTCTTACCGCAATTTCATGGCTTCTTACTGCGTGTAATACAATATCCGTTTACAACGAAGATGAAGGGACTGGAAATTTTACTCGTTATATTCAGGTCCTCATTAAAACCGGACTACAATTAAAATAAGATAAAAAAAAATGGGGGAAACAAATGTCATCGTTTATGTATATTAAGCTGTATATTTATCGGAATTTTACATATTTTCGTATCATTAATATAAAATGTTTCTTACCTCAAGGCCTCTAAGATCACAATAAAATGATTAAAATTACTGAACCCCTTAAAATACGAGTTTATTGTGAAAATTCACCCCTTTTGTGCATTTATATGTAACGATGTTAAATTGGATTAAAACATAAATTTGTGTATAAACCGCACTATTCTCATAACAAGCTTTCTAAGAACAAAAATGTTTTCAAACCACTACACTAAATAAAACATTCAGTGTATAATTTTATGATGAAATACACTTTCATCATGAAATCCTTACATTTTCTGTGTATTTCAGATGATTATATTGATTAACTAATCGTACAGATTGAGATAACTTAAAGTTAGATTCTGCGTAGTTATGCTAAATACATTTGTTTTATCATGAGTGAGACCCGCAGTGGTTATACACTCGCCTAGCACGCTGTTATCCCGGGTTTTACTTCCAACGGTGCCAAAAAGGAAAAAAACGCGAACTGCTCACTGTAATCCGTGAGTTGGTTCCCTAGCTCACAAAAGGTTCGGTTTTCTCGGAAAACTGAAGGACCTGGAATTATGGGCGCCCATATGAGTACTTTTAGGGGGGGGCTGAAAAATTATTACTTTCTTCTCAAGGCTGTCAAAAATTTTAGTGAATGTACAAGATACTAAAATGCTACAAAAATAATTTATACTGCTTGGCAATTAGTAATGAGCTAAAAAGTATCTTACTTTAAAATGTGATTGTAAAACTTTTACAAGTAAATGAAAAGCAGAATCGAGCAAATCTATATATACAAAAATATATATATATTAAAAACACTTTAAGTTGAAACATGGAGAACAATGAAAAACATTGAAAAATACACAAAATAATTTTACTTACATGCTGGACGATATATGAAAATCCAAAGCGTGTTCTTGCACGTTCTCGAAAACCAACGGACTAAATTATTAAAGCAAAGCAAATAGGATGCAAAAATGAAAAGCCAAGCCAGCCAAACAAAGAATTGAGTAAGTACCAATGGAATGAAGTGTTCGAAACACCTTACAGGGTCTTTTTCAAGGGGAATCGCCCATACGATGCTTCCATATAAAACATGTTTCTGAAGGAAGTATGCTTGTCAGCAGATACCTCCTGATCCCCGACATGCCATGGTATAAATTATACTATGGTATAATTTATACTATGCCAACTTCTAGAAGTGAAAAATTTGTAGTCAATCGTGCGCGCGCGGGCAGGCCACCATTTTTTAATTAAACAAAATCATACATAATTTATGAAAAACAGGCACAATGAGGAAATTAAGTATTTATTAAATTAATAATAATAGAGGATTAAACTGTATTAAACGCAATATTAATTCTTAGAATTTACAAATGCTGTAGTGCAAGATTTTGCATTTGAGAAATTTTTTGTCAAATACATTCTCGTAACATTTCACATGTTGTCTGCATTTAACTATTAGTAAATTTTCTAATGTGTCATCAGACATGGTTGACCTGAAGTCAGTTCTAATTTTCTTCACTTGACTGAAGACTCTCTCGCATGCTGCATTACTGTGAGGGATCGTAAGTATTGACAGCATAACCTGAGAAAGTCGTTTAAATTTTAATTCACAAGTATCATTTTTTATTTTACCTATGGCTGCCCATTGTGCATCAATGCTACCTTCATTACTCACAGTTTGTGGAACTTCGAAAGCCTGGAACTCACTGAATTCTGTTTGTAAAGCATCAACAGCTTCATCTTCTGTATTATTGAACAAAAGAACAGGAAATTTTTCTGTAAAATATTTTAAGCTGGAAAATGATGCATTTTCAAAATTCGATATTTGTGTAACCTCTGCATGATGTAACACTTCTAACTCAAAAGGAAATTTATTGTGCATGTAGTCACATGCTGCTATGAAATAGCTTCTGACGTTTTCATAAAATTCATTTTTATCATGGATGTTAAAATCTTGGATTACTTTCAGTGTTCCATTTCCAATTAAGATATCAACATCTTTTTGATTACTCCTCTCATGATAGTGGACTTTCAAAATATCACTACATAATTTTGTGACGCTTGGTTTTACAAATTTCACTAGCATTCCCCTCTAAAATTTTAAGAGACAAGATTTTAGCATATGAATATGAGGTTCCGCAGACTGAAGTTGAGCATTTGCTTTTTAAAATATAGGCACAGTATAAGATAAAAATAAACAGAAAGCCTTATTGATATCTTCCGACAGAAAATAAAACAACCTTTCTTCACGAGACATGGAGTTTTCAGTTTTTTGTTTCTTAGAAATATCCACATAATTTTGAGCTTTCCTTTTTAATTTCTGCGATGCTTTTTTGCTGTTACGTTCTTTCACTTTATCTGCATTTTCAACCGAAACTTTGATAGAGGGAATAGTAAAGAAAGAAAGTGGGGTGATTTGATTCCTTTTCATGGCCTCTTCCTTAAAAAAACTGATCAAAGGTTGCCACTGCTGGATTATACGCTCTAAGCACTTTCCAACAGACAACCAACGAGTGCTAACGTGTTTTAATACCTTTTTTATATCAGTCTCATGAAATTCTTGAAGAATTTTCAACCTATCTTTTCTTTTCGAACTCTTTTGTAAGTAATAGTAAATGTCTACCAAAATTTCATCGATTTTAAATGGCAAACATGCAGCACTCTTTTCAGCTGCTAAGTTAATAAGGTGGCAGGAACAGCCCATAATTTCAATATTTTGGTGATGATTCTTTAACACTGCTGCTACACCTGCTTTTTTTCCTATCATAACAGGTGCATTATCACAGCTAAAGGCAACACAATTAGAAATCGCAAGGTTTTTAGATTGTAAAGCACTTACCAGAAGATTTCCAATATTTAACCCAGTAGCATCTTCTTTCAAAGATAGCACAAATAAAAGACAATTCACAATTTTTTCACATAAAGGATCGAAGAAAGTTACCACTATTGAATACAGCTTTGAATCAACATCGTTGCTTCCATCAGTTGCAATTGAAAATGGATAGCACCAACAATACTTCTTCGGCTTTGAATTCAAAGCCGAAGAAATATTGTTGGATTCAATAAGGTCATACTTTTTCATCATTTTTCCTATATACAGAGAGGGGTATTCGAGTATAATCGACGTTACCATAATTTGGAATATAGTATCTGAATCTGTTACTGTAGGGCGCGCTAAGCAACACGCTGTAGTGGAAAAACTTGTTCCCGTAAATTAAGGCGGGGGTTGGGGAGCCAAAGAAGCTTGAGTAGCCTGTGCTGAGCGAAGGTTTTCTTTTACCTGTTGTCGTGTGTCAGTGTATATTTATATCTCTTCAATCCAATTTCTATTCCGTTTATTATATCCATATCGTATAATTTATACCATTGCATGTAGGGGGATCAGGAGGTATCTGCTGTCAAGAATACTTCCTTCAGAAACATGCCATATATGGAAATATCCTATGGGCGATTTTTCTTGAAAAAGAGCCTGTAGGGTGTTTCAAACAC
>QLNU02015360.1:47689200-47701488 GCA_006491805.2 Dysdera silvatica
TTTCTTCTGTCCTCGTCCTATCCACATTCTGTGGTTTTAGAGTTTCAACAGAAGACGTTAATGCATTGTTTGGCACCTTCAACTTTGGTTCACAATCCTCTGGTGCCAATAGGTATGCTGGTTTCAGTCATCAGTTGATACGTTAACCTCCTTACTTTGATTTGTACTAGAAAGTATTTCTCGCTTCTTTTCAACACTAGAAAAGGTCCCTCGTACGTTGGTTCGAGTGCCTTTTACACTTTATCCAGTCTCAGGAATACATGTGTGCATGACTCTAAGTCCTTATTCACAAATACCTTGTTTCTGTAGTGATGTGATGTGGTTGGCTTGAGCATCTCCATCTGTTTTTGCAAGTTGCTTGCAAACGTTTGTGGGTTTACTTCTACTTTCGGTCCTTCAAAGAATTCTCCTGGGAGTTTGATGGTTTTCCCATAAACCATTTGGGCAATGGAGTGGTTTTTGTCGTCTAGTAACGCTCCTCGTAGTCCCAACAGCACCCTTGGTAACGTCTCCGTCCGTCGTATGGGATTAGGAGCTTTGATTACTGTTTTCAAAGTTCTATGTAGGCGTTCGATTTTAGCGTTAAACTGGGGATGTTAGGCTACGGTATGTTGCACCTTGATCCCGTACGCATTATAACATTCCTTCCATGATTTCGGCACCAGCGTGGAGAAAATCGTAACTTTTCTCGTAAATTCGCCATGTTGGATTTATGACATCAAACTCATGTATGTGGGATGGGCGCATTACTACAAGAGCTTTTTCATTTTTCCTTCAGCTAATATCAAATATCAGAGATAATCAACTTTTAGAAAACAAAAGGCAAGTTTGATTAATATCAATTTTTTTTTTAAATTGCCAATTTTCAATATAAAACAAATGATTAGCGTACCAACATTTTATAGAGGAGAGCCAGATTTTTTAATTCCATAAACTTGTGGCACCATTTATTGTCATAAATCTTCAATGTTATTGTAAAATGTTAATTATATAAATTAATTGTCAAGTAGTTAACTAAATAATTAAAATAAAATGAATTACTAAACAACAATTATTTGATTACAATTCGATTTACAATTTTATTGACTTCGCAGAGCATTACGTTTTAACATCAATGATTCTATAAAGATTGATAGAAAATGTACTGGGGAAAAAGACACCAATTTTTTAGTAGCGAAACCACCCTCCCCACCCTTGGCACGTGCCTGTAACGAAGTTTTTCCATTATGAAAGTTTTCCATGGTTTATGAAAGATTTCAAAGACATATTAATAAGTTCAATACCAATAAAAAAAATAAATCAGAGGAGTATCTATAATAAAACTAATACTGCCTTAACTTATGCAATGGCTGTATAGATAATACATATATTTATTTTTCAAATATTAAAAGTGGTTGTAAATCAAGAAAGATGACTACTGTTGAGGTTGAAGATCTACATAATTCTTTTAAACACGGAAAATCTGAAAATGGAAACTGTTTCCACGTAAATGTGAAAAATAAATCTGATATGCGTGATTGGATTATGCCACATTGACTTCAATAGTTTTAAAATCCTAAATCAGAACGTTAAAGTATAAAAATAGGTACACACGCGTACGGCATAACAAATGGTATACGCTGCTCGAATCATTTACGATGACTTACAAATGTACCAGAAAACTTACGATTTTTTCACGCTGGTGCCGAAATCATGGACGGAATGTTATGATGCATCCCGTACATTGCTGTCAGGCTTCTAAACACTTCCGATTCGAATTGTGCTCCTTAATCGGTTACGACTTGATAGGGAACACCGAATCTTGTTATCCAATTTTCAAAGAATGCTCTTGCAACTGCTTCTGTCTTGATATCTTCCAAGGGAATCGCCTCCATTCAACCAGAGAAACGGTCGATGCATGTTAAGCAATAGATTTTGTTATTTGATGGCGGTAGTGGTCCTATTAGGTCTATGTGAATGATTGCGAATAATCTGTCGGCTGGTACTTACCAAACTGTGATTGTGTATGTCTGGTGATTTTATTCTTCTTACAATTAATACACGCCTTAGCCTATTTGCAAACAGTTTTCTTGATATCAGTCCAGATAAACCCGCATGCCATCTGTTTAACGGTTGATTGGACTCCAGGATGGGTCAAACCATGAATTTGGTAAAAGCAGTCTTTTCTAATCTGTCTGGGTATAAATGGTCGTATATTTTCCATCGAAATATCACACCAAAGAAGTTTTCCCGATGGTAGCGGATATTGTTTAAATTTCAGCGACAGGTTGTTTTTCAGAAGTTGGTTCAGCTCTTGATCGTGCGACTGTTCATCCGCAATCTGATCGTAATCTATTTTGTTAATGACTTCAATTCGCCATAACGAATCGGCAACTACACTATCTTTTCCACTAATGTGGTGGATATCCATCGAGAATTGAAAGATGAATCGGAGTTGTCTCACTTGTCTGGGTGCAGCTTTTTCATTCTTCTGTAATAATGCATACACTAAAGGTTTGTGATCGCTAAAAATTGTAAATTTTCTTCCGTTTAACATTAACTTGAAGTGCTTAACAGAAAGGTATATATATGCCAAGCAACTCTTTATCGTAAGTGCTATACGCTTTCCGTGTGTCATTTAACTTTTTAGAAAAAAAAAAAGCGATTGGCTTCCAACCCTTTTCTTCATACTACTACAATCCCGCACCAATAGCCCAAAACACAATGACAGAGGTAGTTTAGCATTAGGAAATGTTAGTAAAGCTGTATTTGCCAAATCTTGTATACGTTTTTCGAAGCTTTGTTTCGCTGCCTCAGACCAATTGATTTTTCTTCGATTCTTTTTCTTAGCTCCTTTCAAATACTCATGGAGTATTGCTTGCGTTTGCGCTGCATCTTTCAAATATCTGCGGTAAAAATTAATCATACTTAGGAATGTTCGCAGGTCGTGAATGGTTTCAGGCAATTTGTAATTCATTATCGTTTTCACCTTTCCTGGGAGCGGGTGGGATCCTTCAGGGGTGATTAGGTATCCAAGAAAGTCTAATTACCTTAATCTCATCACCGACTTTGATACGTTGATCCGCAGACCATATTTGTGTAGTCGCTCAAACACTACTTTCAAGTGGTTCCGATGTTCCTCTTCGGTTGCGGACGCAATCAAAATATCGTCCAGATATGGGAAAGTGAAATTTGAATCGCGCAGCACTTCATTAATGAACCTTTGAAATGAGGATGGTGCGTTACGCAACCCAAAACTCATCACATTGAACTAGAAGAGTCTTTAATGTGTTGTGATTGCCGTTTTGGATTTGTCTTCTTTCACAATGGGGATTTGGAAATAGGCTTTAAATAGGTTAATTTTGGAGAAAATTTTCTTACCTTTTAGGATGTAATGGAAATCCTCTATTCTTGGAATCGGGTAGCGATAAGGTGGTGTTTTCTCATTCAATCTTCTATAGTCTCCACACGATCGGAAGGTACTATCTTTTTTCGTTACAAAATGGAGTGATTGCCCACTGTGATTTTGACTGTCGAATTATGTTGCTATCAAACATAAATTTAAATTCCTGTTTCGCAATTTCTAATCTCTTTGGGTCTAATTGCTTAGCTCTAGCTTACACAGGCTGTCCTTTGGTAACAATATGGTGCTTAACGTTATGTTTGGCTTTAGTAATTAATAAATTTGGTTGCGTAATACCATGATACAATGAAAGAAAATTTGAAAATATTGACATCTTATCCATGGTACTTACGCTGTTTTCGTTTCTTTGCTGTTACTTTACTAAACACACTTAGTTTGGTAACACCATCTATCAATTTTCTTTTGTTTATATCAATTATTAAATTGAATTTATTTAGGAAATCTGCACCTAATATACTTTTGCTGGCTTTCACTATGATAAATGGCCACTGAAAGTCACGGCGAAATCCTAAGTCGAGATTTAGGATTTTAATGACATATGTATCAATTTCAGTTCCATTTGCAGCATACAACTTGTAGTTGTTTGTAAGTACGTCCTTTCCTGTAGCAGGAATCAAACTTACATCTGCACTACTGTCCACTAGGGATCGCAATCCCATTGCTTTGTCTTTTACAAATAGACGAAATTTGCGGCAATCCGTTAACTCATCGGCCCGCAGAACTTGTCGCTAATTCTGTTGCCCGCTGTAGTTTCCCGAGGTCTTCCAACTGCATGGCGGTACGCACTTTTCCGGATATTATCTTTTCCCGAACATGACATGGAAATAGCATAATCCTGGACTGGGTTTGAATCGCTTCATTGACCGGCTCCGTTTCCTGGTGTGGTCGCTCCTGGTACTGCGACGCGGTTCGCTCACACTTATTTTCTCAATTTCTCGCTCCAAGGTCGATATTCTTTGAAGCAGTACATGAAAAGAACTCGCACTAGCGCCATCTATGGGACACAGTTCGGATTTTGGATTTATTTCCACGATTTTATCAGCCATGGTTGCTAATTTCTCTAGCTCTGCATCGCTGACAATTAAAATGTCTTTATGGCATCTGATAATTTTTCCATCCACATCGTTTTTAACACATTGTCCGAGATTTCACTGGGAGCTAACGATCGCATTTTCTGCAACAGCTGGCTTGGCTTATGGTCGCCCAACTGGATTTCCGTAACTAATCTATGTAATCGTTTACCTTCGCTTTCTTTGAAAACGTTCCAACAGTCTCGTTTTTGCCTCCACGTATTTAACGTTAGAATCACTGTTTATCACATCCCAAATGTTTTCGATAATTTTGGGTTCTCGCTGAGAAATTAGTAGTAAGGTAATTAAACTTCTTTTCATCTGTAGTTATATTCGCTATTTTGAATTGGGTCTCCACTCGGTAAAACCATGTCTCCGGTTTCTCTATTCAAAAAGACGGAATTTTAACGCTCACCTTGTCTGCTTCCATTTTTCATTTTTTGCGTCGGCTTGTCAATGCGTGTGCATCCGGTTCACTTTGGGCTCAATACATGAAAATCAGGCTTTTTTTTCTTTCCACGTGGTACTGCTGTCCATATATCGGCTTATTTCAACACCATTCCGTATTCATCCATGTTTTCGGGTCGTCTGAAACTGCCACGTGTTTGCAACAAGTGCATGCTTTAGAAAAATGGCGAAAGTTCACGATTTTGAGTCACCAAATATATATATCACCAATGTTACCGGCAACATATATTATTACTCGGAGGACATATTAATTACACGTTATTTAAACATAACAACAAACTTTTAACGATACGAAAATAAAATAAAATAACATAAAATTAATAAAATAAAATAAAATAACGATACGAACGTACTCAGCAGACAGTTGCTTGTGTGCGACTTCTCGGTGCGGTTACAAATCTCTAACTAACTGGTTACTGTTGACAGTTCTAGCTAATATTACTTTTTCTATCCTCTTGCTATTCGACAAACATAATAATATTGAAAACTAAAATACGCTGCTGAGAAATAAATGTACATTCATAGATTTACAATTATAATAAATTTAACTTTAGAAACACATTACTTATTATTATGCATTTGATTATAATATTTTTACACCTGATACAGGTCGTTGCACTTCTATAGCTAATTTAATGCGGCCTTCCAATGTGAAAAGGTCCCTCCTCTAGTATAGGAGGAAAGCGCTAGAGAAAAATATGAAAAAAGAAAGAGAGAGAGTTTTGGGTCAGGCTCAAATCATCAAAATGCCGAGAAGTACAGTCGCCAAGATACACCTTATAGCACAAGGTGGGTACATGCAGGCAGAAAACGGTAATGGAGCGAGAGGATCTACAAGGTTAAGATCACCACCGCGGGAATCCGCGAATTGTCTAACATAAGGCGATGCCCCCCTTCAACACGGTAGCAGCCCCCACCCATGTATGAACATTATTTCTGGGCCTCGTTGTTGAGATGGCTTCTAAACAGTTGTTTTGTTTGTTTGTTTTTCAAAAACAAGATCGTAGTGCAAGTGTAAAACTTTTTTTATCCTTTACTATCAAGTAAATAATACTACTTAATTTCCGATGCAATTCAATGACTTAAACCTGGCTTGATGACTAGCCCGCGTGTCCCAGTGGGTCAATGGGTATAATCACCGCCCCTACCCCCGATGCGCTGGGTTTAAGTTGGACTTTCAAGTAAGCATAGGCATACGTTAAACGTATCGCGAAGTGATACGTTGATCAGTGTCCACGTTACTCGATTCGTCTATGGAGACAATATTTTGCCACCAGCTGACAAAAATTACTGTTGGCCACAAATATCGTTAAATACCGGGTGATCCAAATTAAACAGGAGGTGTTTAGACCTCTCTGTAGAGAAAACTACTCTGTCAATTTCACCCAAATTTCATACACATGCTCCCCTGAGTATGCGGTTTCGATTTCTGAAAGAAAAAATTGAGTTCATATTTCGGCCGCTAGAGGAGGAAATGGCGCTGCGGAGCATGCAATTTACATATTACTTAACATGCGCAACATCCTCTGCCTATATAAGGAGTCGTGAAGCATTTTTCCACCATACGAGGACTCCGTCATGAAACTTACTTTACCAGATCGCGCGTTACTTGTTAAGCTCTTTTATCAACGAAATAGCAATGCTTCTGCGGCACTTAAAGCATTTCGACAGGTAAAAGGTTTACGCAGACGCACTCTCACAATTACAAATCTTCGAAAAATGGTCTTGTATTTTGAAGAGAACAGAACATTCGCCATTAAACGAGGCTGAGAGGCCACAAACCAACTCGAGTGCAGCAATTTGAAGAGTTGCAACTGCAGTAGTGGAGCGGGGAGCAGCAAGTGCACATGGTAGCAGTTTTCTTTTATTTATGGGTAGTCTTTTCATATTCAGAAATTTTAAGTATGCTTAATGCTGAAAATTTCTTCATCACTTATTATTTCTGCAGTAGAAAAATCTCATTATTAGCTGTCGACTATCGGTTAAATTTTGAAAAATCGTTTTATGAATTACTATCAGCCACTTTTGCTACTTCGATGTCAAGGGAAAATTACGTACGTAGGAAGCAATTTCTATTGGTGGTTTCCGTATCTGAATGCAAACCAGAATCCATCATTTCTATAGCACTTGGCATCGTAATTTTGATGTTAGCGCACCGACATCTACATTTTCAGTAAACATTTGGTCGGGTCTCTAACAAAAAAAAAAGCTTGAAATTTTAAATAAATTGCCACAGTCTAGAGACTGTAAAGCAGACGTTACATTAAGAAAAAAAGGCAATTCGACTGCGGAGAGATTTTCTGCGTAAAGATAGGAGATCAAACTATCGAGAAACATTAAAAAATTTCCATTTTCGCTGCTGTGAAATTTTTATAGTCAACGTTCGAAAATGAAAAGGGACATGGATTTATATTACCTTAAACGGGCATTCGTTTCGCGATGTCCACTTAGTGATGGTTTTCCCCATAATACAATCCATTAAACTAAACAGAATCTTTAAAAAAATTCGAATTGATCAAAAGAGGAACTCTTTCAGAAAAAAAGGAACGGTTTTCAAATACGATTCAGTTCTGACACTCCACTTTTATATAGTTCATACTATAACTTATATTTTAGGCAAAACAAAGTACACATGTTACGTATTCATGCTAGCAAGCTGGAGATTAACCAGCTATTCTTGGATTACATCTCAATAGCTTGACCGCTGAGCCACCGAGTCCAGCCTGAGTACGTGGCATGTTTTATTTTCGCTACGTAAAACACAGGTTCTAGTATGAATCATATAAAAGTGAAATATTAAAATCTCAATCGCATTGAAAATTTGTTATCCGGAATGTCGACTTCTTTGAATGTCGGGTTAGCGAGATTCCACTATATAACTGGAAACTGAGAAAATAGAATGGTTTGCAGAATGTATTTTTTTTATGATTTTTTCCTTTTTTAAAAAAAAGCATGAAACAGATTCCTTTGAAAACGCATGAGGCAAGCTAAATAATACTCAACATTATACAGGGAAGCAAATCTATTATAAATTGTTGCTTAAAATTCTTTCCGCATATCTTGTCTTTTCACTTTTCCCTTTTCTTATTTTTATTAATTTGATTGCATTTACTTCTTGATGCCTTACTTACATTGAAGCTATATTCGTCCTCTGTCATGTCAATAAAGAAGCAAAATTTTACAGCTCTAAACCAAATCTTATTCTTTTATTTTATTTGTCCCTTTCAGAAATAATTCAACGACTTTTCTACTTGAAGGAGGCGATATTACATCATTTGAATTAAAAAATCTGAATGCAAATCTCAGAATATTCTTCAAAATGATAAAATTAATTTTGGCAAAAAAACAATTAAATTTACTTATTAGAGCTTCAGTGCAGTGAAATCTGCTAATTAGCCTCTCCATCAGTGGCGTAGGAAAGAGGGCTCAGGAGCACAAATCCCAATTGAATATGAAAACACATTATTTTCTTTACGGCTGCATCACATAATCTTTTTTAAAGTCACTTGAGGCCCCCATCACCACCGGAGCCCATATGTGTTTTGAAGTGCTACGCTAGTGCTCTCAAATAACTCCTTCCCGTACTCTGATAGCATAAAAGAACCTTTATTTCAAGATCGAAAATTCAAGTATTTTTAGCTTAAGAGATAAATTAAACGACATAAAACAAAAAATTCATAATATCAAACATTTCTTTCATAGAAGGAATCATGAATAAGTGCACATTTGAACAGTTTTTATAAAGGGAAACTGACAAACGAGTATTTGAAAAGTAGATGAAATCATCAATGAACGCTGAAAACGTTTAAACACACCACGAGGGAAAAAAAAAGTCAGGCTAATTTTTTACAGCGAGGATCTTTTTTATATATATATATATATATATTTATCTCACGCGTATATTGACAATGAATAAAATGTAATACAGCTATTCATTGTACTTATTTTGAGAAAGAAAAGAAATAGCTATCGATAAAGCATTATAGGGATAGTGTTCTTGGTTTAATAAAATTTGAAATGGTAAAATAAATAATGAGTTATTTTTTATCGGTAGTGTTTCCAAATAAAATTAAAATTTCTTGCTATTTCACATATTTTTTCATTTAATATTTTTTAATTAATATTACCAAATCACGATCATTTATACCAGATTAGGATCTAGTATTAGTTATATTTAAATGACAAAAGTTTACTTAAAGCGAATTCAAAATAAATTATTCAACCATTCATACCACATTGCTTTTTTCGTCTAACTTTCTCTCGATAGATGGCGCAACTTTGACATTTTACTGAAACTAGCAATATCAAGGAGGGTAAAAAACAGGGTTGTTTAATTTTATTTCGTACTTTTATGTGATTAATTTAAATAAAATTTATATAGTTTTTTTATGAATATGCGTTTTTGACATTTGTGAAAAGTTTCAAAAATTAGAAAACATGTGATAGTTTTGGAATTTAAATAAGTCGAGACATAGGCGTAACTTGAGGGTTAAATATAGCGTAAACTGGGGGGAAGGGGGAAACACCCAAATTGCTTGTAAAAAATGCGATTTTTCCCCTTTTCTAAAATAACTGGAGGCATGTGCAACCTTGTCCCCGCCAAATTACGTCTATGAGTCGAGAGTTACGTAAAGTAAGCCCGATTTAAAAATTATAAGCAGGGACGCTCTAAAAGCAGTTTCCACCGGGGTTTTAGACCTAATTAAAATGCCCCTTACAAAATTAGCCTCCTCAAAAGGGGATGGGGCAGAACTTACCTTTATACTGCATGACAAATGAACTATTCGCCATAAAAAGAAAGCAAAACCTGCAATAACAGAAAAAACCTATGAGAAATTATAAATTATGGGCGAACGTTGAATTTTGCAACTAAATATATTTCTGAATTCGATCTTGGGAATGAGAATGTGTTGCTGTTTTAAATTCGATTTTCCTCCTGGACAAAAATCTGGAAAGTTACGAATTATTCCCGAAAGTTGAAATTCATCAATGTATAGCTTTCTGAGTTCGATGCCGGAAACTCGAACGTGTTTTTTTCTCTCTTGGCAAATGAAACCATCTTCCACAAAAAGGCAGTAGAACATGTAGTAACTTAAAAAAAAAGCTATGTAAATATCGCCGAAAGTTGAGTTTCGTCACTACATATGATCCTGAGTTCGATGTTGGGACTAGAAACCCATTTCTTTTCCGCCCGTTAATCAAATCATTTTTGCCTTCACAAATAAAACCATGTTCTATAAAAAGAAAACATAACGTATAATAACTGGAAACTAACTTGATCACGAACAAACTGTAGTCAAGTATTTGCTCGTTATCTCTTGCTTTTCGAATTAATGGAAGTGCATACAAGAGATGTGTGTATGCATATATCTGTGTTAAAAAAATGCGCATATAAACAGTATAATTATTGTTGAAGTAAGTAACACATTATTGTTACAACTAGAACCGGATTATATGCAATTGCATATTTTAGCTATTTTCAGAGTTAATGCATATAAATGGACAAAAACGGTGAATTTTCGGAATAAATTCATATTTCAAGGATTTTATTAATTTTGATAATTTTATTATTATTTTAACGGAATTTTTTCACACAACGATAAAGTTAAACGTTCTTTTTACTCTCATATGAACAGAAAGGAATATGGACTTGTAAATGTAAGGAAGACAGGGGCACATTTGGACACTCCGCCTTTTTTATTTTTTCTATCACATCCGATACTTTTTGTTAAGTTTTAATGGACAAAAATTAACAAACACAATCTTTAGTATATGACAAAATTTTTATACACAAGAATCGACCTTATTTTATGCAGTAAATGCATTTTATGAAACTATTTGATCAGACATGGGACACTTTTGAACATCTCTTTAATTTTTTATAATTTTGTAAAACTTGTTAAAAACTAAATATTTAACATTATATAATTGTGACTATGATTACATTATGTTTGTTTGAATATACTGAAATCAAAATCGAAGCATTTCATTGCTAGAGTCCGGGTTGTTCCACTTGCACCATGGGGTTGTGGTAATTTCAATATTGCATTGCTGTTTTCTGATCCTTTAATGTCATCTTTCTCGGGAAACACAAACGGTTCTTTCAGTTTTCGTGGACAACGTATCTTAAATGTAATCATGTGTTTTTCTTCTACCTGTCCAACAATGATAATTTCGGATTTCTTAATCACAAAATTGAAAATAACAAAATCATCAGCGATAACATCAGTCGTTTCTGCAGATAGTGAATCTTCGAGAGCTAAGTTATCCGCGTCATCATGAGCCGAAGACACATTATCGCTGTCACTACCAAAAGAAACTACGTAAAGAGAATTAATCCCCATTTACAGCCGTTACTGTTGTGTGGAGAGTAGAGTAACGTTAGATATTGGAGGCATGCTAATTTTCTTTGTGTATGTTCAAACTATTTCCTTCAGTCGAAAAAGAAATAGTACATAATTATTAATTTAACTATTAAAAATGTAATGAATTACTGTAGTTAATACTTTTGTGATAAACTCAGAGACGCTTTTGAACAGTGTTCAAATGTGCCCCGAAAGTGATGTTCAAATCTGCCTCACATGTCTACCATAATCAATCAAATCTGCGCTTCAAAATGAAAATCTAAGAAATATTTACGTTTTACAACAACAGCTATAAACACTGTCGATTAACCAATGATATCATATAAACAAACTTACATTTCCATTTTCTACGTTATTATTATATTCTTACAACTTTTGAAGGTGATAAATACTTTTCGAAGACGTAGACAAATGTTTTCACTCTGAATGTTTACACAATAATGAATTGGACGGCTACCGGTATGCAAATCATCTGCAGTGTTGCCACCTATGGCCAGTACTGTGAACGCGATAAAATGCTGTCCCTATATCGGGTAATGCGCAATGCTTGAATGTGCCAAATGTTCAAATCTGCCCCAGTCTCCCCTACATGTTTAATTACGTCCTGTGGCGTCAAAAAGTTTGTTTATTTGTTTGGCTTTTTTATGGCGCAAGAGCATCTGGGCTATACTGGGCGTTAAAAAGGTAGTTACATTTGTGACAAGAAGTAAGCACTATCCTGCAAAGAAACGGAAGGGAAGCAGAAGGTCTACAGCGGTAGGAAATCAACCTAAGGTCAGATTAAACACAACAAAAGATTACATGGTCAGAGCCACTGCATAGGTAAGAGGCAGCAAAATTGATTTCAGCACCCCTTTAAAGTAGAATAATTTTATGAAATTTATTCCTTTAATGTACAAAACAATGTATACGTATACATGCGTAAAATATAGCATCCCTTAAAGGAAAATATAAAGAAAAGACTTTCAAATATTATTAAACA
>QLNU02015360.1:47701588-47741609 GCA_006491805.2 Dysdera silvatica
TCTACGGAGACAATTAAAACATTCCACTAAATCCATCAGATTATTGTTACAAAACTTATATTTTCTCAATATTAAATTATGCTTCCGAAATCTGGGATCCCTTTGCAGACCTCAATATCAACCACTTAGTATCTGTTCGAAATCTGGCCGCACGTTTCATATTGAATAACTGGTCTCCTAATGTCTCCCCAACATCTCTTAAAGCTTCTTTAAACCTAATTCCGCTTTCCCTTCACCGTAAACACCTGCGTCTTACTCTTTTATATAAAAATTCTTTATAATCACTATAAATGTAATTTCTTACAATACGTGAGACCTGCCGACTATATTTCTTCTCGTATTGATCACTCTTTCAAATTATAATTATTTACCGCACACAGCAATACTCATAAATTTATTTTTTTTTTTTTTTGCTCAAACGATTGACAATTGGAATAAGCTTAACTCAGAATTGTGTTCCTTCAATTAATATCAATGCATTTGTTCATAATATTCGACAATTTGTAACATCTTAAATGTGTATTGTATACCCCTACCTGGGCCCTCACGGGCCAAATAGTATTGTATAAATAAATATTTTAATGCAAACCTGTTGAACTCGAAATCAATCACATTGAAAATTTTTTCTGTTTAGTTAGTTCTTTTAATTTTGAGTTTGAAAATACTCCATTAAATTTTAGAGTCTTATCTGTATCTTATAGCGTTCACTAGAATTGATATGTATTTTATTCCAGGTAACAAATATAAATATAGAAACTTTAGAAATGAAGTATACAAATAGTTTAAAATTTTTTTTGAAAAATAAATACTATTGAAATCAAGACAAAATTATTATCACATGTATAATAAATGTTAGAAAATACTGACGATATAATTTACGACCATTGACGTAACTAGCTTCGATGTCTAGGGAGATTGGATTTTTCTTACGGAGGGCTAAGCCATCTAGCCTAGAGGTCTAGAGAGACTGAATGTTTTCTAGGAAGAGCTAAGCCATCTAGCCCCGAGGTCTAGGGGGTCTGAAAATTTTCTAGGGAAGCGAAGCCATCCATCTCTAACTCTCTACACGTAACATTCATTTGTAATTTTCGTTTTGCTAGGGGCTAAATTATTTCTAAGGAACTCTAAGCCCGCACTGCCCCACCTTGTTATACCAATGTTTACGATTCATTAGGAACATGCAGTTCTAAGAAACAGGTAGTGTGTTATTGAACCAAATCATTTAAATAGGTTACTAATCAATCTTATATCAGTTTAAGCTTAACATTTAAATACACAGTGCGAAGGTATGAAAAAAATTTTATAAGGTAGGGGGCCCAAATGTTGTCCCATATTCATTTTTTTATACCTGGAGGGCATATTAAATTAAGTATGCGTTTAACATCATCATCTTCATTGATGCTGTCGTCAGTTGCGCCCTCATATGGAATATCATCACTGTAGCTACTGTCGCTGGCAATTTCTACTTCCTTCCTTTCGGAGGATAGTTTCACACCTTTTTGTTTGGAATCCTTCAGCAGCAAAATCTTTTAGGTGGAACTTTTTCCTTTGCAGTATCCTTTAAAAATTTTCTTTTATTGGAAGAACTGGCGATGTGAGTTGCTACACCTTTGTGAGTAGGTGTTGATGGCTGAATCACTGGAACTTGTCTGATATTTTCAGGATTGGCTGTGGGATGCTTGTCGAAAACTATGAGTTTCTATTTTCGTCCAGGGGACGAATTTAGGAACATGACAGTGGACTACCCAGTTGGAACAACCATCAAGCTAACATGGGCGCTCCTACTTTCTGAACAGATGAACTTGATGGCATGTAACTCAAATGCTCTTCCACTATCAACGTGCTTAAACCAACGACATGCAGAGAATATAAAAGCAATGCTAACATAAGGCATAAAAAATTACTAAGAAGGATATTGCAAGAACTCACCTTACCAGGAAAACAAAAAATCTTCGTTAAACGAGAACAGGAGCTTCTTAGGTCACGAAACTTTTCGCTACTTACTTTATTTGCCTTTCCATACACACGCCTGCTGGTGATGACAGCACCCCTAGAGACAGGACCGAGAAACTGAAGGGGACGAAATTAGGTTTGGGGAAGAAATTTGGGCCTCTTTACCATAATACTTTTAAGAAGTGGAAATATACATTTATAAAAATTCACAGTACATTAAATCTAATATTTTAAACTTTTTTATCGTGAATTTTAAACGAAAGCAGTTATGAGCCTGAAAACCTTAGATCATGTGCAACGGATATCATATACAATAATCGATATATAATAATTAAATATAATAATTCGGTTGTAAATTAAGCTAGCGACGGGACTTATGGTTGTTTAAATACCCATATTTGTAAATATGAAAAAAAAAACGAGCATTGCTTTCAAAAAATGGTTTTATTTTTCAAATAACGGCGACGAAATAAAGGAAGATCGGTGTGACCTTTTATTCATCTGTAGAAAAACTGAATGTATTTGTTGTTGCAATGTGGTACAGTAACTGCGCTTGTTTATCTTCACGGCGTGTATCTGTGGAAAATATGAATAGTTCGTTTTATCAAACAGATCCTTCGATTCAATGTAAAGAAACTCTGTAAAAACAGGTTCTTCCCCCAGTTGACTGATTCTGACCTTTTGTTTTACGATAGGCAAAGCAGCACGTTGTGCCGAGAACAACTGCCACTTATTGAAAAACCATTAACCAGGGTTGAAGGCTTTGTTCACCAATATGCTATTGAGCGTTAACTGTGGATGAGATTTGAGATGACCGATCTCCGACGATACTACGATCTAACCGCAATGAGGATGCAATCGAATTCGATCCAACCATTTCATCGTTACCTCATGCGCCCACCCAAAACAATTAGTCGTTTATTATTTTCCTATATCTCTTGGAAGATCATTTTGACCGTTCACCCCAAGTTTCAATTAGCCAGTCTCTGCATCAAGGTCATTCATTACGCCTGCACATTTCTAAGCAGTATCATCATAGCTTCCCCTTTATACGAAGCTTTAAAAAGAAATGATCAAAACACCAGTATCAAACTCTATCATACTCTGGTGATACGGTATAAAGTATCTTTTTCTATTTGTAGTTAATTATAAGCATATAATTGCTTTTTAATCAGCTATTATATTAGTTTTTTCGATAAGCAATTGAGAGGCTAAAATTTTCTTTAATACCTCTTTTTTAAATTAATATGAATTGATGGGCGATTGTATAAAGTGTAGATATGGGTGGCGGGAGGCCGAGGGAGGAAGAAGAGCCACCACAATAGTTTAAAATATTGTTATACATCTCATTGAAAATTTTAAAGCAAAGTTTAACTGTCTGAAATACGATCGCATGTATTTGATCAGATTTTTTACTGAAGAAATTGTTAATATTATTTTAGAAAATTTCACCATCCAACGATCCATATTAATAACTTTTAAAATAAAAATTGATGGATCATTTTTAATAGAAAACTTCCTTTGATCAAAATTATACCCACGAATTCTCAAACTTTACATTCAATAGCGTAGCAATTCAAAGATTAAAGGGGTGCTCAAGTGGTTTTAAAGAAGCTTATGTGATGAAATGTGAAAAAATGCTATGTTTTAATATCCAATGAGGGCCTGAACTCCCCTTTTTTACGCTACTATTTATATTTCCGGAACATAAAATATTCTGAATTATCGAAATTGAAGTATCCTTCGAAATAAATTTAAATAAAAATATGTTTCAATTCATAAAGAAACAAACAATTTACCCTTAAATTAAATCTACAATCAGAGATAGTTTCCTTGCACTGGAGCAGTGGCAATACATTCGCCTAATGTACAGTCATCCCGAGTTCAATTTCCAGCAGTGTAAAAAAAAAAAAAAAGGCTTGCCGACTGTTTTTTGGGTTGGTTCTCTACGTCTTAAGAAGTGTAGATTCCTGGGAAGACTCTAGGTCCGGGGGGCAGGTAATTTTGCTGTCCTTGCAACAAAAAACTCGTACAACAAAGAAAGTCTTATTACTTCGCTGAAAACGGCATGATTTATTTTTATTCATATTTTATTTGAAGCATTTTACACCTTCGTGCAACCTTTAATAGCTTTCAAATATAACTGAGGGAGTACATGCAATTCGATATTGCCAGTCCTGGAAACGCTTGAGAGAGTCAGAAACAATATTCGAGAATCGAGGGCATTTTTTCGTACTAATACTGAAAAGTATTTAAATAATTTCGATTTGGAAAACTAAAAATCTTATAATGAGGTAGTTGTGTCCTGTATATATTTTAAATTATGGAGTTTTACTACCCATTGATGCTCTGAAAGTAGAAGTGGTATAAAGGAATATGGCCACTATTGCAACAGGTTATAATCTAGCCACGTCTGAAGGTAGATGAAAAAGATACATTTGAAGATTGTCATTGACAAAAATTAAGTGGTTAAACACTAATAAAATAATAACTGAAGTTCACTGTCCTCTGAAATGTTTTGCAAGAAAAAAATATTAAGAAAATTCCCGAAAATGATATAATCTTTTTATGTTTTGATACGTTAAGGATTAAATTCTTATTCTATTGAACGAATCGGACGCATACTGTTGAAAGTAAGAAAATTCGTGAGCGAAAAGTAGCGGACAATAAATTTGGCGAAAGAAGAAGAGAAAGTGAAGGTCGCAATCAGTGGTCCCTTTTAAGCCAACCATGTGTAGCCAACCATTTTAGCCTAATTTTGACGAATAAGCTGTCTTAAAGGATCCAAACAGGACCCTCAACCTGGTATTCATCCATTAAAAATGAAGACGTTAAGTCCTAAAGGACAAAGTACCCTCTGAAGTTCAAAAAACTTTATGACACTTTTAAATGATTTGGTGTTTAACATCCTTTTCTATGGTTAGCGTGTTTTCGCGAATTAACACTTTTGAAGAATTTGTGCATCCGTTTATTAAACAAAACGCATTTGGAATTACAATAGGTTTATTTGATTTTACTTTTCGTTGAGCGTGTCAGATTTTAGCAGCTACCTTAGAATGCTCCCCGAATTTGAAAAAAATTAGATTTTGAAAAGTATAAAAAAAATGAAATGTTTAAAAAATTATTTTCTTAAATAATAAATTAATGTAGTGAAAATATTTTAAAATAATATAATAAAGTAATTAGAATGGTAAGGATATTAGAGAAATATTTTTTTAAATAAATTAAAAAAAGGAATTTCATCAAGGTCGTTAGCTTTTGGATGGATGACGTTTGAGTTTGAACAGATAGTGTGTTAACAGCGGCATAGGAAAGAGGCGGCTTGGGGTTCAACCCCCAGTGGGTATCAAGGCATATTTTTAATTTTAACGACGAAGCGAATTATCCTTTTTAAAGTTATTTGGGTCCCCCCACCTCATAATTTTTTAATTATCGTACCCCCGGGTGTTAGTATAGTTATATCACTTTCAAGGTTCTTAAAATTATCATTATCAGTGTTTTCGGAAAACAAGATGAAAATATAAGATCTATTTAGAGACACGGGAAATACGCATCTTAGAAAATATGATTTTGAGATTAATGAAACCGGATATGATATTTTGTTTATAGTTGAGACAGTAAGATCCAGATGGTAGCGGATTTCTAAGTAGGCATACAAGGCACAGGCCTAGGGGCGACACTTCTCGTGGGGCGGCATCAAAGAGCTTAAAAATAAATTTTTTCAAAATCGGAAACGTTGAAATGATTTTTTTAAAATAGTTCGTTTCTAGATAAATGTCTTTAGGGTAAAATAATAATTATTTAATATTAATTTATAAATAAAAATTATATAATTGTAAATAATAAATACAGCTTTTTTAAATATTAGCTACTAATATATTAGTCCAGTGGTTCTCAAACTTCTTACCCTGAGCTTCCGCTTTACACCTAACTGCGGACGTTGCGCTACGAAGTCGGCGGCTATGTTAGCAATAATTGGGAGTTGTATTTTATTAGTTGGAGTGATTATATGAAAAACGACCTTTACATATCAAATGTTAAGAGTATGATATGCGGTTGGTTTTTTTTTAACAAATATTCCTCTCTTTGTAAAGGAGGGAGGGGGCGGCAGTACAGGCTGTGCCTAAGGGCGGCAATTTTATAAATCCGCCACTGGGTCCAGCATTATCATCTATTAGAAGGAAAACATCGTCAGCGTTATCCGCTCATGACAAGCTTAGTAGATAAATATTTTGTCTCTAAAGCATTGAGCAAAGAAGCGTTTAAGCAACTAATTAGCAGAAAATGAGACATGCGTAGCCTTTGAAAAGGGTCTTCGTGAAATGCTCGAAAGGCCCATATAACATGTATGAAAACAGAAATGTTTATGCAATTATGAAGCGTATAAAAAATGAATTAATTATTTTCAAAGTTCCATTATATTATTGTGATTTTTCTAAGTTAAAAGGCGAAACAATGTTTTTTTCTCACTTCAATTGATCGTCGATCATACCTTTTCCAAAGCTTCACGAAACCTAATTTGTGCTTTCGTTATATGTAACAAACAACGAATTTCTAATATTTATTTCAAATATGATCTTATACACAAAATTATCCACACAATAATATCGAATTCACTTTTTTTTTTGGAATTCAGGTTAATATGCGCGTGAATGTCATGTCGGAAATCGAAGGCAAGGGTTTGCTAAAACGAGTTTACTTTGTGCGTGTGATGCCACCATGATGTTAATCGCCTCCAATTGGTAATAAATATCTTTATTTGCATTAAAATGCTTTAAGAACTCATGAATGCCAAAAGAAGTTCGATATTTTTGACTAATAATTTCATCCCATAATGCCTAGATAATCCAGACTAGCTTAGGATTGAAACTTCTTCCTCGAAAAGAAATCGATTTTGAATAAATAGAACTTATTTAAATAACATTATAAAGTTTAAAAAAGAGCAGGTACGCAATTATTTATATTTTATTTTTTACCCATTTTTGGAAGTAAATCTAAACAATCCATTGAGGTTTTTTACATGTAGTTAAATTTGCATCTTAAAACACATGTTTTCTAAATCCAGTGATAAAAATAGACTAGCTTGTGAAAATAGAAACAAAATATACGTTATGTGAGATATTGCTGTTAAGTCTATGAGTTAGGATGAAAAGGATATAAATTATAGGTTAGAGGGAAACTAAATGAAGAAATTATATCGGATTCCAAGTCTTCATATACATATAGTAAATGCGCTTACTCTTGTTCAGTCCTATTGGAAACAGAGCCCCGTTACTAGTATTGCTATTGCTCTCTTCCCATATCTCTACCGAAAGCTTTTAAAGTCTCCTTATGTATAGAATAACAAGGAATTATTATTAATATTACCATTGTTCTTATTATACACATTAAACATATCACCGTTAGGACCTCCAATATCATTTCATGCCCCAAAATCCGGCATTTAATCTGTCATCATTCAATACTCTATAAATCTAAATAATCACGATTGTAATATTAGAACACTACGAAAACAGATGTATTAACAATAATTGTATATAGGTTGAATACATTTATTTCTTATTCTTATCCTTACTGAAATGAATATTGTGTATAAACATAAATAAAAATTCTTTTTATTTTAAATTTCATGTTTAGTTTACATGATGATGTACAAATAAAATTTATTGCATTTCTGTGGGAATGACAAATATGGTCAACACAAATTACACAAGCTCTAGTTTGAGCTGTAATTAATACGTGGGTGGCAAAAATTATAGTATAATAAATTCCCCCACGAAAACTCACAAAAATCTCGCCCCGGAGGCTTTCTTGTGTTGACCATATTTGGCAATTGTGTTATCCCTGCGGAGGGTAATAATACCTTAACACCTTTACATACGGAGAAAGAGAGCGTTGTTTCCTGTCCTCATTCGTCTAGCGGTCCAAGACACTCCGGGCTAAACGGAGGGACCCTGGTTCGAATCCAGGATGGGGAAAGCGTCTCTTTTTCTCCAAAATTACATAAGCTCTAGTTTGAGCTAATTAATACGTGGGTGGCAAAAATTATAGTATAATTAGCAGATTGATACGATTTTTACAAACATGTATTACTGGAAGTAGACGTCAGTCACTCACGTTTCCTTATAATTAGTACCTAGTAATACTTACTTTAAACTTAGTACCACTACTTTGTTGTTGAAAAACCAAAAACAGTCTCCTTATAATTTGTACCTCCACCAGAAACGAATGGTATAATCATCATCATATTCAACCATTATCTATCCACTGCTGGATGAAGGTCTCTCCAAATGCTTTCCACACAAGTCTATCCTGAGCAATTCGCTTCCACGTCACCCCAACCTGTTTTCTTATTTCATCCACCCATCTAGTTTGAGGACGTTTTCTAGGTCTTCGGTGGTCTCTTGGAATCCAGTTCAGAATTTCTGTTGTCCATCGTTGATCAGTTCTTCTTGCAATATGCCCAGCCCATCGCCATTTCAGCCCTTTTACTTTAACAATGATGTCCTCTACTCTAGTTTGCTCTCTCACCCAAGTGTTTCTTTTTCGATCTCTCCTAGTTATTCCAAGCATGCACCTCTCCATGCTCCTTTGCGTTGTCTGTAACTTTCGTATTGCTCCAACTGTTAGACTCCATGTCTCTGATCCATAAGAGAGGACTGGCAATACACACTGGTTGAAGACCTTTCTTTTTAGACACAAAGGCAATTTCCCCTTCAGGATAAAACTGTTTCTTCCAAATGCACTCCAGCCAAGTTTAATACGTCTGTTGAGTTCTTTCATAATGTTGCCATCCATTGAAATCAGCTGGCCAAGGTAAATATATGAATCAGCAATTTCTAGCTCAATGTTGTCAACTTGTATTTTTGTTTCCTCTACAAAATTATTGAACATGATCTTAGTTTTTTGTAGGTTCATCTTGAGTCCAACTTCTTCACTTCTAGTTGAGAGCTCTTGTACCATGTCTTGGAGTTCTAATGGGTCCGTTGAAAAAATAACAATGTCATCAGCAAACCGCAGATGATTTAAATATTCACCATTTATTTTTATTCCCTTGTTATTCCAATTTATCAGCTGAAAAATCATCTGTAAAGCTGAAGTAAAAAGTTTTGGAGAAATGGTATCTCCCTGCCTCACACCTTTACCAATTTTGATAGTTTTGGTATCTTTATGTAACCGAAATTTTGCACTTGCATTTTTATACACACGTTTCACCATGTCAATGTACACATCCTCGATGTCTGCTGATCTTAAAGAGTTGATGACTGCTGATGTTTTAATAGAGTCAAAGGCCTTCTCATAGTCAATAAATGCAACACACAAAGACCAGTCAGATAAAAATTGGTACTGTAATCTACCGTACACCTTAGCTCATACTAACTTTATTTATGAGTCCGTCTGGTCCAATACTGCATCTATTGAAGTACTATAGTTTACAGTAAAATCTCCTTAACGGACATTTCTGAATCGGGATACCTCTATTTAACTGACATGTTTCCAATTTCCAGTCCCAATGCTTGTTATACTATAATGCTTCCGAATAGCGGATACCTCCTAATGGCGAAAAAATATTTAATTTTCTTAAGTGTCCGCTATTCAGAGGTTTTAATGTATATAGGCAATTACGTTCCTTGTTACCCTTCTCAGGGATAACACAGTTACCGAAGTGATTAGCGCAGGAAGTCACCAAGAGAAAATTTTTTAATTTTCGTAGGAGATTAATAAAATTAATCTACTTACCAAAATTATATAAAAAAAAAGAGAAACTGTTCTGGTGACTTATGTGGTGTTTATTAACCACTTCAGTAACTGTGTTATCCCTGAAAAGAGTAATAATATCTGAAAAACATGAATACGAAGATAAAGGCGTCATTTGCTGTATCCTTGTGGCCTGGTTGGTATGGCGCTTAGGTTTCAATCAAGAGGTGACTGGTTCGGCTCCAGCCGGGACGATGCATCTATTTTTTGCTACCTACCAATCTTATGAAAACGGGGGTAATGAGACTAATCGTTTTTGATACCCACGTTATTACTCAAACTAGAATTTTTATATATAGAAGAAATAGAGTCTCGCCCTGACCTAGAGTCAAACCGGGGCCTCTCTGTTAGTACCGGTGTACCGGAACCCATCAAAATTACAAGCACGGGTATGTGTTATAATAATTAAACTTTAAGCCTATGTTGCTTTAGATGAGAAATTAATCTTGCATTTATTGTCTGCTCACGAAAAGAAGTCCAATGAAACAGTCAGAAATATTAAGAGGTGACGTCAAAAATCGGCTAGCCGCTTACACCAATGTAAGATTCCAAGTCCTACACTTGTTTTTGGAGACCGCCAAAAACAAGTTCTGAGATTGGAGTCCTACTCTGCTGAAAAGCGGCTAGCCGGTTTGTGACGTCACCTCCCGTTATTTCTAACTGTACCATCGCACTTTTTTCCCTGAACAGACAGTATACCGAAATTTGTTTTTTTGTTTTTCACCGCAGCAGAAAGTTTCGGTTAGATGAGGGATATATATATCATCATCATCATATTCAACCATTATCTATCCACTGCTGGATGAAGGTCTCTCCAAATGCTTTCCACACAAGTCTATCCTGAGCAATTCGCTTCCACGTCACCCCAACCTGTTTTCTTATTTCATCCACCCATCTAGTTTGAGGATGTTTAGTAGGTCTTCGGTGATCTCTTAGAATCCAGTTGAGAATTTGCGTTGTCAATATAAACAAAAGCTATATATATGCATATATAGCTTTTGTTTATTTTAGATGTTTCCATAAGAAGGCACAATACGTTTCGATGATATGTGGGATGTTTCGAAGATATGAGAACAGAAAAGGACTGATAAGTAAACAAAGGTACCAGGAACAGTTATAATATACGAGTTTCTGAAATGAATGCACACACTGCTTTTTTATGATAGGAATAGGAAGCTTCTAAGCGACTGATCGGTGACTTGCTAAATCTTAAAAATCTCCCGATTCTGCAACCTAGGGTTAAGAAAATCATGGTACACTTTAATACTTCCTTCATGCTTTCCCTCATGTACAAAAGACTTGTGATTGAGATGTTTTCGTTTCTCCTTAGTATTTGTTCTTTAAAATTTTTTTTAACTTTTTCATAATTATGAATATACCAATCATCAGCAAATAGAAGTAAATAAATTCCTTTATGCGAACAACACAAAACGGCACTACTCACATGAAAGGTTGAGTAACACACAACCTTTCATTTGAGTTTGATGCGTTGATTGAATGTTGGCATAGAAACTTGCAGACCCTATATTACATGGCTAGGAGTATTTTTCCATTTGTAAGTTGTTTGAGGTTTAATGTGTAAAGACAGGTATAATTATGATGCGGTAGGAAATCAAACCCAGGAATACAGATTTGTAAAATACGCAGTAAGCGATCTGAACCAGTGCGATTTAAATCCGTATTTTTTGCACTGTTGACCACTGAGTTACCTCTGAGATACGGCGTCTAAGAATAGGAATTTTGAGTGCGTAGATTATGGAGATCATACAATTGATAGATAGTATGGGGAGCTTGGAAGGTCTAGAATAATTTAGCGACGGATAATATTATTTCGTTAGAGACACATGGGCAGGTTTGTAATCAGTAGAATTTATTTTGAATCAATCAGTATTAGCAAACCATAAAATGGTATTTTATGTGGTTACGAGGAGAATAGGAGATGTGTCTAGGAAAGGTGTTTTCTTATGGGAAGTATGGAGGAAGTAAGTTCAGTTTTAAGATGTTTGTCAATACTTCGCGTGAGTTTACTTAAAAAGTTGAAGGTTAGGGTTTTAAATGAGGTGATATGCGAACTGCTGAAACTATCTTGATTGCTAACGAAAGCCACATTTGGTAATTTTTCTGAGAATTTTGATTTCTGTAAAGTTCTCAGTAGAATAAATATACATTATGCCAAAAAAGTTATGCATCCATACAAAACCGTTCGAGAACTGCGAAAGTTGGTATGCAGCTATGTATATGGCAAATACGCAAAGGGTTGTAATTCTGTGTGACTACGTATGAATGCCCACTGAAAAAGAGCTGGAATCTCCCACAATCACCGAGGCGTATAACAAAGGTTCCCAAATAATCGTTGAATACCGTACATTCACTGTAAGTGTTAGGCTAATTGAAAAAAAGAAAACAAACAAACAAAAAAACATAGTGCTACACTAAATAGTTTCACATAGACTTTCACAACGTATTATAACAAGAAAACAATTTTTCAGGCAAACAGCTACGTATTAAAAAAAAAACGATTTTTATTGCTCAATAACTTACTGTTTCGATCCCAGCTATGAAGATCATCATCAGAAGAAACTAAATTAAGTATAGAAATAGAAACTTGTGAAATATACTTAATTTGAGGATACAACATTTACTTACATTAAAGATATTGTTATGGAAAATTACAATATTGAGATGGAATTAAAAGCTAAAACAGACGAAAAGGAAATAGAAAAACAAAAACAGAGCTTCACGTGTTACAATGTTGTTAGAATGGGTAGCCAAGCAACGGGAATGGTTTTTGCATCGTCTCTATTAAAATTATTAGGGTGTTTTTCAAAATCTCTATTATTTCTCTGTATAATTTGGACCAAAAATTAATTGATTTTGTAAGAAATTTAGTGCGATCATAAAGTATGGTATGGTTATTTAAAATCTAATGCTCTTCTATTGCAGATTTAGTGATCTGCTTATTTCTCAGGAGACCCATATGCTCCCGTATTAGACAAGCAATGGAATAGATTTTTTATATTGCTACGCTGTTTATACGTAGTTGCTGAGGAAAACCACAAGAATGATGTGTATCCGCTTTTTTTTACATAATTCATGAGGAGTATAATTTAAAATATTTACATAAAAATAACATAACTTACATAATTAAATATAAAGGTGCAATATAATCTTAAGAAAATATTTAATCAATGTTGTTGACAAATCTCAGAAGGAAGTAGGACGGCGAATCAGAAAGTCTTTGCTCCTATTTTTTATTAGCCAAAATAAGGTACATACAAAATGTGGAAATCACTAGGGGCGAGGTCCGGACTGTATGGTGGGTGGTCCAGACTCTCCCAGTGAAATGACCGGAGCTTGTCGGCGGTTCTGATTGCATACAGTCCGGACCTCGCCCCTAGTGATTTCCACGTTTTCGGTCCGCTGAAGAAGTTCCTGGCAGGACAGCGATTCACGTGCAACGATGAAGCCAAGACAGCAGTCCGACGGTGGTTCCACAGTCAGCCGGACGAATTCTACCACAGGGGCATCTCAAATTTAGTGCTGCGATGGGACAAATGTCTGAACCGGTGTGGGGACTATGTGGAAAAATAGTGTAAGGTACGTAGAATAGTACGTATATTTGTAATTACCTGTATGTACCTTATTTTGGCTAATAAAAAATAGGGGCAAAGACTTTCTGATTCGCCCGTAATTAAAGATATTGAAACTCTGAGGTGCGCATTTGCAGCAAGTTTCGTCGTCTTACCCGCATTTTGATATCATAAAATTGCCTATTAACACATACCTTAGGCCAGTGGTTCTCAAACTTTTATCTCTCCGCAATATCGAATCAAGGTCTCGTGGGGCCATAGACAATTTTTTTTCCGGGCCTTATAGTATAAATTTAGCTTGTGCAATTACACTAGAACCCGTATATAACGAGGATCTTGGGACCAATGATAATGCTCGCTATACCGATCGCTTGCTAAATCCGTTCTGGAATTTAATTTTTAAATTTTGAAAACAAAGTCGGTACTGTATTTGCGTGCAACGTACATACAAAAATTCCTGAAATTCGCGGAAAATGTAGCGGAAATTCTCGCCGCGATAAAATTACTGCCTTAGTGCTAAGGTCCGATTGGCGCAGTATAGCTCAGATGCTCTTGCGCCATAAAAAAACCAAACAAACAAAGCTAAGGTTGATTGGCAGCGATTTTGTAGTAGCGTTGAGTCTTTACCGCGCCGAGCCCCTCGAAAAAAAAAGTGGGACCTAGAGATTTCTCTTGTTTGTCTATGCAATAATCCAGCCCTGTCATACGGAACCCCTTTTTTATCGCATGTCTTGATACGGAACTCCTCGATAACTATTAAAAAAAAAACCCATAAAGGGCTATCGTTTATAACTGCACGGACATAAACATAAAAATATATAATAAGCATATCAGAAAAAAAAGGTAAGTAATATTTTTCTATTGTGTTACTGGATATATTTGTTATTAGTTAATCTATCTGTTACTTGTTATTTATCTATGTGTTATTTATTATTTATCTATGCGTTATTTATTATTTACCTATGTGTTATTTATTTAACTCTATCTAAGTTGTTGATATGGGGAGGGAGGGCGATTACAGGATTTCAGATTTTCTTGGAATTGTTTTTGATATTTTACAAATTGTTTTTGGAACACCTGGAGGGTCGTTGCGGTACCCTGGGTTTCCGCGGAACCCTGAAGGGTCATCCTGGTACCCTGGATTTCCGCGGAACTCACGTTGAGAAAAACTGGCTTAGACGACTGGGAGGTATTAAACTTGCATCAATGAATAGCGTTTACCCAATTAATTATAAGTTAATTACAAGTTGATTTACTGAAGTTCAGTTGTGGATTTGATATGCGTTTGAGACTGAATTTCTTAATCATGGACTAAACTTTGGGGTTTTAAAAATAAGTAAATGACCATTTTATAGAATCTGTATAAATTTTAGCTAACAATGTAAGTAGAACACAATAATTTAAGGTTTAATTTTTGAAAATGGACAAAAGAAATTATTAGTAGTTTGTTAGTAATTCCATATTCAATCCACTTATAATCACACTTGACCAGTTTATGTCATCAGCAACTAATAGTATATTATCATCTAAATACATCAAATCATTTATTGCGAAGAATTGCATTTATTAAGAAGAATTATGATCCAAGTATTGTTTCTTGTGGAACACCTCTTAAATTAATAATTTTTTCTCATGATTTATTATCTATTTTAACAATTTGGTAGCGATCTTTAAAATAATTTTCTACAAGGTTGAGCATTTTCCCTCTTCTTTCCAAATTAAACAGTTTTTCTTTTAGAATATCTCTATTTATTAAATCAACAGCTTTGTCAGCTTTGAATCAAGATCAAGAAAAAGAACATTATTTTCTTAGCTTCAATTTCTTGTTGTACGTTGTTTACTATTTTTAATAACTAATCCTCTGTTAACTCATTTTTTTAGAATCCATATTGGTTAACGTGTATTAGTTTATGGCTATTTAAAAAGCGACGAACGAGCGTAGAAATGAAAATGGATGAGAGGGAAAACTAAAAACAATAATAATAATAATAGCATATATTACCCGTCAGTTTGAAGGGATTTTGAAAATATGAAAAGAGTTCAGAATAAATTAAACTCGAAATAATGCTTCCTGTTTTTCTCCATTTTCGTAGCCTTTTCGTCTCTTTTAGGTTTATTGACCTAACGTTATTATTTAAAGGAATTAGAATTCCTAAAATTATATGCGAGCTATTTGCTCGACAATAGAATACGCAAAGCAAATGTTGACTAATTTAAACCCACGATAAAATCTGGCTTGTGTAAACAATTATTTTCTCCTGCAGCTTTGATTATAGTCCGTTGTCCTCGTGAAGGGCGACGAAGTTAAATAAGACTGAATTTCCGCATCAGTATTACCCCTTGAACAAATTATATATGTGTGGAGAATAGTGCACGGCAAAACGGATAATAGAAGGTGTGTCGCAATTGCTATGATGGAATTTGGAATTTTTCAATTTCATCCAATCGTGGATTTCGTCTCGGTAGAAAATTTCATTTTTTCTGTTTTTGGTCGGGGCTAGATCCTTTATCAATGCTTCATATTGTAATTTTCAAGGCTCTTACTGGAGGCATTTAAAAAAACAAGTGGGTAAAATTGAAAAGCCATGACCCCTTTCCCTCTGTCTGGGGGCTTCACCACTGACCACGAATCTACTGAATTACTAAAGTGGATAAGAATGATGCGCGATGACATGGTTTCTTGCCTGATTATCTGTAATGGTGACAACACATGTCCTTTAAATAAAAATTCACGCAAACGCAGTTTCTTGTGAAACACACGTCATTTTTTACAATGATTCTGGCAGGGGGAATGCCTTGCCTTCCTTAGAAAATCCATTCAAACTTTGTTCAAAACGACACACCAGATTGTAAAAAATAGCGTTGATGTGAAATTCGCTTTAAATATATCATTGAGCAGTGTATCCCGCATTTATTTATATTAACAGTGCTCTGTTTTCTATATACCACATTTGATTTATTGGTTTTTGTAAATAGGCATATTGTGTTAAAAAGGCTAGCATCCAAGATTTTAAAAATTCTTGCGACTCGTAGATGTGAGCAGAGCCCTATTAGGATGGGTTATAATACAAGAGTACTGAAATAAAGTTTGAAATAAAGACACTGGCAATAGAAGTACAAAGGTAAGGTCAGGCCAGGTGTGCCTCAGTATTTCAGTTGGCTAAATATCATGAATAAAAACTTCCATGAGTAACTGAATCGACGACAGTTTGATTCACGGTCTTTTTCTTCTTTCCAATTCGTTTTTTTTTAATAGAGCGTCAGTAGAACCTGTGATATGTGGGTTTGAACTTAATTCTCTATGTTCCTTTTCTATTTTTTATAATACTTAGGCATTGGAAAAGGAAGAACTGCCATAGGCCCTGCTTCGAGAGAAGCTCACAATATCCAAATGCGCGAATACTTGCAAAAAGACGAATTTGAAATAACTGTCAAGTGGCGTTAAATTAAAAATTCGACAAAGGTGCTAAAATCTCAGTTACGCCTCGAGTTAAGTTTGGTAAGAATAGGAGGCAAATTTGTATATCCGTCTCAATTAATACATACAAAATACATAGGTCTATATATCTATTTTCCCGACATCTGCGATTTGTATTGGTCTCTTTTATTTAAGCAATTTTTTATTTAATTTTTTTTATTTAAACAATTATTTTTCGGGCAACATGGGCTTTGTCAGACCCTATAGTCTTTACCCATTTCTGCCCAGGCGAATCAATTTAATACTTTCATAATATGTAAAAATGTAATGCATCTAATACTGTAATTGATTCGCTTAAATAAAGTTTGTATTGTAAATAAAGAAGTATAGCAGGCTATTTCGGTTAAGCGAAGTTCGGATAATCTCTCGGAGTCCTATATATTTTATTAAGGAAACCTCTGTTATTGAGGGGTTAAAGCCCTAATAATTTTGAAAACCCTACGCCTGTCCCCCGTGCTTACTTAAATTGCCATCTAGTCGATTCCTAAAGAAGAATAGCGACGCCTGTCTGAAAGACCTCATCGATGCACTCTATTTAACACCAAAAACTATTAAATTAATATGATGGCATGGCACTATTCAGAATAAATGACAAATAGAAAAAGCTTTTAAGCGCAGTTGAAATTTTATTAATCAAATTTCAACGCGTTTCGGACGGACTTTGGCCATCGCTTGTCAGAAAAGCACGTTTGTCTGGCACTGCAACGAACAACGAAGTGTTGCCGATTCACTTATGGGTTGTGTTGCCGGTTAGATCCTGTGTCTGGTTAAAACGTTAGCAACTTTTTAACCGAAACGCGTTGAAATTTGTTTAATGAATTTTCAACTACGCTTAAAAACTTTTTTTTCTATTTGTTATCAAAAACAATAATCTAGGAAGCTATTATTAGTATTTAATACGTTTTAAGTAGTGCTGCTTTAATTTTAAACTTAAATAATAAATAGCTACATTTCATTACTAAAATTCTATTTTTTTAATCAAACCCTATTAAGTAAAATATTGTAATACCATCTTCTCTAATTTGACATCACACATACATGTGCGTATGTAGACCGATGGAAGCTTAATAAACCATTGGAAATTTATATAAAATAAGTATTGGCTATAAAACACTGAACAGCAATGATGCAGAAGTGCAATCAGCATGTATGCATCATATTTTTCCCTTCTTCTCTCTAGCTAAACAATAGGCTCACTTTCAAATTAGAACAAGCTTTCATACCAGTGGGAATAAGTCAGGATTTGAGTATTAATTTTAAGTTGAAATATAGTATGACATTTAATCTGAAGAACGTAAAAAAAAAAAAAAAGAACGAGAAAAGAGGTGGAAGAGTGCATATGGGTGCAGTGGCTTTAATTGCATGTTTACTTGAATTTCTTTAAAACATCGTGTTGACGTGTAATTTATGTTTATTTTTGACATCTTCACATGATATTTTGCCGCAGGCGCGTTTTTAATGGGAAAACAATTTAGCGCAGTAATTTATTTATAATAAATGGACTGGCATTGATGGATGGAGGAAATGCGAAAAATTTCTTTTCGCATCCATCACATTGTAAAAACTCGTAATATAGATTATGTGTGACGTTTTCGAGTTATTTTGGTGGGTCACTGAGAGTATTTAAAATGATTTTCCCATCATTTGGGATAAACAATAAATCTTCCGCTGAAACAATTGTCAACCATTTAAAAAAAATTTGTGCAAATAGATGTTAAAACCTCATGGCATAAAGCTTATAGACATGTGCGGCGACGGCATAAAAATATTGGGGTTGGGGTGGGGACAATATACCAGTAGAAGGCATTTTGTTTGAAATTGGAGGGTGATATGGAACCCTAATACCAACATTGGGGGGGGGTCCCCTGTCCCCCCCCCGCTAACGGCACCCGTGCTTATAGATCAATACCCGTACGCCGATGACCTGAAGAATTCCAAATTACCCTATGACGACAAATCAGAAACTTCACAGTTGTTTGCAGCACTAGTTTTCAAATACAGCGGAAGTGACAATCCTAGACAACTCTCACATTTTGATCCGGCTATTAGATAGTTTTTGCAACACACTAATTCATAGAGTTTCGTAACATATATTGATTATATTTAGCGATAGCATTTTTAAATTTATTTCCATATTTCGTATTAGGATCGTGTTTAGAATAAATGGGAAGAACGGGCGTTGATATTAAAAGGTTCATATTTTACTTCATTTCTAGTTAGAAGCTAGAGGTTTGGGATGTGTTTTCAGTTTGGTAAGGATAAGATGAGGTATCTATTCGTTATTCGGAACTGCGATTTCACTAGTTGTGCAATTATTTTGAAAAATCCGAATACTATTTTTAAGATTTCTGCGATTGTAGCACCTTGCCCATAATGTAGATATGACCACAGAAAAAAATAATTCGTAAGCGATTTCTCTGCAACGAAAATAGACATTTTGAAGTTCGGTTTGCAGGGACGGAGAAGTTAGTTTTTAACGCCGTACAATGATCGTGTAAGTCCGTGGGCCGTACAATGGCCCAGAGGCAGCGCCTTTGCCCATTGCGAGAAAATAAGGGTTTGAAACTCGTTGGTAGTTAGCACTTGCTTTTTTTTTCTATCGATCCATATTCCTGGGTTTAATTCCAAAAGCAACAGAAGTTGAGACCTTTAGGAAATGTATAGGCTCTGGAGCAGAGTGCTCATAGCTATCCTCGCTCTACAAAGCACAAACACAATCCCCACTTTGCATATTTTTACTTGAATTCTAAATTCTGTTTGTATGTACAAGCTATGAATTAAAAAATCTTGCTTCGCTTATATGCTCTAGAGTTCGCTGTGGACCGAAATTTATTATTTTTAAAATGAAATGCGACATTTAAAAAAATGACATTGTTCATGCTTACGTAAAAAAATTCTCATTGTACTTTTTGACACATCTTCTTATGAGAAGAAGTTACAAAATCATAAAAATTCTGCATTTATTCATTAACGATAGATTTGAAATTGGTTGATAATTAAAAGCACGAAATTAAAAATAATTTTACTTTTATTAAAATAATTGCACGTGATTCAAAAATCATAAGAGCTAAAAATACAGATTATTATTTTTAATCTAACATTCGTGTATTTCCATACATTCAAGTTTTTTTCTCTTCTGTAATATGAATAATTGTTTAGAAAAACTTTTCCGAATTAAAATTTCCGAAAAATTTGATGGAGACGAAAAGGAAGTATAAAAATAATACTTTTTAAGAATTTAGTAAAATAAATCAACTGTATCTACTAATTAATTTTATTATTACAATTTTTACAATTTCTAATGTGCGCATGGCATTGGCGTACGCAGGGGGTGTTGATGGGGGTTGTAACCCCCCATTGCAATGAAATTTTGTATATTTAACATAGGAATATGTGAGTTGCAACTCTATAACCCCCTCCCATTGAGCCTACACCCCCTTACGAACTTTCTGCATACACGTATGGCGCATGGATACCAGACTCAAATGGTAGCCAAGCAACCAAAATTAGTTGATAATCGAAAGAAATGGGGCTCAAAATTAAATTCGTGAATTTAATAAGGTAGCACAGGTGGTAGATTTTTTATTTTTTCCATTTTAAAATGCATTACTTTTCAGCAATTCCATCGAATCACAAAGTCAATTACTTTATGTCAAGAAATGCAATGTGATTTGATAAACCCCTGTAAGAATGTAAAAACACAGAAAAAGAAAATGCATTTGCATTCACGCGCTTATTAAAGTTTATTTCGAATTTTTCGTTTGGAAATTAAACAATTACAAAAGAATTGGAGATCGACTTACCTTGCGATACACATGATAAGAATACATTAACATAACGGGCACAGTTGTAATAAATTAATTTAATTTAGATTTAGAACGTTTTTCGATGGCTTCAAGCCATCTTTAATGAAGCTTTTGAGACAAAAAGTCACGAAAGCTTTCTCGAAGATGGCCTTAGCCATCGAAAAACGTTTTAAAGCTAAATTAAATCAATTTATTATAACTGTGCCCACTATGTTAATGTATTCTTATCAATTGCAAGAGAGTAACTTTTGTACTTTCAGAAAAATCCACAACAACTGCAAAAGAATAACTTTTATGGTTTGTCCTAAAAACGTGTATATAATGTACAATATAATTCTGTAACGCATATAAAGTTTACGTATTCGTGTATATTTCATTTATATTTTCAAAATTGTGCAAATGTAACTTCAGTTTCAAAAATGTAAAAATTAAATATATATCTTCTTCCGCAATTTTTTTTTTAAATGTTAAAGGCAAATTATTTTACAAATATTTAAAGTTCGCAAGATATATGATCAGAATGAATTCATAACTAGAAAATTGGGAAAATAGTTTGAAAATATAATAATGCATTAATTTATTGTGATACTACATTTTTCAACAAATTATTTGCTTTTGCTTGGCAGAGTCAGTACGTTCATTACTGACTTGAAGCTACAAAACACAATAACGGCCATTACAATTGCCCTTCTCCTTATTTCTGGGACACGTGACCCCGATGAAAGTGATCGCGATGTTGTCCTGCATGTTAATTGGATTTGTCGTTTTCATAAACAACTCCCTTCCCCTCCACCCCAAGATAATGATATATACATAGCTTTCTCTGCAGTGCAATCATTAATAGGATCGAATTCTGCCGGAGGAAGCAGTTTACTCTCATGTTTTTTAAATACGCCCTTCGGATAAGTGCGATGTTTTGTAGAGTTCAGATAGTACGAATAAACTTGTTCGGCTACTGACGAGTGTGGAAAAAGAAACTGACATCATTCCAGGGTCAGTCATCTATCCCGCTTGAAAAGTATAAGAAAGTGGCATGATGAATTTCCTTTGATTTCTTGGAGAAGAGATCCCTAAGTCCACATAACCTTAAAAAAATACTTACGTATCATGAGAATTAAACCGAGCGAGAAGTATAATAAATTATCATTTTCTTAATCCTTTTTTAACAACTGAAATGTACACGCAAGAATGAAACTTCCTGAAATATACAAGCAAGAGTAAATGGAAATCATCCTGTATTATTGGCAACAGGTTAAGTTACTTAAAAAAACATTTCACGTTCTCTTCCTTAGTTAATTCCCGCTTCTTGCTCTATCTTCTTCTAAATAATGTGTGGTAGCGTAATTTACTTTTTCTGAGTTTTGAGCTTCAAGAGTGTACAATGGGTTACCTTAAACGGGATTGGCAGCTTAGCGTAATCTCTAAACTAAGTTGCATTTACGTATATTCATAGTGGAATCTGAGCCCTTCCCCCGACCTTTATGCATGGCTTTGATGGCTAGGATACTAGTGTGTACCGAGTTAGATTACGTTCAAATAAGTTTGGATATTCACATGTTTCAATGATCGTGATTCGGTCATGTAAAGTCGGGTGGCCCTAGGGCCGCTAGCTTGTCGTTAACTCGGATTCGATCCCCTTGACTTGAAATAAATGAATTAAATTGAATAGAGTCATATAAAATGGCTATAGTCTTTTAATTATAAAGCTGTTATAATCACTAAATCTTATGAAATCCTTCTAAGCATGCAACATGTTGGAAAATGGAAGAGATGTTAAATAGTGGGAATGTAAAAGCTCACCTTTTACATCGAGAAAAAAATTAGAACAAAAGTACAGAAAAGATTTAACGATATTTTTCAAAATATCAAACATTTACACATGCATTTCTGTTTTATCATTTAATGAGAAAATTGGGGCAAAGGGCAAAAACTTGAAATGTTAAAGGTAATCTTTCTGCATTTTAGCTTACCTTTGGGCAAAAATACGAATTTAAGGCTAATGTCTTCCTCAATTTGCAGTACTCGCAAAAACAAAACAAAACAAAAACAAGAATGTCTTTCCGTTTTTTAGAAATTCTCCGTTTTTTAGAAATTCTCCATTTTAAACGGTGAAAGAGACGCTCAGATATGCAGGGGTTCAGGGGCAAAAATATCAAATTCATAAAGTTATCGGTTGACTGCGTTTAAAATAGCGTCCCCAAATCTTTATTATGCTGGCTGCGGACATTTAAGTCAGTAACTAATGCGTCTTCCGTCGGTTAACACAAATCCCATTCATTTTGATAGATGTCTTCTGTTTTTTATTGTTTCACGACTGCCAAAAAACCGACTTCGTATGTGTCTAAGAAATAACCTGTAACTGACCAGTTGGGAAGTTGCTTGCTAAACTAACGTGATAAAAAATACACGAAACTGAAAACAATGAGATAAAAAACGAACTCATTACTCGCCCATTTACTTGTGTTGTAACCTCAGATTTATTTTGCGATATGTGTCTATAAGAGAGAGGTCAGTGGATTTTTTTCATCTCAAGGTATTGTTTTTACAAATTACGTTGGTTAAAAATATATGGGAAACTCGAGAAACAATGAGTCAGGGCGTCAAACTTTTAAACAATAGCGATGCGATGGAAATCTTACGCGCACATTGAAAATTAAGCATAATTTATAAGGAGAAGTTATAAGGGCTCAAAAGTGACAAAACTTTTGCGAATGAGTTTAGTAAATGGACAAATATTTTAGATTCACTTTCAGTTTTTTATTTACCAGCTACTTTCTGGGATAATATAGCGCAACTGACAAAAAAAAACCCCCAATATTCTCGTCGATATTATTTTTGAAATTCCCTTTTTTTTCTATATAAGTCAGTGGTTCCCAACCTTTTTCAAGCCGCGACCCACTTTTATAGTAACCAAGTAATCCGCGACACCCCCTTTTTATAGTAACCAAAAGATCCGCGATCTCCCCTTTGTTTGCCGCCGCCACATTTGCATAATAAAAGCATTTTTAACAGAGTAAAGAAAACACATTAAATACAAAATTATATTAATTATACATATGTTACATTTATGTATATTATATTAATTATATATATATATAAGTTATTGACCATTAGTAGCATATTGCAATATGTGTAGCCATGTTGAAATATAAAAGCGTTGGAAACATTTGGTATGAAATTCCTTATAAAAATAATTGCAACTAAAAATAGTTACGGGGACCCCCCTTGTAACCTGTTCGCGACTCCCAGGTTGAGAACCACTGATATAAGTGGAAACATTCTTTCATAATCGCTTTTTGAGTAGCCTTTCTACTCCTGTTTACTTTCCACACAAGAAAAGCATTTTCAGTGAACACTTTACAAACATAAAATTGTATACAAAGCCGTACCAAGCGGAGATGCAAGGGGTGCCAAAAAACTCCAGCACCAAAATTCAGGGGCGGTAATAAAACCCAAGGTAAAACGTGATATTTTAATTAATTAAAATTATAACAGTCAACTTTGTGGTGTGTTTTTCTCAAATATTGGTAGTATGATCATCAAATTTTATTTTGTATTTCCGATCAAATAGATTGCGATTGTTTGATAATTATTAACTACGTATTTTCTATATGGAATAACTTGCATACTTTCGTTTTATGTACGATTTCATCATATATTATCATATTCAAAATCTGGATCGATTTCCATTATCATACACTATCTCTCCATATTGTATTTCCTTGATCTATGTGAAATATCCTTGTATATTGTTTTATATTTGTTCTATACATGTTTATGATACAGACTTCGTTTTTTAGTCGGGCATCATGGGCCTTGTCAGGCTCCGTTTTTATCCAGTGCTGCCCGGGTGGACATGAACCATGTACGAATGTAACATTTATAAATGCAACGTCTACTAGAGATACTATTTCTTTCATAAAATTCATGTATAAAAATATTCATAATCTATCCGAAATAAAGTTTAAAAAAATCGATACCACATACCATATTGATATTAAATCAATCGAAATTTAGCTAAATCTATTATATATAAAGTCCTAGGCACGTTTAGGTATTTCATAGTAATTTGATGCAGCATATTAACTAAGACGAATTTTGTAAATAATTTAATGCAAAAAGAGACTCTTGCAAACCCCAGATTTAACGAGTAAAAAATGGCGGCATTTAAAAAATAACGACGATGAATTCTTTAAAAAAAACTCGAAATTTGCAAATTGAAAACAATCAGTGATCGAGGAGATTTTTTTAACTAAAGCGTACGTGACTAAATTCTTCAGCACTTTCCAGCAAAAAGCCGAAGAATTTTTGAGAAGGCTTATCCCTTTCAGAATACTTAATAAGGAGTTCGCAACATGCGCCTTTGTAAGGCAGTGTATACAACTTGTATACTAATAATGCTACACCGGACAGTGATTAATACACCAAACACTTGCGGCAACCCAAATATCAAAGTCTGAAACATTATACTAATATTTTGAGGTCTGTTAGCCATTCTGTAATTGAGATCTGGAAGGCATACCATATACGTGGTTGATGTGTAATATTTAAATTAAAATGGTAATTTACTGGCCATATACACCTTGTGCTTTTTATTTTAAAACCTTGTTATTAGTCCCAGATTTTTAGTGTGATGACACTTTTCCCCAGTGCTGAAATTTTTAGATTATTATTATGTACATTTTCATTTATTATTATATTATTCTTAATAATTACATTATTATTATGTACATTTTCATTTATTATTATATTATTCTTAATAATTACATTATTATTATGTACATTTTCATTTATTATTATATTATCAAGTAAATTGCAAGGGGAACATATGCTTATTCATTCTTATTTTAGAGGAATCACAATAATGGGAAGAACAAGGTTTGAGCTCCTGGTAGTGAAATTGATGATATGTTATCTTTGTATTGTACACATATCTACAAAATATAATAAAACAATGTAATGAAAACGTAAGGTATTATTAGGATTAAATAAAGACACGGTTATAAACTTTTTATTAATATCCATTTATTTATATTTTTAATTTGGAAATAAGATTCCTACCTAAGTAAGTGCAAAAGTGCCAAACAGAAGAATGACGTTTAGTACACGGAAAGCTTTTAATGTAAATAAAACTATTTTGTTTCACAATTTTTTGCTTTAAATTGATGAAATGTACAATGTGCATTCTTTTATTTTTTTAAGTCATGTAAATTTTTGCCCAAACAACAAAGATCTAATCCACGTGCATTTTTTTATGATATAAATAAACCAGTTTAAACGCATCTAAACATTAATTTTAATAATATTTTTTATTATACTTTGAATATATTATTTTTATTATTTACCTAATTAATAAATAAATAAATAGATTGTATTGTATTATTGTACATAATTTTATTTAATAAATTAAACCAGAAATTAAACGTAGTTTTAACAATAAATGGTAATTTATAAAAGAAGTCGAAAGATATAGATGATGTAAATTTTATTATTTTTATTTAAATTTGTCCTTAATGTTTGTTTTCTACATACTTTTATCATATGACTTTTTTTATTAGAACTCCTGTGGGGTATTCACGTGTGCCTTACATTCTAGCATTGAAAACTACTGAAAAGAAATATACTCACGTGGGAGGAGCTGTTGGTAGAGGTTGTCACCCCCTATTGCGATTTTTTTTTATAAATTCATATGAATATATAAAATTGTAGCTCTGTAACCCTTCCCATGAAGTTTCTGCGTACACTAATGAATGTGCCTAACGAAGTTTTAATAGTTAGAGATTTTTTTGTTCATTTATCTAAATTCAGATAAAATAGTGGATTCTTTAAATTGAAATTTTTGTCTTAAGCGATTATTGATAATATATGTAAATTTTATGTTTCTGTTTACTCCAATTTCTGTGTTTCTATTCATTTTGGTTTTCACTTCTAACTGAGCTTATATTCCTTTACTTTCATTCTACTTTTTGCTTCGTTTTAGCTTATATATCTCTATTTTTACTATATTTTTTGTCTCTGTTAGGCTAATTCGCACACACCTCATATTTAAATATAACTGACATGGCATACAGATATAGGATGTGTCGATTGAAAGAGTGCAAGAATAAACCAAATTACTTCAAAACTGGCTTTTCTCGAATACGTACGTCACTTATATATATGGTATTTTAACTAACAGGTTTTGAAAGTAATTATATTAAGTCAAATTAAATAAAGACCGTAAATATGCCTTTTGTAAATATTTAATGCCCCATTCACTTATAAAGTTTCAAAAAGTTAATATTACATGTAAGGAATTTCATATTTGGAATGGAATCATTGACATTATATATATGTACAAAGGTTCCTTGCTATTTCTAACATTACTTTTCGTAATTTGCTCATTACTTTCATGTAAATTCATAAAATTGTTGCAGGGATGATTTCCTTACAAGTTATTTACTTTAATGCATTCCGTACATTTGCCCTTCAAAAGAATTTGTTATTCAATGAGATTATACAAATTGCTACAGAAAGGGTCTAACATCTTGACTAATGAGTCTCTGTTGGAGATAACTTCAAGTTGTTAGCATTCTGCAGAACTATTACTTCAAATTCAAATTAGTTTCGCCGCAGAAAAGTTCTGCTGATAATATGAGCCTCTAACTTTTCACTGTGTCCTTCAACTAATTCACTAAAAATGGTTTCTTTTGCATATAAGTAGCAGCACTTGTGATCGTTTAAAATTTAATAGGTGAAAATACATTTAAATTGTCCAAATCAGTCCATTGGTTTCAGCCCATTAAAAGTGTATAATATGACTTTACAGAATCGAAAGAATTTCCGTGAATTTCGAGGTTGACTATTTAGAGACCATCTATTAACATATCTAGAAGGACACGATGGCATGAAAGAAAAAAGATGAAGAAACCTAGGATTTACTCTCACGGTTTTTAGATCCAGGATTTACCCTCCTGGTTTTTAGATCCAAAAAGTAAATGTATAAAAATTCGTTTTATCTAAAAAAATTGAACATAACTGAATATATATATAGCTCATAGCTAGTCTTGCATCATACAATAGCGTAAATCGCATTAAGGCGGTACGTAGGGTAGTTATTCACTTATTCACTGTTTGGAAAATTTGGGTTTGAATCACGTTAATACAAAGCGTTTACTGTTTTTTTTTTGTCAATTCGTATTCCAGGATTTGGTTTTCTACCATTTGGTATTCCGGGAATTGCTTTTCTACCAATTCTTATTCCGTGATTTGTTTTTCTACCAATTCGTATTCCGTGATTTGTTTTTCTACCAATTCATATTCCGTGATGTGGTTTCCTTGGTGACTGAGGATTGACATCTAGGAAAATTGTTGGTTCTGGTGCAGTGTGATTTTAACTTGCCTTGGGCCATAAATCCCAAAACAAAGAAATCTTACTAGTCCAATCATAAGTCACATACAAAAAAATGTATATGTGTTTCGACTGAAATTAAGATTAATTAATTTAAGATTAATTAAGTAGATGTGATTCTGAACAGGCAAAATGGAATTTTACATATTTTATTAAACACACTCTTGTTAGTTCTTCCATTTATATTTATATATTGCTACTAACTTCTCCATATATCGAAATAAGCGTTTCTAATATAAATCATGATGCGGCACGATCATGATAAATAGAGATATTTACATATGAAAAACTGCACATCCCTTACAGCAATAGCAGTAATGCAAGCCCAGTTTGGGAACCATAGCCTTACAGGATTTCATTTCAATTTATAAGCTCGGCTCATATATTTTAATAATTTATGCATTGTGATTCTGTTTTTTAAAAGTTATTTTTCTATCGATTATTTTGCTTTTTAAAAAGCAAATGTATGCTTAATTGCCTTATTTTTTCATAACAATACCTATTCATTTTGAAACTTAGTTCTGATCGTTTTTCGACCGCTTTCTTCTTTTCAAATATATCTCTTAGCAAGTTTTCATGAACTAAAAATATTTTGAAACGTTGATATTTCTAACAATAACTTACAAACGTTCCAAATCGCTTTTAGTAACTCGTCAGAGTGATTTGACATGAAAGAATACTTCCTTCGTTTGGATTGCTTTCGTTTTGCTAGCAGTTATACAATTTGTTGTCGGGAATTCAGCGATGAACTTCCTTGTCCGCTTCCAAAAAAAAAAAAAAAAATTCACTACAACACCGCATTTTGCATTTACGATCTACGAATATTTAGAGGGTCACGATTTCAAGAACCGCACTCACCTTTCTGCTGCGTTTTTCCCCATAAAAGGATAAAATGGTCATCTTTTTCATTTCAGACTTCCCTTTCTCTGGTTTTTGAACCTGAACTACAGTTCATATATTTCATCTATCAATACGATTGCAGAAACTTTCGCTTGGCTGAGATCTTGGGTGGCCTTTCGACAATCCCTATCGGCCCCGGAACTGGTGCTTCCATATATGCACATTCCAGAATGTGAAAGCCATAGAAAATCTTACATTTGCCCTTCTCCTTATGCAAAATCTGATTCCGGTTCTTTTTTGTTGGTGGGTATATGACATTATCCTACAGCAATAGATTTAGTAGTGTATTATTCAATAACAGTGCCTTACGTAGCTTTCGATACTAAAGTTTTCTAGTCCTGCTTCTAAATCATGAAAATTTTTCTATTTTTAGTTAAATAAGAATTGTAGTAACTAAAGTTTAGCAATTTGTTTTTAAAGGGCAAAATTATAAAACGCATTTGAATAAAAGTATGTGCTTTTGCTTCAATATATCAATTGCTCTCAAAGGAAAAAATGCTATTCAGTTAGATATCTTCTCATGGAAAATATTCGACAAATGTTTATGCATAAAAGTATTTTGGAAATTGAAGACGTTTAAGCGTGTAATATGATTTTAAATTTTATAACATTTAATGACGCTCCAATTTGCCTTTGATTAAAATAAACAAATTTCCATTCTTTTTAAATCTTAATTTTAATTTAAGAAATAAATATATTAAATTAATTTTAATCAATGTAATTTCAAATTTAATTTCTGGAAAATTATTTAATTCATTAGAGTAATGACGTAAATTCTACTCCTTCCAAGACAGGGTCTTTCTAGTAAATTACATATTTAAAAAACTGTTTCTACTCATTAAATATATGTGTATTTTTAAAATAAGATAAATAAATTCATAAAAAGATCCTAAACTATGTAATTAACCTTATACTGTATTTGCACACACATACTATAATCTAAATTAACGCGCAAAAATAGCTGAATGGTATTTTTAATAATGGTTACCTCCAAAACCATAAGAATACTTTCTAAATAAAATTAGAAAAGAAGATTATACCAAGAGCAAAAAAGCACTTTTTATTTTTAAAAATGTGTGAAATTATGAAATGTCTCCCCTCACAGAATTTGGTTTGAATCTCAGTGGGCTGAACCATTTTAAAACGAATCGTGTTACATTCGTTTTATGCCATATGATCCACTGATCAGTCTTGGAGTGTAAGACAAAATCAAATGAACAATAACAAACTTTCTTCAAACCTTTCTCGGTGTTGTTCAGATTTATGCCAACTACTTTTTACGACCACACATTTGCAAATCATCTTGTGTCAAATAAAAGGTCAAATCCTTCAGAAAACGCGGTGTCACCAAATAACGAGAAATTTCTGAGCGTTGGAACGCATAGAAGGCTCGCAGGCGAAAAAGAATTTATTTAGTTTTTGGCCCACATTTTCAGCGATGTGAAGACCATTGTCGTTCCAAGGATTGTTAGAAGAGTCAGATTCTGATCACTCGTTGTTGATAGCATGGCCTTCACATACTTTTCTTTTCTTCAAGAAAAGCAGCAAAATATTATCCTCTCCGCCTTCTGAAGACAGCTAGTATTATCTATGAATTATTATATTTTTAACATAATAGCAAAATATTATGCCCTGTTTTTAGCGGCACGGTATTCGAAGCTAATGAATAGCAGAGGAACGTGTAAAATTTTTTCGTCAGGAATTTCTCCTTTTACAAATTCTCTATGATCAAATCTTGTGGAATCTTACTAATTTAGAAAACTTACTTTTTTGTTGATGAATATACTATAACGTAGTGATGTCAGGTTATGGTATAATAGGATTATAACAATCATTCTGATTACAAATAAAGAGCTGTTAATCTCGTTCTTTGGAGGATATGAAGAGATAATTTGCTTATTGACTCAGATTTATTAACTTTTGTTCAAACATACATTATATTAGGAATTTCCATGACGATACCTCTCTTCATTCTCCTCACGCTAGTACGTAATTAGGTTTATTTAATATTTTAGAGCTATAGCTCTGCTACTCAGGTGGGTTTTTTAATCTCTCCCTTAATTGAACTTAAGTCTTTCTTTCTGAATAGACTTATGATTACCTGACTCTTCCTTATTAAAGGAAGAGCCCGATTGTTTTACGTTGATGGCTTTGTTTCCTTATGGCTTCCCAGATTCGATAAGCCATTTGTTTTCGTAAAGTACTTACAAGTACAAATACACTTAACGTCAGCAATTAGGGTTCTTGAAATACGACGTCAAGCGAAACAATAATACGCAGGGTAGTTTTCTTCTGCTGATTAGATTCCCTTGATGATTCAACTTACTGATTTCGTACAGATTTCTAAACGATGTGTCATCGTGTTATTTGGTTAGCATTTAACGACAGCGTTCGGTGAAACGATATTAAAATGGTTATATGTGGTATATAAGCAATGGGTTTGTATCAGATGTGTCGAAGGAATGATTTACAATTTGTAATAAAATCTTGGCAAAGATTTTTGGACATACCACGCATGATGGGGGGATCTTAGGCACCGGTCCCCCCCGAAATTAAATTTAAATTGGACTTGGCTACGGCCTTGCATGCTGTGATTGTATTGATACATGCTGTAAAATTTTTGAACACTCGAAATTATATCCTGGATATGATTTTGATACTACGTACACAATTTAATGACAAAATCTTTGTTTTCTGCTATTGAAAGACACTTGCCTAATCTTAGACCACAAAATCTCATGATTTTTCCCCTAAAAGCGGCAAATAAGCATTTTACTGGAGTTGCACTTTTAAGAAAAATTCTATATTTCTTTGTAATCCTTTTCGATGTGCGCAAAAAATACATTAATTATCCAAAGAAATTATATAGTTATAATTTGCGAAGTTTTCAAGAATGTCCCATTTTTCCTTCCCTGCTCTTTACGGCGTTCCCTGAAGTTAACGTAGGTTTAATGCTTATCGCCTAATGAATTAATTCCATGGATTAAGAATTAGTTAATTCCATGCACAAACTCATAGACTAAGAAACCTTGGTAAAATGTGGATACAAAAAGTTAAATAATTGTGTTTTGACGCAGAATTGAAATTTGAATCTAAAGATTCCAATTTTGAGGATTTTCTTAAATAATTGAAGAAAGAAAATAAACGCTATTTTTAACTCTAAATATTCTGTCTGAATTTTAATCTAGAAAAGAAGTGAAATATTTACCCATGTTCATCGCAATATAATGCACAGGGCTTCACAGATCCCAGCAAACCGCATTCGCCCACCTCAAAAAGGAAATTTAGTAGGAAAAGACTACTCCCATTTATCACATGCAAAAATATTGTCATCAGTTTCGGCCAGATTTGTCGAGCTGTGAAAATACAGATACGATGAATGAAAAGGTGTGCATTTTATTTTGGTTCGTCATTACTTAACAATAAGATAAATATGATGAAATTCGTTAGCATAGCCGACAAGAGCCTTAACCGAGTGCAGCGAAAGCAAATTTCTTTACAAATTCTTGTTTATTATTTTAATTTTATATGTCAAAATATATATTATTTATGTTATTATTATATTATATCTTGTGTATTTGTAATTCCCGTTATTAAAACATTAATAATAACCATTTAACTACAGTGAGGAAGCATATATTCTTCAGATAAAATCATTCGCTTGTTCAATTACTAAAGCTAGCCTTGTTAACGTTAAAGATTTCAATTCAGCGTAGATAAAGAATCGCCAATCAGTCAAGTACGTAACTTATATTATTACAATTATATACTGATACCAAAGTCAATTTTTCACTTTCTTAAAATAATAGCTATGAGATTTCTACAGTAGGTACTTTAGATAAGAGCTTCTGAATACAGGAAGTGGAAGTTACGGTAAAATTTTTAGGCACAAAACGTGAGTATTAGCTTAAACAAGCACGAAAATCACGTACTGTACAATAATAAATCGTTAGTTCAGGGCGTTTAACAATAGGCATGATCTTTCCGATATTAGTTAGTTCAGACCCTAATAATAAACATCCAAATGTTCTGCGTTGTATTTTTTTTCCAGTTTATGATTTTACTACTACTATTTGCTTCCATTTACTAGTTTTAGAAACGTTTGGATATCCTGTGCATGTGAAATGTGCCCTTTGTTTTCTGCACGACATAATGCAGGTGATCAATGCAAAAAATATGCTGTAGGCCACGAAATACGGTATACAAACGATGCTTATAAATTTTCGGTCAGCGAAAAATGTTTTGATATATTGCGTTTCTGTTTCATAATCTCACATTCTGGGAGCAGATAGAGAAATGGAGGAACTTACGAATTAATTCTATGACTTTATTTTGTTCTGTAAAGCTCAATATTTGTTATGGGAATTATTGCCCTGGGAAGGGCAATAATATCGAACTTCCAGTGCACGACACTGGGTTACCAATGGATCGTAACTTATCTCATATACCTATCTCAAGGGACAAGGGACACGTTTGATCCGCTTTGTCCTTACCTCCAGCTTGATCCATTTGAGAACATCTCGAAAATGTGACAGAGCTCTTGTTCTAAGTATTTTATAAAAGTGTTTCCATTTGAAATGAAAAACTCTTTAAATTCAAATGGGTTTAACTCACTGAAATATCAGTCAAAGTTTATTAAAGGTAAACCGATGGCGAAATTCAGGTATGAAATTCTAAACTAAAAAATATCATAAAATAATTTAGTTTAATAAATTTGTTTATATCAAACATGAAGTAAAAAATCCAATGGTAAATACAGTAATACCTCATGATAACGGCACCTCGGGATTTGAGTACCTGTCTGCTATTTGGGAGTCATTCTTCAAGTATCAGGAGTGGGAATAGGAAAAATGTCTGTTAAATAGAGGCGTCCGTTAAGGAGGTTTTACTGTACTTTTAAATTGAATGGTTTATGTACTGGCTTGTTTTGAAGCTGATATGTTTATCAACTTCTTGTATTACTACTGCGGAACCAATTAATGATTCAAAATATGCTTTGTAAATTATGCTCCTTTTGATTTTTAAAAAATTATAACTAGGGTATTTTTTTCAAAACATTATTATCCTTCTCAAGAATAACACAGTTACTGAAGTGGCTAGTACACAAAGCCACCATGGTAGTATTTTGTAATTTTTGTGCGGGGGAGGGGGGGCGTCGATTAATGAAATTTTAATGTTTTGATATCAACGATCCATGGTTAAACTAGAGTTGTTGCTCCACCATCGTAAAATTTAGTAGATCGTAGAGAAGGAAAAGGCATCTTTGCTTTTAGAGAGGAGCTGAACTAGAGACTTCTTGTTTGGAATTTTAGTACATTTGTTTCTCTCATGACTTATTGCATTATTTTTAATAATTTCTTTATTACGGAAAGCAAATGATTTCATCTGTAAGGCCGATGGTAGCAATGTTACTTGATAATATATCAGTAACAAGATTCGTTAAACTGGTTCGTCGTGAATTTTTATATTCGCTCACTGAGAAAAGTTTGATAGCTGTCCATAGCTAAATGAGTAAAGCATTTGACCGGCAATCTAAGGATTGTGGGATCGTATTCCACTGAACGCATGAAATCATTCTTTTCTATACAGGTGATTTATCATATAATTCTTTATTATGTCAGTGACTATTATCATGGCAATAATAATCAGACGCTTTTATAATGAAATTTAAGTTTTACAATAGATTAACGTGGTGTATTTTTCTTTTTTTGCCTACTATCTGTATATAACAGCATTACTTGGTTTCTGAGTAAGGGGACGCGAGGCCAGGCGGAGTACTGTAGTATCGAGTTCTTGTTCGTAAAGCAAGGACCTAATTCTTATAGACACACTGTATGTAATAAGTATGTTGTTTTATGCTTCTAACAAGGCATTTTTCTCTTTAAAAATCTTACCAATAAAGGATAATAAATTATTATCTAGTACATGGACAATGATTTATATACCGTACATAATTAAATTATAGCAAAGAAATATACTTTACATATATACAGAAATACAACAGTTATTAAACCTTGTTTAATCAACATCGTCTATCATAATGCATTGTCTAACATCGATGTCTAAACATACTTCCCTTAAACGTTTTGCCCTAAATAGTTAGCACTTGTTGAAGGTAACCTATGTTTTCGTTCGTTAGAGGCAGAAGCACTCTACTGCGACTGCTTTCGCAGGAAAACTGTTATAGTTATTTGCTTAAGCCTTTTCTTTGTAAAATTTTCAATAACAGGCCATTTTTTAATTATTAAAAGAATCAATTGCCTTTTCAATACGCTGAAATGTTTCATCAAGCTCTTAAAGTATAAAAGAAGAAACAAAGAATTTTCAGTTGCAGTAATTTTGTTTGATATATATCTGGGCCTTTAAAATTACTCACATAATTCGGACAGAGTTTTTGATATATCACTTAGAAAAATTCATAAGATAGAGAATTTGCAGTGCGGGAGTTCTTAAAGTGAAAACTACTTATAATCATAAGTTTAAATGAGATATTATTTTTCTACCATTAATGTATCATGTTATAATCTATATTTTTTACTTAAGGATCGTAAAATATAATTATAACTGCATGAAGTTTAAGTTAAAATTAACAATTACATTTATTTTATATAAATTAATTAATATTTATATTTAGTTATACATTAATATTCGATTTCGCATATATCCAAACAGGATTTATAGGAAAATACAAAATGTGATTAATTTAGTTAATAAAAAAAGAATTGAGGCTTACGTGATAATGCGTTTTGATTAAAAAGCTTAATGGAATATTGTTACTCCAACATTTTTTATAATCATAAAAGTAACTGTATCTCTCAAGGAGTTGAACATATTTTAGCAAATAGAAAATAGAAGCCAATAAAATATAATTAAATACATAAATAAATACATAATAATTTGTTTTGGAGATGTTCATCGATTTTATTTAAGAAATAAATGCATTAAATTTTTAGTAAATAAATTTAATTAAAATAAAATTATTGATTTAAATATGTAAGTACATGTATATGTATAAGCATATATATGTAAGTAAGTATAAGTATATATATATATATATATATATCAGTTCAATGATTTAGAAACTGGGTGAGAAACCTCCGCAAAGAGTTTGAAACGTATAGCCGCAATGTAAAGCAGAGAGCCTCTTTAGAAAAAAAAAACATTATTGAGGTTCATATTTTTAAAACACCAAAAAATAAGGGCAGTTACACTGGAACAGGGAAGTGAGTGAATAAACATTTTGCATTGATGCATTGACACCGTATGATTGTATGCATGTGTTATATTGCGCTTATGCAGTAACTGGATACAAAACGAACAATAAAGTAAAAGCTTCCCTATTGACGGTTCCGAAGTTTATTCAGACAAAAGTTGCGATCAACTGTATCTAATGCTCTACTGCTTAGAAGTGATGTTGTATTATATCGCTTGACGTGACAGGACGACAATAGCGGAATATAGTAAATATAAATAAATGAGAGAGAAAAAGCTTGCACGCGCATATAATCCTAAAATCCGCCTTTGACCAAGACCTTCAAAAAATAACTGTTTTCCTGTCACCTTATTTCCTGTAAACATAGCATGACATCCGGTTTCTAGAAAAAAAAAAAAGGAAAAAGTATTCACCTGGATGCAGAGGGCCAGGTTTGGAATTTACTTTGTGCTTAGGCAAGGGCAGTGATTATGCTACTAACGTACCTGAAATGGATTCAATCGAAATTAATGCCAGACAATTCTACGTTCAAAGCACAAGCTATACACTGGCGTACTTCAGTTTTGCAACACGTAAAGTTATACGTTGGTTATTTTTTTTTCACTTTTAGATACACATAACGGTATAATAAGATTTTGAAGCAGTAACACATGTTCGTAGCTGAAGCATTTATAATTAAAATGCAATTATTCACTCAATTTGTTTTTCTGTTGCTAATATTATTTAAAAAAAATGCTAACTTTAATTAGCTCTTTCGTTAAAAGTAAACAAACCTGATCATGGCTTAATTTACGGCAACTTTATGTTACTAAACCTATCGTATAAGCAAATGCCACTTCGTATAAGTGGATATTGCTTATAATTTGAATTCGCCACATGAAGACGTCGTAGTAAAGCGGAGCCATTTTGAATTCAAAATTGTCCTTTTTATTATACTTATTTGGGACGCATAACCTTTGAATTCACCCCTTCTAAACCATGAAAGCTATCTCTAAGGTAAGCTGTAAGAATCGACCATTTGCCTCTGCGATTTCTCTAGTATTAGTTGCTGAGATTTTGTTTTCAAACTTTCTGAGATTATTGTAAACCGGTGGGGTAAGAAGTTAAGAATGTTCAGAATGGGGATGATTGATGTCTTGAACTTTCCAAAGGTCCAGTCTGTTGTTCGATGTATCTTAGTCGCATACAATAATGGATGCATATATAATGTAAGATACATGGTAGTACTATTTTCAGATGCTTACACGAGAACTTCCTAACCCAAATTTTAAAAATAGCATCTGGGATCATTCTTTAGTTTTAATCCAAAAAGATCCGGAATAAATAGAATATCCTTGTAGAAGCCGCTCAAATTAGGGTTAAATTCCTTCCAAAATAATGAACAAAAGACAATAGGGCATCATTTATCACCTAAGTGTCATAAGCATGAGCTATTGCAGTTATATAAGATGACATATTGGCAGTGCTGTACATCACACGCTCAGTGTTGCCTAAACTTACCATAAAGTAGAGCCCCGTTTGTCGTTATTTTCCTAATTTGGCGATTTACGCTTGCATAGTTTGGCGCTTGTTTCGTTCTTCAGCTGTTTTTCGGTTTGATGCACTCAACAACTGGTAAGTGTATTTCATTTTAATTTCGTACTGTTTATTTAGGACTAGTTTTATTGCATTCTTAATAGATGAAAGTGCAGTAAAACCCCTTATATATTAACGAACACTCACCGGACGGAAAACTTTTTCCTTAAAAGGGAGGAATTTCATTGTGAAGGAGTTTTTGATGGGGAAGATTTATCTGATTGTACAAACGGATGACGACATCTAAGAAGGGTCCGTTGAGTGGGATTTTACCCAGAAGAACGTAGTTTTTTTATCGTTGAAGCGCCGTTAAACTTGGCTTCGAACGCGGATGACAGAAGAGACTTTTAATACACACCCACAGAGACATTCATATTGATGTAAATAAAGTGATTGACAAATTTTCAAAGAAACCAAGATGGCTCGACTTTGCACTATAAACTTCAAATTTTTTAAAAAGTTGCTTGTTATAAAAAAAGTAAAATAATTACGATGTTTTTGTAGTTTAAATTTAAACTTGTTCTATTAATTACATTGTAAATTATCGTTTTGGTTATTGTATATGTCTCCTTTACTAGCTTATCCTTCTGTCATACTTGACTATAATCTACCCTAAACCATATAGTTTAATTAAAGGAAAGCCCAACTTTAATTCATTGTCTTAAATTAAATATTTTGGTGAATATAAAGGAAGGCTAGTAATATAACAACATTTACCTAAACTATTTAACAGTCCAAAACTAAAAATTTTCTCTGTGAGGGCCCACGAAACTGCCCCCGTAATAACACCCTGGATCCACCCTTGGTCTCTTCAATTACTTTCCACTATATAGCACACATGATTAACGAGAGAACTGTCTGGTTATAAGAGGGAATGAATTTTTCAAAGCATGCTATTTTTTGCTCGTTAGTTTTCCCCAATAAGTTGTATTATCTATTAATTAATTTTTCCGGAGCATATGACAGCAAACAATATAAAAATGTGTTGTTTTTCCTGTGGAAATTATTAATAAGGTTAAAAGCTTAATTCTTAATTGAAATAAAGTTTTAGAATCATACGTAAATCAACAATGAATTTTGGAGGGTTTTGCTTAATTTCAGACTTAGTTTCATACATGCGTATTTAAGGCTGATAAAAATGCTGGCGTGTAAAACAAACGTAATTTTTGTTTTTAATTCAAGAAATATGCTTTCATTTTATAATGGAAAGCAAACTTTCTTTTCTAAAAAAATGAAATGTCTGGATATTTTATGTCCTGAGGCAGCGCTATAATTCAGATGGAAAAGGACGGATGACTAAATGTGACGTCCGAATCAAGATTTATTTATATATAGTTAAGCTTATTGGGAGTTGCACTCAACCAGTGGGCCCGAGAATGGTGGACGTAATCACTGGACGAACCACACGTACGCAACGAAACTAAGGGTTGATTTACTTAAACAAGGCTTATTTAGAAAATATATAAAGAAAGAACGATTGAGATTTATTACAATATATAATAATTAGATGTTTACGTAATAAATTGCGTTTATAAATGCAAAATATTTATTATTGGTTGCGTTTCTCGTCAATAATATCAATCATATGTAAAATTTGAAAAATATGATCAAAATGGTATCAACAATATGTAAATGTTTGACTTTCAATTACGACTTGAATTTAAACATAAGAACAGAAACTGTATATAAAATATTACGAACATATGAACCATTAAACGACCAGTTCGTGTATCCCCTTAACACTAACCTTCAGCATTTAAAGTACCCCAGGGTGTTGTTCTGGTTTCCTCCTTATTTTTAATGATTAACGGAAATTCAGTTAAAAATTTAAACTTAGTGTCTATTAAGCGAATGGTCGCTTTGCCACTGAATTGCTGAATAAAAGGAGTTTGATAATTAAAACTATGGATGTGTTTATAAGGTTAAAAAAACCCACCAAGAATTTGAAAGATAGGTCGCGACCTGCCACGCCCATTTGCAACAGGTAACATTGGATGGGCGCGGGTCCAGCTTGGCGCTCTAGGCGCTCAACAAGCCGTTCTGCAGTGAGAGCAAGGGCTAGCGACCTGACACAAACAGACGCACACAACTATTAGATATCCCGAATTGGTGGATTCGCTGCCATTCTGGTCTCAGCACTCGTCGGACGAGCACGTTTGTGCCTCGCGCTCCGTCACTGAATACTTTCCATGCACCTATGGATATCTGCCATCGCGTTTTAGACGCACGTGTTTAGGATGCAATTCTACACACAAGTGCACTATGCATACATAACTCATTGGATTTTAAAGTTGTCATGGCAAATAAGGCCTTTTGTGAACTTAAAAGAATAATTGAGAACAGGCATTAACTGGAATT
>QLNU02015360.1:47741709-47757469 GCA_006491805.2 Dysdera silvatica
TAAACCCAAATTCCGAAAATTTCAAACTACAGAATGAATTAGAAATTAATTTCGATTTTCATATATAGTATCAAGATTATCGAAACGCATATTGCTAGCTTTGTCTGCATATAATGAAAAATCATACTTCTAAAAATCTAAACGTTTTCACACAGTTCATTTTGTGAAAACATGACTTTCAAACGAGTAATACTGATTTTGATTTTTTCGGGTAGCAGCTTTTCAAAATACACACGTATCGGTCTCAATTTCTTAGCATATTGGGAAAAAATAGAAGTGAACATATTTTCCCCTTTTGATATCTATACAAGAACGATAAAGTGTAGATAAAGGGAAAGCGGGGAGGGCGAGCGAAAGTTCTGTCCTACAAATTTTATTAAGGTATTTCTAAATTTTAATAAGATTCTAAATTTTGATCACCCGTTCTCACGTGTGGATATACAACTTTTAATGTATTTATTATTCAAGAATAGATGAAAAATCATTTACTATCAATGATGGCATTGAGATAACGTATTTTACTACCACGATTTTATAGCTTAGACTATATTTTTTTGACCCACCACCATGAGATTTGGTGGGTCATAAAGAAGAAAAGAATCATGGTATAGATAACCATGTTATCTCATTTAATCTTCCCACGAAAATGACAAAACACTGCCCTGGTGACCTGATGTACCAATCATTTCCCATGGTATTTGAACCATCCGTAAAGAGTAATAATATTTCAAAACATAAAACAATGATATTGTTGAAAGTGCAACTTGTTTAAAAAAATTATATATTGATAATATATTTATATATATTATTGAATATTATGGCAAAATTTTGTTTATTTTTGTGCGAAACCTGCAAAAAAATATGTGGAAAACACTGTTGTACGAAACAGGTCTCATTACATTTCCGAAAATACGGAAACTGATATAAAATCAGAACGAAGAACTGCATACTTTACCGAATCTCCTTGTTCGGATAGATAGTTGACTATTCAAAGAGTGCAGAAAATTGCTTTCTTTCGGTTTCCGCATTGCTCGACGGTAATGTCTGAATATTTTCCCTTCGGACAACGGGTTATTTGTTTAAAGTGGTCCCCGAAACTATTATCTCTTATTCAATAATAATAATAGTCAACTTGTCTGTTTTTTTTAACAAGACTTTTACTGCTCTTATGTAAGAAACAATCCGGGATGAATTTTCAGTTTCCTTGAAAATATGTGGCCTTAGTGCTTCTGATTTCCTTTAGCGGATAATTGATATTTCCTCTACCTTTATATCCTTTCTCCGCTGCATTACAAGATGTGTGTTGAAGACATGGCTATATGCACTCGGTGAGTTACACAATGAGTTAGCTGATATTTTGAGACTTTAATGTCAAAGAAAATTGTCCAATGATGTGACATTGGTGGATTTCCTTTCTTCTGGGGATACTTCATCATGATTATCAAATCATAATTCGAACTTGCCCTTCTATAAATGCAACTCTATCTGGACATACATTGTGAATGCTGTTTACCTGGTTCTAAGAAAAAAAACGAGAGTTCGTGTAGAGATGTTTACTTGCCAAAAGACATTTCTGTGTGCTCATCAAGGTTAGCTTGTCGTTTAAAAGAAAAGTACCTCTCATCGTTTTCGTAAAGTAAAAGTCACGGAAAGGACAGACAAATCATTTGCATACGTGCCAATGCATCGTATCCTATGTTTCCAAAATTTTAATTTCTTCCTCAATAGGATTTTCAATGTCTCACAATTGCAAATGCCTTTCTGTATGATCAACTTTTTTTTATTTTTTTATACAACAGGGTGTATAAATGTAAAAATCGACGTAGCGCTACATGGAATATATTGAGGGTCAGTAACGACGCCGTGGAACATAGTGACGCTTTTAAGATTGACATAGCTGTCCTTCATCAGGAATCCATTGGAGTGAGCTCTACGTGAATACAAAATATGTACATTTCTAGATGTTTGTCGGCGATACCACCTATTAGCGAAAAATATTATTAAACTGTGAAATGAAGGGGAAAAGTGAAAGGTAAAGAGCCAGTAATTAGTGAGTAGATTTTAATAGGACCTTCCACACATTACTGGAGTTGGGAGTAGAGTTATGACCATTAACAAGGCTGATTGACCGTTCATAGGTATGAAAATCTTGCATAGTCAAACAGCTTTGTTAATGACTATAAATCTACTCTCAGCTTCAGCACTGTGAAGAAGACTCTATGAAACTCTACTTACTAGTTACCGCCTCTTTCCCTTTCAATCTTTCCCTTTATTTCACAGCTTCCAAATATTTTTAACCAAAAGGTGGCGCTTTCGGCAGGTAACTACCAGTAGCATGAAATGACAACACTCTGTATTAATTTGGAGCTCACTCTAACCGATTCCTGACGAAGGACAACAACGACTATCTAAAAAGCGTAGTTAAGCTCTATTCACTATCAAGAATTACGCCATATAGTGTTATTATTAACCTGGAACATTAAGCATGTTCAGGACTTTAGCTTATTCTCGAAGTATTGTAACTTTTAAATTCGTGAATGGCTTGCAGGAAAACATTTTGATCAGTTTTGAGAGTTTTTTAATATTTTGCTTAATTTATGGAAATGTTTACATAACTAAATGGTTATTATACAATAATTTTTGCCACCCACGTATATGTAGCTCAAACTAGAGCTTTTTTTTTGGAGAAAAAAAGACGTCATCTCTATCCTGGATTCGAACCAGGGTCCCTCCGTGAGTGGTGATTGGTTATTGTAAAATGTATTCATCCCTTTTTACTGGAAGACTAGTACTTTTAATAAAATCATATTTTTCTAACAGTAAATCTGATAAATGGGCGTTTATACTAAGTTTTTAACCTGAAGTTTTTTTTCTCCAGAAAATAAATTTAAAACAGCCTTTTAATTGCGAAAATTATTTGACATTGACATTTGATTGGAAAAAGTAAACGATCGAGCCTGCAGCAATTAACGAAATAGAGCGTTACACATTAACAGAAGAGACGATGGAGTTTTGTTTGAACTCGCAGTTCTGCTTGACTGACTCAGTTCTCAACAGACTAATCGTATTAATTTGAAAATGGTGATGCAGCTATAAATAAAAAAGAAAACTCAACACCACGTTTTAAAGCGTTATCTTTAAGCTACTTTTTATTACTTACGAGTAATTAAGCAACATCCAAATGCTTAAAGATGAGTTTGTAAATTTAGTTTCGAGGAAGCGAAGTCAATCAATACTAATTAGATGGAGAGCAACCCTCCCTAAAGCCGTTTCAAATTCCGTTAAGCTGAAAGCGATCTAAAGTTTTGGTTTTTTAATCCGTGTATGTAATATATGCGTAATTAGTCATTAGGTGATAATTATGGCGATAGGACCAAATAGCTGGAGGTGATGTCTTTTGCACACTGCTATTCTTATAAAAAGGGCGATTTAGTTTTTCTCAATTTTAAATTACCACTCGTTTAGTAGAATTATTGCTAATTTTCGAAATTTAATTTATCTAAAAAATAAATAAATAAATAGCAGAGAAGTTCATCTTTTTTTATTTTTTTTTTTCAGTTGAGGTGGAAAAGGGACTTGAAATTGATCTACCACGAAGGATTAACGGCTCGAAGATTGCAGTAAATTTGGGGCATTCTGCCAGAGGACAATAAATATTTTCTTCTAAATTGCCAGCAGTTGTGCAAAGCATTCACTTCTTGCTAAATATTTTGCTATTACTTTTAATTGGTTACATGAACAATATGATTATATATAATACTTTAATAAACTCATAGTAATAGCTCCTCTGTAGCCCAAGGCCTAAAACGCATTACAGGTAATTATACATACTTTCTATTCCAATGAAATTTTAGAATTTAAACTATAAATGTATGCTGGGCCAGCAATTGTATTTTCTTAGAAGGCAAGTACATTTAGTTTTTTAATTCAGTATTATAGTGTTTTGCTTCTTCATCTCGAAGATGTTTGTTTGTCTCTTATGGGGCAAGGGCAGTCCAGAACATGCCTTGACAGAACCTTCAGCTTTCCGAGGGATCCAAACTTGTCGCCTTGGTAATTAATCCCTGGAATCTGGATTGACAGAAAAAAACCGTCAAGAGCTATGTAACCACGAGGTTAAACCCATATTTTCGTCATGGTGAAAAAATGAACTACCTCTACTCAACAGTGCAATTCATGTAAAAGGAATGTTTGCTTTTATACAAGAGGCTTTCAGCTAGATTTTGTTTGTAAGTAGTTTCGATTTTGAAATAGCAAAAAATTGTTTATCATTACTTATAAGATTGTAGGCACCTTGTCATACAAATCTATGCAGCTATTGCAAAATAATTAAATATACTCGTAGGCGTAGGGTAATGTGGGGCCCAGCCTTCCCAATAATTTGAAATAAATTGCAATTTTACATATATTGTAATGTACAAATGTTCATAACATGTGCTTAGGCCCTTAGAAATTTTATGACTCTACGTTGGTGAACATACTTCTTTCTATATGCGAAGTAATTTGACGTAGCATTACTGAGATTAGATTTGTATGTAAAAGTCAATCTTATAAGCATTTATAGCGCTTACTCCTGCTTATAAATACTTCTACATTCTTGTATATTATGCCAGTCTCTTGCATATTAGTTAAATGTAGTTTTTTAGTTTAAACTTAGACATTTCACACATGTAGTTATTTGCTTTGTCTTCCGTTTAAAAGTTTTGTGGATTCTTTTTCACGTGTTTATAAAACCATGGCGATTGTAAACGATTTACCACATACCCTTTGGTGAGTTGCTCGATGCCACTGTTTTTTAAACTTTATTTAACAAAAGGTAGTTCTTATTGGAAGATCCTTCTGTCCAAATTTTGATCGTTCAAATTCTTTTGTTTTTGTTTCTAATTGTTTTCATTTAATGATCTTCACCTTTTTAGTGAAATAAAGGATCATTTCTATAATATTTCAGTCTTCCAGAAAACACGAAGATGTTACTTTCGATGAAAGTTTCGGAACTTAAAAAATTTTCAGTTTCCCATTAAAACTCGCCTTTCATCACTGATTTCTTTAATGTTTCTATTATCTCCACTATTTACGTTTTAAGTTCTTGATTTTTGCCATGCGGTGCAGGTTTTGCCACCAATATACATTTGGATAATATTTTTAAGTTACTGCTTCGAAAATGTAATTTTTCTCTAAAATCAAATTGCTTGGGACCTCAATAAACTGCTCGAATAAATGGTACAAAATGTTTCCTTCCAGATGTCAACCACCAACATTTTACTCGTAGCAAAAACGTACTCTAAACGTAAAAAGACCACTACATTTAAAAGATAAAATCGGTGCATAAAAAAAAAAATTATGGCGGGACTCTGTATAATATAAAAGGCTGTTCGAATATATGATTTCCTTCACTGTTAGCATTTCATATTGGTTAAGAAAATAAAAAGCACAAGATATCAGAGTATGGTAAGTGGACAAAAGTATTTAAAATTTATCCACGTACTACACCTTTTCCCAATTACGCTTGTAAAAAATTTATGTGAACTGTAGGAAGAAAAGATCGTTATAGTTTTAATTTTATTAAATATGTTCTAAACTATATTGAACTTTATAACATTTTAACAAATATAATTGGGAAGAGGTGCGTTTATTTTTCCATACTTTTAGCTAAAAAGTTAGCTTATAAAAAAAAAATTAAAACCAAAGGTAGTTTCCAAAGTCTCATACTTTTTCTTTTTTTTTTAAATGTCTTTAAACGCTGCGGTGGCGCAGTGGTAACCCTGGTGCGATTCCCAATGGTTAAAAAAAACATTTTTGACTAACTGCTCATCGTCGGCCGGAGGTTGGTTCTCTAGGCCGTAAAACGTTCGGATTCTTCGGAAAATTGTTGGCCCCGGTACAGCCGTTCTTGCGCTGCAAAATCCAAACAAATAACTCCATCCCTTTGATCGACATCAAATGCTGAGAATATGGGAAGTGATAAAATAAAATCGCCTTGTATATTATACACCGTTCCGTCAGAACATTTTCCATGCCTGTCGATTTTGTATATTAACCGTACTGATATTTTTTGTTTAAAGTATTTTTTCCTACAAGAATTATACTAAACGAATGAAGTTTTGAAGAACCCTTTCTGCGCTGTTTAATCGCATAATTCTCATTGGGGTTCTACACAATTTGTTTGTATTTTAAAGCTCAAAGACAGTTGAGATCGTGTTGCGCTAGGGCCTGTAGGTTTCCTAACCTAGGAACCCGAACCTCTTGCGCCTAGGATATCAAACCTCTATTCTGTAGAAGAACCAGCAAGTACTAGAGACATTTTAGAGTCGGGCCCGGATCACTCCCATGATAGCCGAAAGCTTTGCCATTACGCCGGGCTTTTGCGCAATTTAATTTCGGAGAAAATTCAAATATTAGCGCGTAGATATTATTTAAACGCATGTTACTTGTGGCATTTACCGTATATTTCGGAGAAGCCGTGCATATAATACTTTTCATTGATATTTGAATGAAAATGGAAATGGCGTTGCATTTTAAGAGATTGGCATAATGGTGAAATTTTGATTGCATTAAATATTCATGTTTTGACGTTACAATTACCCGTCAATTACCGCTAAGTGATCGAAGTAAGTGATTTTTTTTTATTTATGAGGTATGACTGACACAAGAAAAGAAATGCTAATCGTATTCAAAAGGCGTTGCTGTGGATTCCTACTACTTCCTTTCTCAAGCGAATGATTTTTCGATAAATAAAAAATTAGGTTGCCCTATAAATATACTGGACCGTTTCACTTTCTTTCCCAGTCGTCTCTTTGATAAATCAAGCAGTTCAAGTTCTATCATTTCTTCTTCTTCCTGCGTTCTAAAGGAAAAGGAGGGAGGGAGGAAGATGCAAACGAGTGGGAATGAGGAACATTTTTGAAAGTCACATGCAAAACTTGCCAGTTGCTACGATTTCGTGTTGTCACTTTCCGTTCGTTTAAAATTAAAAAGTAATTTTTTTAAAATATATGCCCTTCCGTATGCCATGTTTAATTCGTCGATAATATAAGGTGTCTCACCAATAAAAATTCCACTATTTTTATTTTTTGGAAAAAATGAAATTTTAGATGATTTTTGGAAAAAAAAAGTAGAAAACTTTTAGAAAGTAAAACTAAAAAAATTGATAAAAGATTTTCAATGCATGAATTTATATTTTTATGTTTGATTTGAGTTATACAAAATAAGAGATTATAGTTCAGTTTAACTTTCATTATTGTCAAAGCAGGTTTATTTAAGATTGTAAAGTTATAGAATCAAATGAAAATTCAGCAACTCTGGTGTCACAGATAGTTTAATGTGGTTTATTCTTGAAAATAATATCTTTCAATGATTACTAAATTCCATTATTTGTTATGGCTTCTGACATTGAATTTCATTGTAGAACTGTGTATATATAAAGAGATGTTTGTCCCTAAGTTTTTCACGCAACGCCGGAAGGTGAAAAAATACATCTGCGGAGATCAAAATAAATGTAAAATTAGAGAAGCAATGTAATGGTGGACTTGTGAATCATCTTCAGTTATTGTAGTTAAATTTAGTTAGCATAAAACCTCAGTTAATGGAAATGGTAAGCCATAATTTTCCATTAGCTCCGCTGTTATTTAGGTAAGTATAGCTGTTCAAATCTCTACGGACTATGTACCCAATAATTGCACAAAGGCGACTTCGTAAATTATTAAAAAATTCATCAAAAGACACAATATTGAAAACATCTAGAATTTCAAAAAAGCGCATAGCATTACTAAAACACTTTGAATGTTTATTCTTGTAACAGATTTTTATATTTTTAGTTATATATCAGGTAGCCAAAACAAAAAAAGATAATGTAGTACAAACATGAGGTATAATAATACAAAAAACGAGAGAACTACCTGCTACCTATACTTTTCGAGCTCGTAAATTTTCTTTACCACTTGAATGGTTTTTAATAAATTCTGGTAAATAACACAAACGGTATTCAACCGACAATCAAAATAATTACAGCATCAAGGTAAGTCATAATTTCATTAATCGAAAGCGACGTTTGGACTAATAGTTTGGTGCAAATTAAAACAAAATGCACGACCATACTGTACGAGATGCAAGCTAGGATTTTAGCGAATATATACTTTGTACTACCTTGTAATCGAATATAGAATCTGTGAAATAAAATTTACTTTTATAGTCTTGCCTGAATTTATGAAATTATATGTGTATACACATGTTAGGCAGTTTCCACAGTATTGAGAAAATGAATAAAGGGCCCGAGACATTGCCACTTCATTTAAAAAAGAAAAGAGCAAGAAGCAAAAAAATGAGCCCGGGTCTGAGGGAGAAAGAAATGCTTTCGATTTGGGAAAACTACATTATGCGGAATTGCTATTATTAGAGGGCTAGTCGCGTCGATGTTATGTCGATGTCTATAATTTTCTCCTGTGACTTGTCGAGTTCAAATAATCTCTGAAGTCGTTATAGCGTCTGACGATTGTATCACCCAATCGTATTGCTTTCCACGCAATTATGTGTTGCGACATCACACCTTAAGTTACATAAAATATTAGACCTGTTAACAAAATTATAGTCTGAACTGGATTTTACTGCATTTCGGATTTCCGTTCTTTCATAATAAGGCGTTGACATATCCCATTCGTCATAATGCTATCGTTTTCCTTTCGCACATTTTATACGACTATATTATAATTTAGTTTATGACCCCCCTTTTTTTTCTCCACTTTCTGGCATCTATTCTTTGCCGTCTAATCGAGGAAAGAATGTTATTCCTGTTGATAGAAGTTACCAGGTCATGACGTCACCATCAGTCGATAGCTACGCGTTTGGTTTCGCTGGTATCATTTTGGTTCAGATTTCGTAACAACCATTATTGCGGTTAATTGCAGTATCTCTGTACCACAAGTTCAGCGAGTATTACAACCAAACCGGAAATCGGTTTTGGAAAACTAGGATTTCTAGAAAAATCTCTGTAAAGTTAAGATTGCTTGATGGAGGAAAGAATATCCCAGGCACGTTTTCTCTAAACCTTGAGGGCCTCCTGTTTTCATGGTATCGCTGACGCCTGTTTTTTTATTTTTGGTAAAAAAGATTAAACGCCGTTTGATTTCAAGATGTGGCGAACTTTAAAAAGATTAATTTTTCTCCTTTAACCTTTCGTGCTTACTTAGTAATTCATCACCATTGTAATTCACGGTAGCAAACACCTCGTTTGCATAATATTTCTAGTAGATGAACGGAAATAAAGTATTCGTATAATTAAAAAATAAATGTGTAGCGGTAACTGGTGGCTACTTTGTGGAAGAAAATATGTACATATGAACACGATTTTGACAAAAATTGGCACATCTGAAGGATAAAATTTTTAATCCTTTTCTTATGTTTTGCTCGCAGACATATTTTTTGTAAAGGCTATACCCACTTCCTTGGCTGACTTGGTTGACAGCTTTAACCAACAGGCTAATGGCAGTTCTGTTGTTGCAATAAAACATTCAATACGAATGTAATCAAATAGCTCTTAGCCAATAACACAAATTTATTCGCGTGAAAAACAAATATAATGTGGAAATTAAAACCATTATTTTAAATCATGACCGACATTTTCTTCCTTAAATAGTGCATATGTATTCAATGCCAAGTTTTTGTTGACTCTTAAATCTGACAGACAAAATTAAATTATTCAATTATAGACAAAAAATACGTCTATCTCTTCAAACGACACCACCCATCGAAATGACCTTCTATATGATTATTTTGCATAATCGCTCATATTAACTGCTCAATTATTTATGTGTTTGCTTTTTTGTCAAGGAAACGTCTTATCATGTTTCACGCCTATCAATAGGCGATATTTTATAATAGCTAACGATTTCTTGTTCCGAAATGTCATCTGGGAAGGCGCAACTTGATTTTTTTTTTTCATGATGATGATGGTGTATTTCATGAGGCGATGACCTTGATGGTGAGTAGAAGACGGGATCTTGTGCATTCTGGACACGTTTCCTGTGACCCTTTCTTGCATTAGCCCACTGGACGATGGACGACGCTAGAATCGTGGGCGAACCACCAGGGCCGAAAAACACACGGCCAGCAACCAATGAGTCGTCAGTGCCCACACATTTTACTGACGTGAGACAACGAAATCTAAAAGCAAGTACTGGAGAATCAATTAGACCGCTGTTGTTTCTTCTTTTTTTTCAATCGATGTCCTCGAATGCCTTTCCCATTGTGGCGTGCTAACAATGTGGAGTCACTCATCGGAAAAAGATGCTTTGGGCACTGTGTGACTTCCATTACGCACCACCAGAAACTAGAAAATTTTCTCACAATTACTACTTTCCATTGCAGACTAAGTTTGTGGTAAGTTCATTTTACTCCGCATGAAACCATCCGAATTATTTTTAGGAATCCCACAACAGAAAGAGAATAAATGTTTTTCTCAGACGTTTTCCCAATTACAAGCATATCCATCACTTAAAATAGGGTTTTGCGCGTCTTCCAATAGTAAACCATGCTTCTAGAAACTTCATTCTGTTCGATGTCATTCTAAATGGTCTTTTTTTCTCAAAGACAGCAACACAGGGGCAATCACAGATATACATTTTAAGTCTATTGTTCCCGACGTTGTCTTTTTTTAACTCAGTTGATCTATCATAACTACTCAATGGCAATTGCAAAGATCATTCTGATTGTATCGCTTCATTACTTATTAGTTCCAGAGGACAATTGCTTAAAGGTCATCAGTTGTCGAACATTCTTTTTTTCCCAGGAAAGTTAGAATGAATTATCAATCATCTTCAGAGCCATGAAATGTGTCAATAACTAGCAATTTTCATTGACTTGCAAAATCCAGTGACAATCCCGATTGTTGAAAAGCAGACATCATCGGTAGTTAAGAAATTTGCAGAAGGGTAATGCTCTATTTTTAAGCTGCCAGCGAATGGGAAGAAGACGACGTACATGATTGCACATTTAATTAATCTCTTGCGTAAGAAACTGAAGCAAAGGTGTTTCTGTAGGGATAATTTCCAATAACGACGTCGAAATTTTTTTCCACATTTATAATTTTCCCTTTTGACATTTTTGTTACCTACATGCAGGCAATTTTAATAATTAATATAATTACATTAAACAGTTTAAAAAATGGCGCGTTAAATGTGCCATTTTATTCATTTGCGTTTCTTATGTAGTCATCATCACCATCACACAGTTCATTACACTCTTAAATTTCTTGTCAAAGACAAATTACTGGATTAGTTCTGCTTCAATGGGTGTGACTTTTTCCATTTGAAGATATTTTCGGAAGAGTTTTCACATTTAAAAATTTGTGAAATTCAGTTTTCATCTAAAATACGCAAATATTTTTGCCGAAATTATTGATATTTCTTAATACAGCGTGTTTGGAAAATATCTGGTAAAACTTTAAGGGATGATAGGGGACACCAAATATGGCATGTTTGACCTTATCCCAATGTCTGCAAAGGGGCCAGTTTGGCTGTAGAGCGTAACTACTGTTTACGTCCACCACGTTGCTACGTAGCCAACTGCATGAATTAAGTGCAATTTTTGATACATAATTTAAGTGAATGAGCTAATAATACAGCAGAGACAAAGAAATCCGGAATTCCGTTTTCTGATTTTGATCTGTGTTACTGTTTAGTGAAAATAAGCCCTAAAAATGCCTTTTTTTTAACACACTGGAAAAGAATTGGGAACTGCCAAGTATGTGTAACAGGTGAAGAACATCAAAATAAACATTTTTTGTTCAGTGAATTTTTTTCCAAAAATTAGCCGTTCGGGCACTACAGTGAATTTAGTATTTGCATCCACCACATTCAAGGTTTTCACAAATGGCTACAATGCGCCATTTCAAGAATTTTTCAAATTATTTAATGTCAACAGACGCCGGGCTCTCTCCGGCGATTTTTTATAACCATTTAAATTCACAAGAATTGTATGTGTAGAATTCGCCGCTTCAGGTGCGATTGTATGAATTCTACACATACAATTCCGGTGAATTTAACTGATTTTAAAAAATCGCCGGAGAGAGCCCGACATCTGTTGACATTAAATAATTTGAAAAATTCTTGAAATGGCGCCTTGTAGCCATTTGTAAAAATCTTGGATGTGGTGGATGCAAATACTAAATTCACTGTAGTGCCCGAATGGCTAATTTTTGGAAAAAAAAACTCACTGAACAAAAAATGTTTATTTTGATGTTCTTCACCTGTTACACATACTTGGCAGTTCCCAACTCTTTTCTAGTGTGTTAAAAAAGGCATTTTTAGGCTTATTTTCACTACACAGTAACACAGATCAAAATCAGAAAACGGAATTCCGGATTTTTTTGTCTCTGCTGTATTATTAGCTCATTTACTTAAATTATGTATCAAAAATTGCATTTAATTCATGCAATTGGCTACGTAGCAACGTGATAGACGTAAACAGTAGTTACGCTCTACAGCCAAACCGGCCCCCTTGCGGACACGGGGATATGGACAAACATGCCTTATTTGGTGTCCCCTATCACCCCTTAAAGTTTTGCCAGATATTTTCCAAACACCCTGTATATAATAGGCAAGAGTAAAATATCCCTAGATGTAATGTGGTAAATAATTCTACCGAACAAGATACGTTAAAAAGTTTCTTAAGCCACATTTCATATATACAACTCTTGATATATTATATATAATGCATAATATACAATTTGTTATTTCCTTTCGTGCTAGAATTTCAAATTAGTTTCAATTTTTTGTTTTATTTATTTTTCATAAATAAATAATAATATAAGCACAAATAAAAATATCATGTTTCTATCCTGCACTTCTTTAGTATGCTAGGCAATTTTTTTTCTAAGAATGGAATAAAATTACACACGTTTTCAACATGCCACATTGGTGTATTTTCAATTCAAGAAGTAAATGGAAGTGTATTTTATCATTATTGATGCAATCGTATCAGGAACTTTTAGTTGATAATTTATGGAGTTAGTCATATTTCAGCTGTTTCGTTTAAATTTAGAGTACTCTAAATTTAAAACAATACTTTTTTGTAATTTGCATTACGTATAATATAACATCGAGGCATTCCTGACAATAAAGAGGTTTTATATTCAAGCATGTCAAGCATTGGAACAGGTTTTCTGTAGGTTATGTTCTTTAGATGCCTGATTGGGAAATGGAAGCTTCTTGAATCCGTTACTATTTTTCCAATGACAATGCGATCCTATACATTATATTTTTGAAAACTCTTGATCAAAATAGGCTTAGCATAACCAGTATTTTTCAACGCAAATAATGAATATTTTAGTTTAGCGTTTGTAACATATATTTTGGTCGTATACTGGACATCCATCATACACCATTAAGTTCAAATAATTCTATATCACCTATGTGATTAAATAAAATAATCTGCATTTGCTTTCCTTGATTGAAAGCTATCAAAGTATTCGTAAAGCTTTTATAAGGGAAGCCATTTTTACACTACCATGAGTTGGAACGATGGAAGCAGAACTCTGCAGTCCAATACCATAAGAATAGATATTTTTCGTCATTGAAGATTTTTGACTTCGTGTGGTTGGCTATTGTGGTGAATCGACCTTTAAAGGTTGTCCAAACATTAAAAATATCTGTCCATGACACACAAAGGATGTTTCGTCGATTTTGAAATGGCTATCTGTGTCTTCGGCGCAATCAATGGCATTGCATCAACAACATAAAATGTGACGTAATCAAGGTTTGGATACATCCTTGATTACGTAACGAGGCTTTCGGTTTCTATAAATCTATTCCTTCAAGAATTTATGAATTTCTCGTAAGTTTTATTTCTTTTAAACGTTTTCCTTTTATTTAATCCAAGGTTTGCTTTTGAAAGGTTCGATTTGCATATTTTTATGGGCTTCTACAATTTCGTTATGAATTGTTAATAATTATCAATAGGGTTTTTTTTTCAAACTCTTGCTCTGCTTATAAGGGATACTTTCAAGACATGAATGGAAGTAATTTCCTGCTATTATTGTTTTCACAGCTCATGTGATTACATTTCCCTTTTAAAGTGTAATAACAGTAATTTCGAAGCCTTCTTTCTTTTAAAACCTTGTAGATCATCGTCCTCATTTAAGAAATTTTTATTGATGTGTTGTTTGCTTCTGGAAAATGGAAGTATTTGATAGATCGTTTCAATTCTTCAGACGAGAAGAGCTTTCCATGGAAGTTTCAGAATTTGCATTGGAATTTTATCTTATTCAGTTACGTGACTGAAGAATAATTTAACGAAAATTGCTCTTATTCTCTTTGTTACTCATTATGTTGTTAACATAAATATCACCTGTTGAAGGACCATACGGTATTTGTATTACATAAAATGTTTTTTATTAAATCAATAACCGGATAATAATACATTTAATCTTCCGAAATTAATTGAATTTCATAGCTTCCATCGAAATTTTAGATTCAACCCTGTCTGTGATGAGGATACCGTCTAAAAAACTAAATTCTATTTATTCTTAATTGATGATATTACGGTATAATCCCTATTTCATTGTCTCCTTTTCTATGAAAATAATGGCGGTACCTATATTATTATTCTCTGAACTATTATGAAGATTAACGTATAATCAAAATAGCATCATGTGGGATTTTGACTAACTTCATCTGCTTTCTTTGTACTATACTTGCATTATATATTACGCATTATACTATAAGCACTGTGACGCACTGTGTACTATACGCATCTGATTTATTCCATATAAATTTGAATCTTGCTTCTATGGAGAAAATCGACACAAAAAAATGGTGTTCGTTTCAGCGAAACAACTGATGTTTTCTCGTAACCCTTTGAATTGCCATGCAAAATGACTATGTTTGTCTATTTCCTTCGGTGAAGAGAAATGAATGCAAAATATTTAAATAAGAAGCTTTGCACTTTTTAGGATGGTTTAAAAGACAAGCAATATTTTGTTATCAAAATTATTCCTTTATTTTTCAGTAAGAACGTTTTGTTTCAATCATCTAATTTATTCAAATTTATTTATTATTAGCTATAATAATATATATTTTCATAAATATATTTTATATTTTCATAAATATATTTTATATTTTCATAAATATATTTTATATTTTCGTAATAAATTATTAACTCATATTTATTTTGTGGGTGGATTTAACTGCATCTACCACCTCCAAGTGTTCCTTCAACACTTGAATATGAGCTGTAAATGATTTGATTTTCCATTTCAAGACGCAACCGCACAAATCTCCGTCAGTTTCAGGGCTTAACAGAATTAAGGGCCAAGATGAATTTAAATGGTAATTGATCATTTCATAGATTAATGTTTAACGATCTTAAAATCTCAGATAGCTACTAATAAGACTTCAGAAGTCATTTGTGTGTGTGTGTACTGCATGTTACAAGTTAATTCTTTATTCCTTATTGCAGTGGTTCCCCACCCGTGAGATCTGGTGCACCAGAGCTCTGAGAAAATAATACTCAGCGATTATGATTTTAGAATACCATGCGCACCATGAAATAAACTCTGATGCATACAGGGCTCCATGAACCGAAAAAAGTTAGGAGTCACTGGCTCATGGTGTTCACATTCTTCAGGCACAAAATGTAAAATTGCAAATGAACTGATGAAAATAACCTCCTTGAGAAGTTTTTCAGAATTTTCTAAACCAAAATTCATCAACTTGATTAATTTAAACTGTATGTCAGTTAGTTTCTCCTTTCCCAAGTCTGTTACTTTAAC
>QLNU02015360.1:47766228-47782623 GCA_006491805.2 Dysdera silvatica
ATCTGTTCCCTTGTCTACGACAGCTGTGACATAAACTTGCAAAAATAATGGAGGAATTTCGGTGTAAACCTTCCGATATATCAAGAAAAGCGTGTTCAAACGGGTCACACCCGTCATTCCGGGGGAAGATTACTGACAACGCACTGATATCTGCTTATATACTGATAAATATTGAAATTTCCTCTAAACCTAGGTATTTTTAGTCTCTTGCTTTGTCTGTGGTCCTTAATGCCTTGTCTTAAACTTTTCAATTTCACTCTATGTACTTTATTTACAAAGTATAAATTTTATAATTTCTTCAAAGAACAAAGCATTTACTACAAAGTTAATGGTCAACTTTCGGCTCTGTCTCTGACGACAGGATTTTTTTTTCACGCGTGTTTTATTAATGAATATTCACTTTTATTAATCTGTTTTAACTTTCATTTTTGTTTTGATCACGTGCTTTAAGCTTATTGTTTTCTTATTTCAGCCAGTCAAGGAGTATTTTACGGTTCAATCTATTATATTCTTCTGCATTGCAGTTATGTTCCACTTCTTTTCTTTTAAAAAACTGAAGTTGTAGACGCACGCAAGTAACGCTTTCGTTCTCCTTTTTTAAATTTCGATTAAAAATTTCACTGTTTCGTGCACACAATTACAGTATCTTCTCTGCAGTGGCTTTAATGCTTACAATTACATTCGAATACATTACATTCGAATGCATTACAATTACATTCGAATTCCAGTAAGGTTGGTTGTGTGTGAATTTCGCGTGATTTACAAGTCACGTTATGTCAGTGATACCGTTTAGTATGATCAGTTATAATCTTTCGAGATGTAAAATGCAAGCAACACAGTATTATTTTCTATGCAGTGATTTCATAATTTTAGTAACAGTGCTCTCTTAACGACTTTTATTTCGAAACCGTTTTAAGATTCAAAAGCAATCCGTATTTTTAAATCTTACACTATTTCCGAGTTAACAGTTATTATAGAATCTCCTGGTGAAACTTTTTATTGTTTTGTGAGCGTTTCCTTTCTCCGCACACCTTTATAACAAAAATACCCATCGATTACACTCATGATGTTAAAATTCAGAGAACGAAATATTGAATAACGTAAAATATTTAAGATATAGGTAAGATACGCAGACAGGATGCAATTTAAATATTTCATTGATAACGTCCATGTGACTTGAGGATTATAATCACGACCTGCGTTCTCACTGGATCTGGCTCCACGAATAAGCAGGATCGTGCTTAAATGCGCCATGCTTTAGTGCCTGCGTTAAGTCGTTCACCACATCTAAGGTGACGCGTCATGCTGTCTTGGGCTGTGAAGCGATAAACAGTTTCATTTGTATATAATATTTGCTAAATCATTTTGATGTACAAAATAATGCTAAACCGAATCTAAATGGGTGAGCTATCTGAAACGTAAAGTTTGAGTTTTGCATTATGTTACTTATCTGGAGGAGGACTTCGTAGCAAGCTTTTGCTTTCTGCTTGCTCTCCATCATATTTAACCTAATTTTCGGACACAATTTTTTCTCAGTTTAAATACTCTAATGCAACAACTTAAAACTTGTACACGATATTATCGTTAAATAATTTTCCTAAGGTTGAATAAATTACATGTCCTTTCTATTGCACAAGTCCAACCTTTTTATTTTTTCAGCATTTGCGCCACAGCTATATCCACAGCAGTATATATTTAAATGTTGCATTATAACAACTTGTAATCGTAACTTCATTTTATGCGTCTTTTCCCCTATTTTAGTTAGTTTTATTTTCTTTCTGGGAGAGTTGATAGGAAGAACAGCTTTCTTCTTGGATAAACCAGTTTTAAATCGATGTTCCGCAAGGCTTTGTCTACGTCGTAGGCGTAGTGTACCACACCAGAAACCTTCGAGATAGAAAACAAGAGAGCACGCTTTCGACGCGAGATGTACACTTGTGACCTCATGTTGCTAGTGCGGTAAGTCTGGGTCGGGAACAAGCGATTCCCTGAGTAAAGAAAAGGGTAACTAAACCGTTGTTATAATCATTTGTGCCACGGGCTTTTGATTCGCTCGGCCTCTGCTTATTCCCAAAAGAAGATAATTTTCAGTTTAATAACACGGATTCTTTTCTGCAGTTGTGAGAAGAATGTCATTATCCAGTAATCCGTGAAAAATAATAAGAGAGAAAACTAAATGCGCAAGTAGAAATATTTCCTTCTAACTCATGGTATTAATTTCACATTCAGATGACTTAGTGGATCAAATATGAGAAGATCCATATTATTTGCCACATGTTAATCGCTCTGGTATCTTTTAACACATACACACATATATATATATATATCTTTGCACTAGGACATGTTAGTCAGATATAAACTTTTCAGTATAACTTTTCAGCTTCATTTATCAATGATGACAAAGTTGATCACTGATCGAAATTAAGGTGGTCTTGCCTCCTTGTAAGATAATTTGCCTTTGTGAGAAGTTATTGCGACTTGAACAAAAAAAAAAAGCTTTACCATTTTAATGAAATCGTTCATCTACACAATCTCTCGCTCATTGTTGGTGCAATTTCATCAGATAATAGCATACTTTCTTCTAAAAAGTATTTACCGTAGATAAAGTGTAAATGAAAAGGAATTTTGCATTTCTCATCATAACATTTTAAAGACAAAGAGATGTTGTCATTGTCTAGAATGTTATATAAAGGAATATATCTTTACGTATATAACAGTCATGCCCATTATAAAATTACAAAAATCATAGCTTAAACATTTATAGAATTTGTAGATAAATCTCTACTATGAAGTCTTTGAAACCTTATGCAACCATGTAAATTCAATAATGCGTTTCAAAATAATTTTGCGAGAACTAAAGCTATATCTGAAGGACTAGATTAAGATAATTTACTCACTTAAAGTATTGTTCGGAGTTCTCTTACTTTTAAGCCTTAATCGCTTTTAGAAGCTCACGTGAGGATTGAAACATCGTTCGGTGCTTTTTTTTTCTGAAGTAAACAAATGAAGAATTTTTTTATAAAGAAAGGGAGGTTCCTTTCTCGTTTCTAGGCCTCAGTATTTAAAAGGACCACTGTCAAAAATCAAAACATACGGCTAATAAATGGCTAGCAAGTACAATGGAACTCGTTTCTGCTAACTTACTAAACTTGAGCAAGCACATCTGACATTAAATCGAGTTTTTGGTCATTTTTTATTCGTTATTTTGAAGAAAAATGCCTATAAATGCCGACCGTTAGCCTTTGGTTTAAACATTTGTTTAAAAGTTAACTGAGATGTATTGTGCTCCATGGGCGTATTTTCTTGCGTTAAGAGTGATGATATATGGAGGATGAAATCGTGGATATTGGGTTTTGCATTGAGATTCAAATACTCTTACCTCGACTCGAAAACGAAGCAAACTACTGTACTTAAACAAAGCTATTTAAATTTTTTTATCTTTCCTTAAATGAAATGCGATAAGGTTATTCTTTTTTGTAATCGAACCAAAATGCGCATAGATTATATAAACGTTATTGTTTTTTTTTAGTTTTCAACAGTGATCAATTATTTGGATAAAAACAAACCGTTGAATAAAGCGACCATTCATATCTATGCAGACGAAATAGGTTTATAAGTTTTTAATAATTTTGCTGATATAGTACGTTATGAATATTTCAAAGAATTGATATATGATAAATATTGCATTATGCTTATATATACGTATAATGTGATAAATATTACATTATGCTTATATACACGTATAATATGATAAATATTGCATTATGCTTATATATACGTATAATGTGATAAATATTACATTATGCTTATATACACGTATAATGTGACAAATATTACATTATTTGATGATACATATGTTTATTTAAGTTTAGAATTTTTTTTAAAGTTCCCGAAAATTCTTTAAGGCAGTGATTCTCAAACTTTTTGCACCTGCGCCCCGTTTCACACTTTAAAACCTGCAGGTGGAAGTCGTCCCCTTCTCTTGACATAATATATGAATAAATATATTGTTTGCGCTTAGTGCATTTATTTATGCATGCATATTTATATGCATATTTGTTTTAGCATATTATTTGTCAAAAAATTAAGAATAAATTGTGTTCATATTAGAAGAGCCTTATTTAAACAAATTAAATGTCTAAGTCAACACGAAATATTATTTTTTTTTTCTAAACATATCACTTAATATTTAGCTCGAATTTTTTAAAATTAATAATATTATATACGAAAAATGTTTCATCCCCCCCCCCACCTTGAGCAATTGTCGACCCCTCCCCATAGTTTGAAAACTTCTGCATTAAAGCATAAGACAATGTTAGACATGCAAAATTTAGTGCCTGGTTTCATTATGAATATCAAAGTTATATATAGGTTATATAATCAAAGTTATATATGAGGTCAGATAATCAAAGTTACGTATAAGGTTATATAATCAAAGTTATTTATAAGTTTATACAATCGAAGTTATATATAGAAGTTAGATAATCAAAGTTACGTATAAGGTTATATAATCAAAGTTATTTATAAGTTTATACAATCGAAGTTATATTAGAAGTTATATTAGAAGTACCAAAGTTACATATAAAATTATATAAGAAAAATCAAAGATATATAAAGTTATATAAGAAATACCAAAGTTTTAGGAGAACTATACAAACATCAAGAAGTTACATTGTGAATGAAGTGAAATCCCAGTGAATTGCTTAAAATGAAATAATGAAGAAGAGAAAGTTATTTATTTAATCTCTGGACCACTTTAATCCCTATAGGTACTTGAAGATGATAATATCACAAACAACAAAGGTATTAAAGTAAATGGTGTGAACTTCAACATTATCAGATAAGCTGATGATTTATTTTTAACGACTTCTGCAATAGACATTGAGAGTGAAAATTTGAAACGATTGCATGGAAAAAGTGGTGATTTGGAAAAAACTCAACATTAAAGACCAAATACATGTGCTGTAGCGAGAGTGCTACAAAAAATTGCAAGATTAAACTTGAAAGAGCAAAAGGGCCGAGAAATTTCAACATCTGGGTAGATACATTTATAAGGTAACATTGGAGCTACGCTGCGGAGATGAAAATTAGAACAGCCGCAGTAAAGGAAACCATTTGGAGATGCAAAGCATTATTAAGAACTGTTAGGCTTATTCTCGGGAAAAGGTTGCTATCCTGCAAAGTTTAAACCACATTTCTATATTATTCTGAAACTTGCACATCAACTAAAAGAACAGAAAAAAATAATCAAGATATTTGAAACCTGGTGCTACAAGAGACTTTAAAATAATCTGGATGAACCGAATAAACAACAGTAAGGTTTCAGAAATTATTGATAACCAACGAAAACGATGTAACAGGGCAAATCATAGCGAAATTACATACGCTGGATACATTTTGAGAACTTCGAAACTACAGCGGCAGTTATTGGAGAAATGAGAAGAAAAGATAAAAAAGACGACCTAGAAAAAGTGGAATGGTGACACGATTGAATAGCCCTCAGCATAACCATAGACCATAAGGTCAAACAAATGACGAGAAACGAAGGCGGGTGGCACTTCATATGTTCCAACCTTTTATCTGAAAAATGGAACATGATGACGATGGAAGTTCATAAGCCATATCTACTCTATATTTGAGTTGCATTTAAGGTGATATAAAAGTGAAAAATTAAACTTTTTCAGTGTTTCATAGAAGCTTCTGAAATTTTTATATAAGATGTATTTCTATATAACAAAATATCACACCAAATTTGAAATTGATATCATTATAATTTTTTCCAATTTTTTTTTTTTTTTGCTATTTTTTAAGTACTGATATTATCATTCGCTAAAATTGTTCCATGCGATGCATTTTTTCATTAAGAACTTCAAAAAATTTTAATAATGAGATTTTGGTAGTGATAATATGGCATTGTTAGGATTAGTACGTGTCTCTATTATATTTTTTCATAAAAAAATATATCAACATATATAGAATGTTTTTGCCGAAACTGATAAAAGTCGAAAATGATAAAATGGATTAAAATATGTGCTGGCATCAAAATATGAACACCACTTTATTTATTCACATTATTTAGACAAGGTATAAAATTGTTACGAAAATTGGATGAAAATTAATTGCGTTACAAGGAAAATTTTCCACAATAAGGGAGAATAGCGAAATGCGTTTAGAGAAAACACATGCAGAAACTACTGAATTTTACCATAATTAACATACACTTTCTAAAATTACATCTTGTTTTGGGAGCTTTAAAAATGGACGATTTCAATTTTTTTTCACCAAACAGTAAAACAAAGTTGGTTTAATATTTTTAAAATTAAAAACAAAAGATTTTTTTGACAAAATCCGAAATTTTCATTGGTAGGTCGCCTTAACGGTTACTAAACTATTGGCAAATAGAAAGAATAAACGAATGCAAAATATATTTTACTATTATAAAATTGTAACCTTTCACGAATTCAAATTATATATAATTTCTGATAATAAAATTATCGACGTAAGATATTATTACCCTCCGCAGGGATAACACAATTGCCAAATATGGTCAACACAGAAAAGCCTCCGGGGCGAGATTTTTGTGAGTTTTTCGTGGGGGAATTTATTATACAATAATTTTTGCCACCCACGTATAATTAGCTCAAACTAGAGCTTTTTTGTTTTTGGAAAAACGAGAAAAGAAAAAAAATTCAGGATGAGGACGGCTCCTCTTTTCCTCTAAAAACAAAAAAAAAAAGCTCTAGCTTGAGTGGAAGTCGTCCCCTTCTCTTGACATAATATATGAATAAATATATTGTTTGCGCTTAGTGCATTTATTTATGCATGCATATTTATATGCATATTTGTTTTAGCATATTATTTGTCAAAAAATTAAGAATAAATTGTGTTCATATTAGAAGAGCCTTATTTAAACAAATTAAATGTCTAAGGCAACACGAAATATTATTTTTTCTAAACATATCACTTAACATTGAAGCTCGAATATACGTGGGTGGCAAACATTATTGTATAATAAATTCCCCCACGAAAAACTCACAAAAATCTCGCCCCAGAGGCTTTTCTGTGTTGACCATTATTTGGCAATTGTGTTATCCCTGTGAAGGGTAATAATATCTTACATCCTAATATACGGAGAAAAATGCGTTTGTTCTTGTCCTCATTCGTCTAGTAGGTCAAGACACCGCGGGCTAAACGGAGGGACCCTGGTTCGAATCCAGGATGAGGACGGCGCCTCTTTTTCTCCAAATATAAAAAAAGCTCTAGTTTGAGCTAAATATACGTGGGTGGCAAAAATTATTGTATAAAATTATCGACTTTGAATAAAGCTTTTACCAAATAAGATTCGGTCGGCTCTTCCAAGGAGGACTTCTATGAAGACTGTTGTCCTCTATAGTATATTATAACGTATCTTTAATCGTAAATATGGTGATGACAACACCACAGTGTGGTGAAAGCTCGTTTTAATTTGGTCAATAGTTTCAAAGAGACTGTAAAACACTGTAGAGTAGGACAGAGAGTAAAAACTTTTTTTCGAAATTCTTTTCAGCCTAGCGCGGCAAAGTCGTTGAGTGCTTTTAAAAACATAAGTAAAAAATGTTAGATTAATCAATAAATATATTCCGGTTCTCCTTTGGGGTCTAAATATGCAAAAGTAGCAGAAAATGATTTAAATTTTTTTTTCACTTCAGTGATTTTTTTAATTTCCGATTTTCTATTTGCGCTAGCGCGAAAAAGTTGGAAGAATATGTAAGACACATATGTAAAAAATTTCAGATTAATCAGTAAGTACCTTTCGGTTCCACTTTGGGGTCTAAATATGCAAATGTAGTCGAAAATGGTGTAAATTTTCACATTTAAGTGATTTTTATTTTCTTTTCCCGCTAGAACGAAAAAGTTGGAAGAACGTATAAGAAATGTTAATGCAAATGTGTATAATAAAATAAATAGCTTGCGTTTCCTTTGGGGTCTAAATATGCTAAATTGGGCAAAAGTGTAGGACGACATATCCAATGTTATAGACAAGCATAGGATAAGAAGGGAAAGAAAAAAATTTGCATGGAATGGCAAGTGAATGCCTGGAACGGCAGTACAGTTGAGGTGCGATTTGACTCTGCACCATGCAGGTGCATAAACCTTCATGATATACTCAGCCAAAGCTTATAGTCGACTGGAGGGATCCAGTGTACCAATATAAACACACAAGCTTTGGTTAGAAGTTGTCAACCAACGGGCATTGGAAAGATTGCCAGGATTTTTATGGGACAAATTCTCAGGACAAATACCATTTATTACTGCAGTGCATATATCTAGCAGGTATTTCTGGTCTGTGCTCAGATCAGTTTTGTCTGCAGAAGGAACTGCGGTGTCAATTTTTTTGAAGTCCACAACAAGTAAAAGTTCACAATTCTGAAGTTGTTTTCCAATTGGGCCACAATACGTTTTAGGGCCAGTTGTATCGCCATCCAAGTGCTGCATTAGATGACTGAACGGTAGTAGTTCATTACCATGGAGCTGGCACAAGAACCAATGTAAGGATTTCTTACAAAATCATTCTATACGGTGGAAAACACCACCGTTATTTCCCATGTTTATTTCCCACCACTTCCTAATGCTAGCAGTATAGTGAAATCAATATGACGTGTTTTGCAAAATTTCGTAATACTTTCAGTAATGTCTTTAGCAGAAGAGGTTATTGGTGTCACGCGTGCCCTACATAATTGCAGCAAGGTTCTTCTATCAGTATGACGTGCTCATCAAGCACTCTTTGCTGATACAGCGTTCCCTCTTTTCTGGGTTACAGTTTGATATTTTCGACCTTCAAAATATAGTCCTTTTAAGATTTGGTAGCAATGAAATTGAAATATTGGACTTGCCGTACCATGCGAGATTTCTTTCTTTCCTTTCTTATCTTATGCCTGTCTATAACAGTGGACATATCGTCCTACACTTTCGCCTAATTTCGCATATTTAGATCCCAAAGTGGAACCACAAGTTATTTATTTTATTACTATACATATTTTCACTTATATTTCTTATACGTTCTTCAAACTTTTTCGCTCTAGCGGGAAGAAAAAATCGGAAAATAAAAAAAAAAAATCCCTGAAATAAAATTTACATCATTTTCGGCTATTTTGGCACATTTAGACCCCAAAGTGCAACCGGAAGATATTTATTTATTAATCTGAAATTATTTACGTATGTTTCTTATATATTCTTCCACCTTTTCCGCGCTAGCGCAAATAGAAAATCGGAAATTAAAAAAATCACTGAAATGCAAAAATTTACATCATTTTCGGCTACTTTTGCATATTTAGACCCCAAAGGGGAACTGGAAGATATTTATTGCTTCATCTAAACTTTTTACGTATGTGTCTCAAAGCACTCCAAAACTTTTTCGCGCTAGGCCGAAAAGAATTTCGGAAAAAAAACAACAACCCGTTTTTAGCTCCACCCTACTGTAGAGTCTATGACCATGTTTGCTAAATACTTGGTCCTGAAATTCAATGAGTGGTGATAAACACATGCTTATAGCTAAATCTTTAAATAGTTCCATGATTTTAATGGACGTAAAGAACCGTATGCTATAGTAGATATAGTAAGCCTGTATGTGTTTAGTTATAAATGCAAATTTACCTGTGGATTATTTAGTTTTTATTTGAATCTACTCGATTTTTTCAAATTGATGCAAAGTATTTTTTAAAAATTATATTTCAAAATAATAACAGATATAAAAAGGGCTAAAGAAAAATATACACGTTATAATTGCTTTGCTTCAAATTGTAATCTTTTAAGTATCTTGGTGCTCATGGAATTTCTATTGTTAAATTTCACTTAAATAAATTAAATTAATTAAAATTTTAAATTAATTAATTAGATTAATTAAGTAATTTTCTTAAATAAATATATATCGAACATGCCAGACAACAAAATCATTAATTATCGCATTGTTAGGTATATCGTGTTATAAAACACAAATTCTTCGCACAATTTTGGTAAGAAATGGTCCTCAGAATTTACTCTTCGTTTTAAATAATACTTTGCTATGAGGATATAAACCGAATTAAACTGAATAGCAATGTTTATGAAAATACAGTGTGCATTGAGTTTCTTCTATTTCTATTAGAAGTCGCTGTTTCGTTGCATCAGGAATCTTCTCACAGAATTAAATTCTGCATGTTATCTTTTTGATGTTCAGTACCATGCGAAAGCTTTAAACTCAAATATTTAAAGATGTCATAAGCCATATGGGAATCTTTTCACCGTAAAATGACGTTGCCTACTCAACTCGAGCCTCTATTAAATACTTTTCTACGCCGAATCTAACCATCTTGATCTTGTTTTGGATCAATGGAGAGAAGACGGCTACGGCAAGCTTCCCATTCTCAGATGCACACACCATTTTAGAGCGAATAATAGTACAAGAAACTAATTTTTTACCTATGAAGTTATCTTTTGCTAGATTTTAAGGCATTGTAAGTTCACAACACATTACTTTGATCTTATTATAAGAGGTTGCGCCTTGTCTGGAGAGGGGGATATTTTCGCAAGATGTATGTCAGCTTATTGTATTTTAAAGGAATACGAAAAATTATTTGAACACATGTTATATACTCTTTGTTAACAAAAAAGTAATAATCCCTTTTTTATTTATGTTTTCAAATTTCAAAGGCACATGCCTTTTTATTCTTTTCCAGTCAGTATCCACATTAACAGCTTACAAAGGTTTTAAAATATATTCGTGTCTTTGACGCAAAGGTTTAATTTATTTCATTCACAAATAAATGGTTTAGAAATTAACAGCGAGTTACGTTATTAAACTATCTTAAAAATTAAAATTGATAATATCCGAATAAGCAACATTTTATATATTTTCTAATTTTAAAGTATTATTAAATTTCTTATTTTTTAAATTTTAAAATATTTGGCTTTTGTGTGGATGGAATTTTTTATATTATTTAATTTTATTTGTAACGAATATTGGCATTCAATAAACAGTGTAAATTATTTATAACGACAAGCTGCATGTAGTGGCGGAATTACTACAGGGACTTTGGCTTCCTCGTCCTTTATATGTCAACCATATCGCTTATAACGGCACCGTATGTCATATGCATTGAACTCTTATATGCAGTTTATCGTTATAAATAAAGTTGAACCTGGTGCATTCTATATCTATCGGTATCGCGGAAAATATTGTTATAAACCGATTTATCATTATAGGCAACGTTGTTATATACAGATTTCGCTGTATTCGTCGGTACCTTGCATAGTGAAGATTTTTTTCTGTACAAAGGATTCGGTAACTCACTATAACGACTTACGCTATCGCGAGTGTTCTTAAATTAGAATTATTTACAGGCACAGAATATTAATACCGTAAGTGAGTTTAGAATAAAAATTATAAATATCTATACAATGAGTTTAGAATAAATAAGTGTGACAAAATATATTAAAATAATATACAAAACGTCGAAAATAACATAATATAAATAACTAATGCAGCAAATAATAAATTGCACAAAATTTTTAAATAATGTAGAAAATAATAATGTTGAAAATCATAAATAATATAGCAAATAATAAACAGCATAAAATAGAAAATAACATAAAATAATATTTTTTCTTACGCCCGCTACCGGTAGCCATTTTTAAATATATTGGTGCTTGGCAGTTTCATTTTGCCAACTGAAAGCGAAATATTGTCAGTCGTTTCTACATAGGAGCATCATACAAGAGACTGACTTCACCCCCATGATAAGCTTGTATACATGTAATCAAGCTTACTTGGAAGTAGAACCCAGGGCCAGCGCCAATTGGGGGAGGGAAGCGAACTAGGCATTCGCTCTAAGCGGCAGATTTCTAGGGGCGGTAAAGTGGGATTATTATAAAAAATATCCATTTTTGGGCGGCATAACAACTAGCGCCGGCTCTGGTCGAACCCAAACTCAGCTAACCAGAAGGTGGTGGTTGTACCCACTGGGGCACACGTAAATAATATAGAAACTGACATAAACAATATAGAAAATAGAAATATAGACAAAATAACCAAATTTCTTTTTAAAACTAATAAAGTTTATTTTTTTAAAATTAAGGTTCTGACACAATGCTTTTAGATGTATTTCTTGGATGTAATAAACTGTTTATATAAAACTGCGAATAATTAATTTTCTTCTGCTAAGTTGGAAATTATAAACTGTGCTAAAAATGAATCTCTCTAATGCGAAAGTACGCAACGATTTTTTGAAATTTGAAAATATGAAAAGGAGTTTATATTTGAATAATCCGCATTGCATAATGAAATTTGAGTTTCATGACCCAGGCAAACTCCCATCATTTTATTTAAACAAGTTACTTAAAACTGACAGCTGAAGTGAGCAACTGATGTCATTTTAAGTGCATCTTTATGGATTACAGAAAATCGTTGAGCATTAGGGAATACGAATGTATTTTAAATTTCGGTATTTTCAGACTCTTGACCCGTTTTGAGTTTTCCTTCTTTTTAATAAATTTAAATAAACCAATAAGCTGAAAAATGGAATGAATTAAAAACATGCACCGTTAAAAAGGTATACCTGTTGAAAGACAGCAATTCGACAACAGTTTCGTCTAGGTATTTTGCAAGTCATCATAAGGGATAAAAGACTTAAGATAACAGAAGCGCTATGTCTTTTTAAATATTTAGATTATAATATCTTATATAACGTGACTAAAATTATAAAATGAATTTACGTAACTTTTCTTTTCTACGTCTTGTGGATTTGGTAATAAACAATCAAAAATAAAACGCCGCCACGGAACGTCACTCGCAGATTATAACTTCTACCGCTGTATTTTCATTAAATAATTTTAGTAACGACAAACCGATAGACTAGCGCTTCTTCAAACATATGCTAATATAAAATAATCTCAAAAAAATAAACAATATGACGGCTGAGAAAAAAAGAATAAAAAAAAATAGGTATTTTATTCTTTTCTCATTGTTTAACGTTCTCATTAATTAAACCTAAAACTTTTAACGTGTTTCATACGTGTTTCAAAAAAATAAACAATTGACGGCTGAGAAAAAATGAATGAAAAATAATAGATATTTTATTCTTTTCTCATTGTTTAACGTTCTCATTAATTAAATCTAAAATTTTTAACCTGTTTCATACACGAACTATGTATTTATATAGGATATTTTTACCCTTCGCAAAGCCAGCAAAATTTGCCAAATAGTGGGCGATACATGATGTTACCAAGGCAGGGTTTGTTTTAATGATTTTTATGGGGACAATTAATGATGACTAATATTTTGACACCCACGTATAAGTTCAAACTAGAGTTTTTGTAAAGAAGAAAAGATATCATATCGATCAGGAATTGAACTACGGATCCTCCGTGTGACACGGAGTGCCATTAACCGACCAGACACGAGAATGATAATCCTTTTCTTTTTATTGAAGGTTTCATAGACTATTATTAGCTTTCGTAGGGTTAGCACCCTTTGTCAAATATTGGTCCACACATGAAGCCATCAGGACAGGTTTTTTAATTATTTTAATTCCCTAAATTTTAATTATTTTAATTCCCTAAATTTTAATTATTTTAATTCCCTAAATTTTAATTATTTTAATTCCCTAAATTTTAATTATTTTATTTCCTAAAATCCTGCGTCCATTTAAGTTCGATTCCCGATGATGCCGAATAGATAAAGAACGCCTATCGACTAATCTTTCATTATAACCTGGGGTGGGATTCCTAGGTCTTACGAGGATCGGTTTCTTCGAAAATATGCAGGCCCACTGCCCTAGTGGTAATGCAGTCTTCTACCGTGCCTTTAACGTGGGTTCGACCTCCAATGGTATCGTAGAACGCATTCTGTTTTTCTGTTCGCCGCAGTCCGGGGCTTGTTTCCCTTGGCAGCCGAGGTTTGAATTCCTCGGAAAACTGCTGGTCTCAGAGCGGCATGAGCTTTGCTGTTTTTGCTTCGTAAAAACACAAATAATTAAAAGTCTGCCCTTCCATTTTTTGGTGTGTATGCATATAACTCAGTCTTCGACCGAGGCATGTGTCAAGAAAAACTATTTGTGTATTCACTAAAATAACTTTCGGGCACAACACAAGAATGCTTGTATTCCTTTATCTGTATCATGACTGCATAATTTTAAGCTCCTACTTCTGAAACCATGGCTGCTATATATATATATATATACAGGGTGAGTTCAATCCACCGCACCCACGAAACATTTTTGAAATAGCCATCTGTTCACTGATTGGACTAGTTTCACCAATAGGCGCTAACGAGTAACTACTGGGTTGTTTATTTTTCCGAGATAACCTTTTCATTGGTTCTATACTATCAGAAAAAGGGTAAGCCCAATTTGGCGACTTTGCATGCTGTCTTCACCGTGTTACGAACAACGAAAATAAAATTTACAATATTCTTACGCGCGAGAATGATCAGTTTATTAGAATTGGCGGTTTATAGCTATTTCTTAAATCTCTTCCTAATTAATAAATATAAAAAACCTCAGTTTTTAAAAATTATGCAATAGAGAACATTTAGACATCGTCCCATTTGCCTATCCCAACGGTGGGGGGGGGGGGTCGCGAGGATTTGACCTCCATCGCCTAAGTTTTAACACGCATTTTTTTAACACGGTTAATATTCTGGATTGTGGATTGAAATAAACCTCACCCCCTTCCACTTTCTGGGAATGCTTATGCACCGTCCTGTAAATTTCGAATTTAGTGACCTTTTACCCTAATACAGCGTTAATAATTGTCATTATCTGATTGATGATATTACAACTAATCAATGGTTCCGAAACGCGTCTACTTTTTTCTCTTTTGTGGGTAGAGGGTAAGCAAGCCGTGCTCTAATCAGCTTCTTTCATAAAATTATTACAAAGTTGTAAAGTAAGTTCATGCGCACTTTTCGTACAACCTATCAGTAGTAATATTTTTATCTTTTTGTGTTTAAAAACTACTTGGTTGTTGAGGTGGGAAGGAATGGCTTCAGCTAATGTCGGACCCTTGTGTAGTTGTAACATAAAAACTATTTGTAATAGCACCGGGAGCAGGGGTTAGTCATAACCCCATTGACTTTCCATTTTCCTGTATACAATTAAATTTTGATTGCCGAAACTCTCCCCACCTCTTAGTACACCCATAACCCCTTATAAAATGTTTGCGTACGTTACTGAAACATTGTATTTTCTTTCACTTTATCCAATAGATACACTGAACATAAGACACGTTACGAGTTCCACTGGCACAAAGTCAAGATTCCTCTTTTTCTCGTACAAAAATACGTTGCCTATTAACTACGTGTGGTGGGGGCCTGGACTTCACCCTATGTTGCCCCCTCCTATACTTCGGTCTTTATAAGAAGGCTAAATTTGAATATAATATTCAATTTTTGTTGCTTTTCTCAAGTTATTACAGGATTTGGAAAGATGGGGGGAAGCGTGTAAGCACCGGCCCCCCTTGGAGAGATAGAGAGGATTGCCTCATTGGAGGAATTTTTAGGAGATTGGCTCGTATTTACATTACAGACTGAGAAAATCAGGAAAACTCACAAGTAACCCCTCCCCCACTTCCTCGGAGCTCACATGCCGAATCTAACGAATTTAATTGAGCTTAATGTAGACACATTAAAATCCTTAATGTATGAAAATTAGCAGCTATATTCCCATGGAAATCGAGAAATTAAATATTAAAAGGTAGTTAAAATAGCGCCAATTGCAACCCTTTTGGCAACACGCGGCGGGATAACAAGCTGGTCGAAAAATGTGAAAAAGCGAACGCGGGATGTATTCTAAAAGTTTACAATACGTTCAGTAATACAGAGCTGGCGTTAACTTGTTAAATTTAAACGTATTAGATTTTGAAGTAGCTGTAAAGTTATTTTTTTCTCTATTTGTTAAATTGAAGTTCTATATTCTTTTTATTTTATTTCTGAAAGTCATAGCAGAAAACAAATTACTTTAATTTTTATAATCACATTGCAAGTTGCAATTCAATTCGTGCATAAGAGAAGCATTCATTTTATTTCGAATTCCGCACGTGAATGTTTTCGTGAAATAATTTCAGCCAAACTAGTTTTTTTTTTTTTGAAAATTGCATTTAAGAGTTTGGCGAGCTTTCTTGGCGAATGCTATAGATTACAATTCACTGTCTACCCAATTTATTATATGCGTAATCAGTTTCTAGCCAAAATATGAAATCATTCCGTTCAGTCTATTCTGTGTTGAATAGTCATAAAACCAATAATTAAACCTTTTTTTCCGTCATAAAATACGAAATACTGCCGTAATAAATCTTATACTAATTTGGCTTAACAAGTCGAATATCTCGCCAAGTGGGCGTGTAATCTTAAAAAGAAGGTTGGCTTCCACTAACCCATGATTG
>QLNU02015360.1:47801754-47829817 GCA_006491805.2 Dysdera silvatica
TATTTATTTTCCGCACTTTTTGATTCGGGATAAGTAGTGTTCCTTGCTGTATCGTAATCATCCATCTTGCTTACCAGTTCGTTGACCTTATTTATTTTTCGTAACTAATCCAAAAAATTTTGTCACATTTCCGGAGGAATTCTGCGTTTCAATTGGTCTGCAACTATTAGTTGTTTAAAGTCTTCAAATTGCTGAATACCCAGTCCGGTAATCCAATCTTCAAAAAAAAATTGTTTAGTTCAAAGGCGTAATCACGCCAAGAAGACAACGGTCCTTTTTTATGCGAAATAAAGTTTTGTCGAAATTATTCCGGAGACAGTCTGAAACAGTTGAGTAATAGTCTTTTAAAAATAGTCGTAGTCACTGGCTCCAGGATCAGGATCTCTTGCGATCCAGTTCATTATATCTGACGGTAACAGTCCAAGGAAGTTATGGATCCACTCCTCCTTTGGCACTCCAGTACGCGATGCCTGTCTTTCAAACAGTGTTAAATAGGAACTGATGTCACTTTCGCCATCGTACTTGCTCATGAACTTTAATAAATTGTTCGCTTTAAAGACGCTACCAGATTCAACATACTCATTTGCCTGTCTTGCGGCTACTTCTAGCTTTTTTAATTACAACTCCTGACGTGCCCTTTCCTCCTGTTCCACTTTCTCCCTTTCCTCTGTTATACAGTTAAGCATGCCTTTAGTATCTTCCTCATTATAGTCATCAGACTCAATAATCAGTTTTCGCAATTGGGCAACTTTCGGATCAGAGGGAACTTTTAAATACAATTCCCGAACTAATGTGATTAGATCACATTTTCTGGTTTTATTTAAATATGCCATTGCAACAGCTAATAAATAAAGGTAAACAACTCACGTGTAATCCACCTTTTCTTCATTTCATTTTTATGGAATCTTGTTACGTCTCAGGTAATTTTTCCGGTCCTTTCGCAGCCAAGCTCGAAAATGTCGCAAAATTTTCCAATCTTGCGTTTTCTTTATTTTACTTTCATGCAACCTTGTTACGTCTTTCGCCTTTAATCGTCTTTACCCGTCTTCGTCTTTAATCGTCTTTACCCGTCTTCGTCTTTATTCGTTTTTAAACGTCTTCGTCTTTAACGATTTTCGTCTAAAACTTTCTTCGATTTTAACCGTCTTTAATTCCTCTTTAAATTCAGTTGAAGTTCCCAAAAGGTGGTTAATGCAGCGTAATCCCGGCCGAATTCCCCAAACTGTCGGGTCGGTATTTGTCTAGGGGAATTATTTAACGATTAATAAAACACCTAAAGCCTTTCATCGTATAAAAGAATGCAAATGCCAAGCAAAACAAGCCAATTTATATATTTTTAAACAATACAGGCGGACAGAGAAAAACAAAAGGACAAAGGAAAATCCAATTCTTCGAGCTTTTAGCCAGAAGAAGTGATACGTGATAAGCAATATTTACAAAGATTGGTTAGTTCTCTTGTTGCCATCTATTATGAAAATTTTACAAAAAACCGAAGATATTCATTATATTACATTTTCTTCTGTTGTAACGTTATATTTTATTATACCACACACATACACACACACAAATATATATACTGTTAGACTCCATGTCTCTGATCCATAAGAGAGGACTGGCAATACACACTGGTTGAAGACCTTTCTTTTTAGACACAAAGGCAATTTCCCCTTCAGGATAAAACTGTTTCTTCCAAATGCACTCCAGCCAAGTTTAATACGTCTGTTGAGTTCTTTCATAATGTTGCCATCCATTGAAATCAGCTGGCCAAGGTAAATATATGAATCAGCAATTTCTAGCTCAATGTTGTCAACTTGTATTTTTGTTTCCTCTACAAAATTATTGAACATGATCTTAGTTTTTTGTAGGTTCATCTTGAGTCCAACTTCTTTACTTCTAGTTGAGAGCTCCTGTACCATGTCTTGGAGTTCTAATGGGTTCGTTGAAAAAATAACAATGTCATCAGCAAACCGCAAATGATTTAAATATTCACCATTTATTTTTATTCCCTTGTTATTCCAATTTATCAGCTGAAAAATCATCTGTAAAGCTGAAGTAAAAAGTTTTGGAGAAATGGTATCTCCCTGCCTCACACCTTTACCAATTTTGATAGTTTTGGTATCTTTATGTAACCGAAATTTTGCACTTGCATTTTTATACACACGTTTCACCATGTCAATGTACACATCCTCAATGTCTGTTGATCTTAAAGAGTTGATGACTGCTGATGTTTTAATAGAGTCAAAGGCCTTCTCATAGTCAATAAATGCAACACACAATGGAAGTTCATATTCATGTGTTCTTTCAATTAATTCTCTTAATACTTGAATATGGTCCACTGTACTGAATCCACTTCGAAATCCAGCTTGTTCTCTTGGTTGAGCTGCATCTAATTTTTTCTGCAGGCGATGTGTTAGCACTTTTGTGAAGATTTTATAAATAGCAGGTAACAAGCTAATTGGTCGGTAATTTTTCAAATCCTCTTTATCACCTTTTTTATGCAAAAGAATTACTGTTGCAGAATCCCATTGGTTTGGTATGTTACCGCTGTTAAGACATTTGGTAAAGAATTTTGCAAGTATGTCTTCTACATATTCTCCAGCTTCTTTTAGGATATCTAATGTAATACCATCATCGCCAGGGGCTCTTCCTTTCTTCATACTTTTTATTGCAAATGAAACTTCTTCTTTTAAGATTTTAGGAGCTGTTCCTTCGACTATTTCAGTGTCTTCGTTTAATCCACTGTTACTTTCATATAGTTTTTTGTAGAATTCTTCAACTCTTCTAAGTATTTCTTCCCTATTTCTTGTTACGGTGCCATCCTCTCCTTTTAATGCAATGATGTGTTTCTTCCCAACAGATAAACTTCCTTTAACAACCCTAAGGCTCTTGTTATTTTCAATGGCCTTCCTTACTAGCTCACAATTGAATTTTCTTATGTCTTCTTTCATGCTTTTGCGCAGAGTTTTACAAAGTTCTATGTACTCAATCCTGGAACTGGTATTTCGATTGTCCACCTTCATATCTCTTCGCCTTTTCATGAGCTGTTTCGTCTTCTCAGATAATTTGCTATTGTGCTTTTTACAGGTTACACCACCAATTTCCCCAGCAGTTTCAACTATTGTCTTAACAATGTTTTCATTTGCTTCTGAGATATCACTTTCATCAATAAGTCCTTCCAGTGCAGAAAAGCGATTTTTTAATTCCAACTTGAATGCCTCGGTATTTTCTTTTAATTTCTTTAAATCCACCCTCTTACTTACTTGTTTCCTAATGAGCTTCTGTCGTTCTAATTTAGTATTTAAGTGCACTTTACATCTCACCATTCGATGATCACTTCCAGTATTAAATCTGTTCAGTACGCTGCAATCTTCAATAATTGATTTCTTGTTTGCCAGGATATAGTCAATTTCGCTGGTTCCCCCATTGGGGTGTTTCCATGTCCATTTTCTTTGCGGTTTCTTCTTAAAAAATGAATTCATGATGCTAAGGTTTTCAGCTTCTGCAAATTCGATGAGTTGATCGCCACGTTCATTCCTTTCCCCATATCCGTATTTACCAACCGATGTCTCTCCTTGTTCCTGTTGTCCAATTCTTGCATTGAAATCCCCCATGATGAGCTTGATATGTTGTTTCCCTTTGGTGTGTAACTCTTTGATTTCTTCATAAAATTCTTCAACCTCTTCGTCGGTATGGCTTGATGTTGGTGCATATACCTGTACTATTTGAAGTTGGTATCGCTGGGTTAGTTGAACAACGAGCCTCGCTGCTCGATCTGATGTACTTTCAACTTCCAGAAGACAGTCTTTAATTCTTTTGTTGATTAAGAAGCCAACACCACTTGTTCTTCCAGTTTCCGTTCCTCTATAATAAAACAAATGTCCACTTTTAAGTTCCACCAACTCTTCACCTTTTCTTCTAACTTCACTGAGTCCTACAATGTCCCATTTGATCTTGTCAAGTTCTTCTTCCAATTCCTGAAGTTTTGCTTCAGAAGCAAGGGATCGTCCATTAAACGTAGCCAAGGTCAATAACAAACGGCAGCCTGGGCCATTCCAGTGATTCTTAGCACCCCCTGCTTTCATGCCACACTGACCGCTGCCTTGATCAGGAGCACTCCAGCACCTGGAGACTAGGGGCCATGGTTTCTGGTGTGTCAACATAATGGAGGAATTAGCCATAATTTCACCACGCTGGCTAGACGGGTTGGTGAATTAGCCCTCCCCTTCCGCCTTTCTATCCGTGCAGCAAATATTAATTTGCCACATAAATAGAAAGCTCAGCCTGCACCACTTGAAGGCGGGGTAGGACACTAGGTTACTGGCCTGGCCGGTTCCACACATCGTCACATACGTTCAGCGTGTGGGTCTCCTTCCAGTTAGATACCAGCAACCCTTTTGCAGGCCATATATATATATATCAAAATTATTTTAATCCTCGTGGTCCTTATACAAAAAAAACCTCTTTCCACATATCTTAAATATTTCAGAGATATCATTACTTTATTATTCAAGAGGCAAATCGGAATTTTTCACCCGTAATTATGACGTTACAAAAACCAAGTGAGAAAAAATAAAACGAAGATATCGCGAGAGAACGAAATGGAAAGTGTAGTTAAGGTTAAAACCAGACGACGACGGATCGCCAATCAGTGGTATTGTCTCCACATTCTCCTCACTCATCTTTTCACTTAACCTTTCTCCTCTGTGACAAAGATTTAATTTGTTTCGATCTTTCTAACTGTGGGACAAGTTAACGACCGATTGAAAAAGATGCAAATGTAAAGAACAGTTTTTGCTTTGGAAACATATTTTTATGATATACTTAGGTTTATGACAGATCTGAGGGACAACTTACATTAAAATAAGGAAACTGCAACTACATAATATAAAAAAAGAAGAAAAAACATAATACGTTGTCTTCCCCCATACCAGGGACATGATGACGAACCATATGGGGGCAAGTTGGTGAACACAATTCGTAACCCACATTCCCCTAAAACGTTTTAGCAATGATCGCAAATGTAATTGCCCAACTGCTCATAGTTTGTGCAGAGCTTATGCCACCATGTTTGGTACATTTTACATTGAATCCAGTCTTTCTGCGGAGGATCAGTGTAGCTCTCATTCTATCCAGAACGGTTAAATGAATTTGCAGCAGATGAGCTTTTGTGCATATTTTTTACAGTTTTCCTTTTAACAGCTTTTACGAAATTTAACTTTCTCTTTGCAAGCGTTATTTTCTTATTGGCAGCTAGCTCTTTGGCCTTTTTTAACAGTAAAATCTCTTTCTGAGGAGTTGCTTTTAAAATTGTAGTCGATTTTGCTGTGTGTTTTCGTTTCGGGTTTGCTCATTGAGCAATGGGGGTGGGGGAGGGAGTTCATTGCCCAGGGAAATGCCATAGGTTGTTAAACAATCGTACTAGAGGCATTTTCTTGCAATTTTTCTTTGTCCGCATCAATCTGCTATGAGATTTGATCGCACACGTCCTGAATGCATCCTTCATCGTGTTCTTCGGTCCTTTCTGTAGTAATTGCGGCTACAAAATCAGCATCACTGAAAATGTGTCTATTGAATGGTGTAATTCATATCCATTTGTTGCTATTCCCACTGATGCTGCCTTAGAATAGGCTAACATGAAATAATGTAATAAGGAAAATAAGAATATAAATTAATATAATATTGATATTTACTATTAATATTAAGTGTTAATGTCGAACACATCATATAGGCTATCTAAATTATCAAGCTGGGACAATGCCCCAATATTAATAAAGTTTGTGAATTCATCGTTGCCCCAAATATTATAATGGGCTGGGGCACAATGACGAATTCGCCAAGTTACTCCTAACTGTGCCTCTTAGTATTTCACATTAGTAACTTTTTCTTATTGACCAAAATGATAAAAAATGTGCAAGTTTCAATACTACTCAGCTAATATTACACTTAAAATCATTTTACAATTATCGCATAAATCTATAGCTTATCTTCAACTTTCCAGAAGGTTAACAGAAAACTTTGAAGCATGTAAAAACTATAATCTTCACTCACATCAAAACGACGAGTGGTAAGAAGGTTGCCATTTCTCAGGACATAAAGAAGTTCTTCTTCGACTATGCGGTACCAGGGCTGCCATTTAGTGATAAATATTTCAAATAAATGCGACTCGTCATCTTGCCCAGCTAGTCAAATTGCTCCACTGTCCCCTGTATGTTCCCGATGGTAAAAAGAAATTCTATCAATGTTGTAGAAAAGGCAAAGTTGATGAAAAATAGAGACACTAGAACGCGCAAAACAGATATTGCACTTAAATTTATTCTTCCCTAAATACGGTGTCGACAGTTTTAAAACTACGAGAGATCGTTATAAAACTATTTGAAGAAGTCGCACCTGACGAAGGAAACGTTTTAAAACATCGTGGTTTTCAATTCGCCGAAAATGTTTCTGATGACGTATTTCACCAACAATTGCAAATAATTTTATGATGAGTCATTGTCAAAATTTATTATGCAATAAGGCATTCGAAAGTTCATTATACACAAATATAAAAGCGCATATGATTACTACATAACTATCATGTTTTCAAGGTAAGTTCATCTCATTTATTCATCTTAATATTCTTGTTTTTAATTATCAGCAAGAAGATACCTTTTGTCAATAATGTGATTCATTTTCACTTATTTATAGAGAAGTGTGCACTGACTAAGAAATGTCTCTAAATACAATATAAAGTATATATAAGAAAAATAACACAATATATACCATAAGTATGTAAAAATCGTTTCCATTCTCGAGATTTTTTATAGAACCATCGACTTTGATATATAGATATTCTACTGTATGTAAAAACCTCTATATTTACTTCGAAAGCGAGTTATAACGTCATGCCCAAAATTATAATACTGCAAAAAAACGAATAACGTAGAAACAAACCAGTAAAGGAAAATTCTCTAATAGCTGTTGATTTAAAACACAATTTTTTTGTGAAAAAATGACGGGGAAACAAATTTATCCACTACATCATGTTTTATCATCTCCTATGGATACCTTAGGCATACAACTTTTATATGCACTTACTAATAAAATGGAAGGTTCTTATAGAAAAAGCCTGAGTTTTGTTCGAAAAACAAGTTACACAAAATAATTAAATTTTAGTATTGGAATTGATGGACATGTGTGATAAAAATATGATAAAAATATATATTGAAGATTTAGACAGAAAAGGGCAAGCGACGAATGTTATTGAGGCCCAAGTCCCTCAGCAACTATATCACCAAAATAGCAAAAAGCACATTAAAATTGCTCCCTGATGACGTATTTGCAATGTCGAGCAGTGTGCATATAATATAAACCAACTTCTTGTAAAAATAAATCACATATAAAGAAGATAAAAAGGTAAATCAAAATTAATAGATTAATGATAGTTAAATTAATACTTTGCCTTCTAATAGTAAAATAAGTTGATTTCCGCTTAAAGTCACACCACAAGGATTAGAACATTGGCCAGGAAAATTATATATACTGTATATATAACGATATTTTCCTGAGATATATTTTCTACTTAAAATCATAATTTTAAAACGAGACGTATAGGTGTGCAAATACCAAGAAAAATTTTAGAATATATCATTATATGATTACGAGCCCAGAAATGTTAATCTAGAAATTTTAATAATTTATCATTTTTGATGAAGCTGTGTTTTATTGAATAAATTAAACTTAAATTATCCAGAAAACAAAATGTGTCTGTAAACCACGTCTCCGGACTAAACATACAACGAAACATCTGAAAAGACTATTTAATATTAACTTATAAAATTCTTTTAATAGAATGTTGATTTTTGTAAAATTATTAAATTAAAATTTTTTTTTCTTTTATTCAAGCTCTATATTTTATGGAGCGGGGCGCAAATTGACACGTATCCGTGAATTGAAATCATGCAATTTTTGTGTGATGTTCTAAACCTTTCGCGGTACAGTGTACAAGTTCAAATGCTTAATATGAAATTCAATGATAAAAACACAGCTTTGGGCATTGCGCATCTTATTGATTATAAACTATCAAGATCGTGATGAAAATTGTAGGAGCAATTTTCGATAAAATGATAGGTAAAACATTGACAATATGTGCTAGAATATAATGCACAGGCTAGAATCAAATGCACAGGTAATGTACAGGTATGAGTGTAAAATCATTTATATTTTGACTTCAGATTTATAATAACGTTTTATAAATTCCGCTTAAAACAGCTGTATAACACTGAGCTGCATATCGCTTCATACACTTCACCACTTGCTTCTCTGAAGGGCAGTGGTTCTTCACGAACACAAAAGCGAAGTCAACAAACCGCCTAAAAAGTCCAAAATGGCTTTGAGTCATAACAATCAGACCAGAAAAAACGGGAAACGCCAGAAGCAACTAAGAAAATGTGTTAATTCTCCTTGGCTACTTTTAGTGCCCACTCATGCTAAAAAAAAATTCAGAACTCTCTCGTTCAGATATTTTGCCAAGAAATGAACTGGAATTTCGAACTGATTGAAGTATAAATATGATAGAGTCCGATTTATTTTGTTCTGTTTATGCTTTTCTCATTCAACAGAAAGAAAATTGCTACTTTTTAATATTTCAGTTTTACTGCTTTTTTCTTTATTATGGACGAATACTGAATTAATATAAGAGCATGCGAATATTGTTTAATAAAATTTTATCTGAATTTTAACTAAAAGGCACAAATAATATTTTCAGATTAGAGTAAGACCTCGATAATGGACACTCCCGAATGGTGAATACCTCCGAATAGCTGACGGATTTTCAAGTCCGGGAGTGTCCGCTATTCACAGGTTTTGCTATATATTATTTTTTATAATTATATCAAAATTTAAAATTAATTACTAATTCGTATTGATAAGTGATATTAAATTAATAATAATTATTTATATAGTTATTAAATTACATAATTATATTAATCTTTATATTGCTCTGAATAACACGGTACACTAAATATGTTGCACTACTTTAAATAATTTCACGATATAATAATATGTCGTTGAAGAAATATGTTACAAATTAATGAATTTAGGACTATTGGACAACGCATAAAGGTTTAGAATTTATAAGTATCATCAAACTGAGAATTATAGATTAGAATATAGATGAGAATTTATAGATAGTATTAAAAAAGGTAATTTTTTGCCTGCGTGTGTAGGTTCGTGTGTGAGTGAGAGAGATTTAATATATTTTTATTAACTACTATAAAAACAATTTCACTCAATGACTGAAACTGCAGAATACGTAATAAAGTATATTTAATTAGTTTCTCTGCAACTCATTTAAAACATCCAATATGCACGTGTTGTTGCACACCATATTTCTTTCACAAACTATTTTGCAGACATGGTAAGAGCAATAACCTGTCTATGGTTTTTTATCATACATCAATTTTACATCTTATATATCATTATATCTATACGACCGATATAAATCAAAGTTATTTTATCTAAACAAATATAACTATTATAGCTTACGCTTACTTTGTGAAGTAACAACTTATATATTCAAAAGCAACGTGTCTTGAAATATATATTCAGTGGAAAATTTTTTGTTATCTACCTCTTTTCTTTAGTGCTGAATAAACTGTTAACAGTTGATTACGCTTTATTGAGACAGCTCTTTGTAATTGCTTAAAACCGTAATCTGGGTGCACCTTGCTTCGAAAGTAAAACTTTCTACGTTGCCTGATGTTTAGGCAGCCGTTTTACTTCCTGAAAAGCCGGACATGCAAGATGAAAGTAGGACGTTTTCATTCAGATTTCGTTACTGTAATTAAACTTTTTGGAAGATCAGAGCTTGGACAAAAGAGTCGGCGTCGTTGGAAGAAAACCCATCGGAAAGGTTAAAAATAAAAAAACGTAGAAAGTAAAAGCTATCACATTTAACTCTTCGTAGCTTATTCTGTAGGAAGTTTCGTGACTGAGTTAAAAATAACCTTGAGACTTTTCTTTCCAAGTGCGTACAAGTCAGTCTTAATAACTGTCTTCTCTAAAGACCAACCCCTATTCCGTAACTCTTAGACTTAAACGTTGTTATTAAGCAAAAGATATGAATGATCTATTTTAGTACTAATCCGATGTACGGGAAGAATATTTGGAGATTACAGGTTTCTTCTCACAATTTTTGCATTTTAACGAACATAACCTTCTCAAATTGTTATAATTCAAAATCAGTGATGCTTAAAATCAAGGAAAACCAAACATGTTTTATTGTTCAAATAAAGGTCTGCCATACTTTCAAAGATGTTGTAGGACGTTCTCCAGAGGTGAAGGGACTTGAAATGTACTGACACCTTTATTCTCAGCTGTTATCGCTACAACTGCTGCTACATCAGCATAATATATGACCTACCCAGGATACTGTATCAATCTTCGTGGCACAAACTTCTGGCTATACCTTATGTTGGTAGCACGGGCGCCGTTAGCGGGGGGGACAGGGGGGACCCGTCCCCCAAGTGTTGGTATTAGGGTTCCATATATCCCTTCGATTTCAAACAAAATGCCTTCTACTGGTATATTGTCCCCCCGCCCCCAATATTTTTATGTCGTCGGCGCCAATGGTTGGTAGTATCAGATAAATTCAGCAAGGTTATTGCATATTCTTCGCAACAGAGCAAGATGATTAAATTAACTTTTTTCCAAAATAATCGCTTCTTAATTATCAACATGGTTTATACCCTTAATTTCTTTTTTTTTTTGCTTTCTCCTTAAATCTTGTAAATATTACAACACAATATCCTGCTTCATTTAATACCATTATGTGAGGTTATCTTTAACATGGCTTGCGGTAATATCTCGACAGCGTTGGTTATGTTGTGTCCAATAGGCCTTCCTATTACTAGTGGGCAAAACAAGTTGTAATTTTGTATAAACAGTAAGAGTAACTTTAATATATATGCAATTAGAAACACTGCCAGAAAGCAATGTGTTCAAAAAAATTACAAATGCAACTTAAATTCTAAAGTTAAATATATACATTTAGAGCAAGACCGTAGCCAGGATTTAATTTCTGGGTGGGTTAAAATTTTTTTCAGCATGTATCGATACAATCAAAGCATGCAAGGCCGTAGCCAAGTCCTATTAAAAATTTAGTTTCGGAGGGGGGGAACGGTTCCTTAAATCCACCCACTGGATACGGGCATGCGTAAGAAAGAAAGTGAAAATAGAATTCTTTAAAAGACATTGTACGCAAAGATATTTCATTAGAAAGAAGACATTAAAGAAACTCAACTGTGACCCACTCAGGTAAATTACTGAAAACAATAAAAGTTTAAACAAAAATTATTCACCAATAAAAATAAATAGCAGTACTAAAAAGAGAACACGGCATCGTAATAAAAAAATAGTAAAAATTTTAGCAGAGAATTGCACGTAGCAAACTAAGAATTGAGTTCAGAGAGTGCTAAACACAGAAAACGAGATAGTAAGAAAGCAGAAAGTCTAAAAGAAAAATATGTCATGCGATTAAAGGTGTAGTGACTCACACACATGAAAAAAGCTAGTGTGAAGTTAGATCAGATTATACAATTTGAATAAATAATTAAAGTAATATTAAAAAGTGTAACACCTATGAAAAGTTTTATACGGCTTAGATACTTCATTATGGATAATCTGTGCAGTAATTCGAGTAGTATTTTTTCTACGCAAGGACAATAAGGAAAACTTGCAGAGCTCTCCATTAACCGCTTCCTTATTTCCAAAATCTTTACTCAAGTATTAACAGATCATCTTTAGAACGAACTAAACATTTTGTAAAATTTGGAAAACACTAAAGTTTTTTTATCGAATGAACTCTTTGGGACAAAATTCAAGTTTTATGAGAAATTATTGAAAACGTAAATGCATTTATTGTTGATCAGTAGAATCTAAATTTGCTCCTAATATTGGCAGGTGTGTATATCAAAATTCCTTAAAATTAACAGATATGAGTTTGGGGATGTGTTTATTATTAAATATTTTCTTTTAAAGAGGAATCATTTTAATGATACTTATACAAGGATAAATGGTTGTATTGTTCGGTATTCAAATTGCTCCAGCTAGAAGGAATGAGTCCTTTCTGTGTGGGGCAGTTTCAATGTAAAGCAAAGTGGTATTCATATGTAGGAATATCTATATCTAAATCTTCAACTTCAAACTTGTGGAAAATATTTCGCTGAGTGAAGAATGATTAAAGAATAAGGACGGAGTCTACTTTAGTTACTTTTGTTTTACTTACAATTTTAAAATTTTATAATAAAATTCACTTATCGCAAAAGAATTTATGTTTTAAAGCGCTCTAGTATTAAACAAGTGTTCTATATTTCTCTTGGTATATTTCTCCATACCTTTCTCAGTTCTCACCTATATTTATAATAGGATTACTTCATCGAAGGAGCACGATCAGAAAAGAAAAATTACACTAACGTTAAAATATGGTACTGCATAAAATTTGCCGAATTCCGTTTTCTTGGAAATGATCAGAGTCTGCATATGTATTAAAAAGAAAAGTAAAGAAAATGCAATGCACTATAATACAATACAAATTTATTTAGGCGGAATCATATTACATTAAGAGTTTTACAGAAAGTTTATAACACGAATATAATAAATTTATAAAATAAATGCAATAAATTTATAAAATAAATGTAATAAATTTATAAAATAAATGTAATAAATTTATAAAATAAATGTAATAAATTTATAAAATAAATGTAATAAATTCATAATATACAAATGATAAACTTATAAAACAAATGCAATTTATAACACAAATTACAAATTAATAGTTGCCTGGGCAGCATTGTGTAAGGCTACGAGGTCTGACGAAACCAATACTACCCTGGGAAAGAAAACGTTGTTACAATATTTAGATGTATATAATACTAAAATGACATCTTAATATTATCAGAATGAAAATATAACATATGAAAAATAAAGTCCAATTCTAAAATATATTTGTGGACATGTTTTAAAATGACAAATAGGATTAAGTTATTGTGCATAAGTTATTATAATCTGTTATAATCTTAAGTTATTGTAATCTGTTAGGGAAGGAATTTTACACTCTATGACTCATAGAAGCAACACACGCCACTCTGAGATTTATTCTTGAAAAAGCTGTTACTAATTCGTTTGAGTGTCTGGTAAGATAATCATGATTAGGCAAATGCAGGCATAAGAGATTAATATGTGCATTGCTTTTATACTATGAAATATAAAAATTACAATTTTGTATTGAAAAAGTTTTTCTAATGGTAATATTAGGAGATGAGGCGAAATATCCGCTGTTGAAAAAGCGTAAGGAAGAGGTTAAAAGCGAAAGAATCTTTTGTATTGTTAATATTTGCATATTAGATTCAGATATACAATCCTAAATTAATAAACAGTGATACACATTTGGTAATATTAGAAATTAGTCCCAAATAATTAAGAAAAACCGTCGCCATATATATTTTCTCAATGACGTTAATGTAACGAAACAAGAACAAAATAATTAATTTAAACTTGATATAAGGTACGAAAGCTACGATAATACAGAAAACAGGCAACTTAAGATTTCTTTATATATTACGGATTCTCGTTTTATCTTTGTCAAATAATTTGTTTTCATTTTTCATATATTTGTCAATATAATATCGTTATAACGGTAAACCTAATTTGAAAAGAAAACTTTAGTGTTCAAGAACAACGATTCTTGTTTTAGAACCAATCATACTGCTTTGTAAACGGTACCGAAGTCAATATTATAAAGTTTCCGCACTATAAGTTTGTTTATTTTTTTGGAAATACGCAACCCTCTATTAAAATTGTCCCACCAACAAAAGATATTTAAATGCCAGGTGGGTAAATTTCAATAAAAAGTAGTAAATGTTTCATTTACTCAAGCACCTGTTTGCTAAATTCCAATAATACTTTGTGGATAACTTATCCCTTACAACCTTTCAACACACATATCTCTCCAAATCTATAAATTGGTTTATGAATGCTATTTATTTTCCCTCCCTGGCCATTCGTTTCAAACACTATAACTATAGCAGCTGCCATACCTCCTCTGTGGCTATTAGAGGGAGTATTTCCCAAAGCTAAAAAATATGTTTAGAGATAGAGAGCTTTTGAGCTTAACCTTTCGCTCCTTTTACTTATAAGAATATTAAACACAACGGGGAAAACACAAATAGGACGACAAATAAAACAATACTTTCTTCAACTCACTGATGCGACGAGGCAAGATACGCGTATTTTAACCACTGGTCACTCTGATTGATGGGCATTCAAGTAAGTATCCTTATTGCTACGCTAAAGATTAGAGCTAATCCCTATTTGCGTGTGTTTAAGAAACCTAATCTGTTAAGAACAAATCTTGCCTTTTAAAATAAACTTTGAGGTGCAACACATGATATCTGTATGAGTTTTAAACGTGGATGTCAAATTTATTAATCGCAATAAAAATCCTCACGATAAAAGCTCACAAAAAACTCTCCCCGGTGGCTTTGTGTGTTGACCATTATTTGGCAATTGTGTTATCCCTGAGAAGGGTAATAATAATGGATATACGGAAAAAGAGAGCGTTGTTCCTGTCCTCGTTGGTCTAGCGGGTAAGGCACTCCGGGCTCAACGGAGGGACTCTAGTTCGACTCTAGGATGGGCACGATGTCTCTTTTTCCCCCTATACTGAAGAAGATCTAGTATGAGCTTAAACGTGATATCTGTATTTTAATGGTAAAACTATCTCTTAAGATGTTTTTCTATAAAGGTCTTAGATTTTCTGTAATACTTAAACATCATACCTGTGAAATATGCAATCAAATATACAATTTCGTATTATTTAAGCAATTATGCACAGAACATCCCCTTTCATCACTATATAGAGTCCTGAGAGTTCGAAAGAAAACGCACGCAAGTCCAATACCAGACTTGCGTGCGTTTCTTCTTATTAAGTAATTTAGCCCTGCTAAATGAAATAACACATTGAAGGAAGGGGAAAAATATTTATGGGCCTTAGTCTGGAAGGATTAAATATATACGTGATATCGCGAATGAAGCACGTACCAACGACGCATGCGCTGTTACGACATCGATAAGACACCAAGTGCGACATCGCAACATTTTTTTCTTCTTCCATCTACAGGTTGCCTATGGATAGCTAGTACGAAATTTTATATGTTTTCAGTTATATATTTATTTTATGCATATAAGAGCGATGTTTGTTTTTATGTGTAGCGAATCTTAGTAAGATTAAAAACCATTCTAAAGTTATTTTTGATTCTGGTGTATTTTTTCTAGATGTTGTGAATTGAGTGACCAAGAGACCGACCATTCACCTCTAGATGGTGACCCCGGTCGTTAACGAAACCATGTGAGTTTTCCACTATTAACCACCGAACGTTTTTCTCGTCGAGGACGATGTTTTTCGACTCTAAACCCAACGAAATGTTTCCCACAACTGGAAAAGCCTATATCCTCGCCAAACAATCAATGCAACGTATTGCAAGCAAGCAATCAATGCAACGCACCACAAATAATCAACGCAACGCACCGCAAGCAAGCAAAGCAATGCACCGCAAGCAAGCAAAGGAATACACCGCAAGCAACCAATGTAACGCAAGTCAACCAATCAAAGCAACGCAAGCCAAAATTATTCACATAAGGGATTAAATGTAGATTTGCGTAGGTGACCATTCCTCGTGATACTTGACTCGTGCATTTAGGTCCTCAGTTCACTGCAAGATCACAGCCTCATATCTGAAGTATTTACCGTTTTCAACTCACTGAAAGACCACAGAGAGACCACTTAATTGTCTACATGATACCGTTTCGATTAATAGGTTGACACGGTACCGTTTCAATTAATAGGTTGACACGATACCGTTTCGATTTATAGGTTGACATGATACCGTTTCGATTAATATGTTGACACCCGCTTTCCTCATCGGATGTGATACTGTTCATAATCACCATCAACGTACCCTTCCAGATTCCGTTGCTGACAAGACTCCAAAATATACAAAAGGTTCGGACGTCAGGCTCGTTTCATCGTCCCACATAACACAGGACTGTCATCCATCTAGTCTTATCCTTTGCCAATTCCACCAAAGTGGGGAACGAGTGGCGCCGCAAACTAACCACGTACCAACGACGCATGCGCTGTTACATCGATCAGACTATAAATAGTCGCTGTGACATGCAATGTTCACCTTTTTCTTCCATCAGTAGGTGATCTATGGGTAGCTAACACGAACTTTTATGTTTTCAGTTATATATTTATTTTATGCACAAAGATGTTTGTGTTTACGTGTAACGAAAATCTCAGGAGATTAAAAAATCATGCTAAAGTCATTTTTGATCCTAGTATATTTTTATTCCAGACGTTTATAGGTAAATGATCAGCGCCAGTCTTTCACCTACAGACCCGTAAAGAACATAGTCTTTGCAATATTCAGTGAATATTTTGTGAGTTTTATTTTAAAGTGATTATTTCAATATTCAGCTTTATCAGCAATGAAATTCCTTTGACAATTGCAAATAAACAGAATTACAATAATGCTTAAACCTAATTAATGCCAGGTATCAATCCAAACGTTGTTGAAGATCTGTTGAGGTCAGTGGTAAGTTACGCAAGAAACAACGCGTATATAACCCTATTATCTCAAGCTGATTGGAAATGGTTCGATTGGTGATTGGTCGACTGATGATATTTATTATATCTCGTCTGATGGCTGTACACATAACAAGAATTTCTCATCGAAGTAAACAACTATTATGCTGACTACTCATTGAGCCTTGGCGGGATATGGTTATCACCTTTGAACCCGCTTGACTGTTCGACTCAAGTAAACTTGATTATATATAAATATATATCATGGCTCACAGATTAAGTTAAGTCGCTAATCCCATTCCAAATGGCCCTTAGCGCACTCTGTGGACATAAAGTATACAAATGAACCAGTCACCGTAAGTTCTTTAGTGCGGATGCTTTTCCTCAATCTATTCGGAGCGCATCTTTGGACTGTAGCATTATCTCTGCCGACTGTCTAGTTTGGGAGTGGCCACCCAATATTGTGAAGATTTGTCTCTTCTTTAAGCACCGTTTTCTAGTTGCCTTTCTTGAGAACAAAAGTTCTAAACACATCGAATAAGCTAATCTCCTCCCAGGAACAAATTTCTTTGTTGTTTATTATATAGTAATGAATAAGGACATAAATAGCTATAAACATTTTATGAAACGGACCCCACACTTTTGATTTTTTACTGAGAGAACTAACGTAAATGCATGAATAATTATTCAGAGAATGTGATGTAAACGCGTTTCCAAGAGGCTAAACCAAGTTTTATCAGCTATGATTGTCTTCAGACTTAGCATGTTCTATATTTAACAAATAATAGTCATAATAGGATTTGACATATGCTTGAGAAACTAAAAGCGTTCAGGATTCAAGAACCTAATTAAAGTGTGGTTGCGCTTTCACCCCTTCGATTACGTTATGTTTTGCCCTGTTAAATGTACGGCCGATTTTACCCTTGCACTTTTACCAGCGGCTGTTTGCAGTACTGAAACACTTTTCTTATTTGCTGTTTAATTGTCAACAAGAAATGGAAACCCGTAGTATCGTGGAGAAGGCGAAGGGTCATAAAAGGGTTCTTTTTTGACGAATGAGCATTCGGACAGCGTCGCATGCACACAGTAAACCAAGTCGAACTCTTCCATGTCTTAATTCGGTTTAAGCAGCGGTGGTGTCCTGAGGAGAGAAGCTCTATTCTCTTGTTAAATTTTCACGTTCGCAAGTGCTGATTTTTGACCTCCCAGTATTTGAGTGAGATGCTCACTCTGTGAAAAGTTCGGGCATCCACTTCCCGTTTTATCTAATTCGTGATTTAGCCGGGAAGATTCTGTTTGCACAATGTATTTCAGCATGGGGGAGTCTGGACGGGAGAGTTTCACTATTGCGTTCTTTTTCTTTTAGTTTTTAGGGGTGTTCGTGTGTTTTGCAAAGCTGGGCGTGCCAACCCTGAAGAACGTACTACATTTTGGACTGGAAATGGGTTACACTGGGAACATGTCTCTAGTATTTTGGAGGCCATATTTACTCAAAGAATGATCCAAGGGTTGTTTGGCGTGAAGGTGAATTCGTACGTTGGTTCTTCTTAGGTTTAGGAGATACGTACCTATCGTATTTAGAAGAGTATGGGATTGAGAAAGTAGACTTTTTGCTTAAATATCCAAGCTAAATTTCTCAAAAATTCGTTCCTTTTAAAAAATATCCTTTGAATTTTAAATCATTTCAGGGCCGATCATGGAGGAACTATCGAGGTAAATTAGGTTGTTTTGCAGATAACAAGGGCATGTAAGCGAGGCAGTTACCAGATAGTGGCTTTCAGAATCAAAGAACGAAAGCTTAATTCGTTAGTTGAATGTATGTGTGCATATCGTTGCTAAGATTGGGAAAAATATAACAGCATCGCATTTGACGGGACAAAATCACGTTGTGGACTATTACGAGAAATTAGGAACTATAAATATTTTAAAAGTACAAAAGCAGTTGCATAAAATAAAGATTTGGCTATTTTTTGAAAGCAATGACTGAAGTAATAAAACATTCTGAAAATGTAAAAATTAGAAAACTGTTTTACTGTATAAAGCATGTAATAAAAATATAAAACTGGCTGTGAAAGTTATATGAAAATAAACGAAATAACCTGAAGCAGAGAAGCGATTTAAACAAATTAGGAAAAAGAAGTTTAAAAAGGGAGAGACGAAATAGGCATCTTAACAGAGAGATTTAAGATACGTTTCACGAATTTTAAAACCAGGGAAATAACGACAGTGATGTCATGTTATAGGAGAAAAAATTAAATTTAAAAAATGCAGATCTTTTATTTTTATACATATTATTCATAAATTTTACTAATGTAATATCATTCCCATACAAAAGAAAGGAACCAGCAATTTGGGTGATAACCTCGTAACAAGTTATATCCTATGTATGTGTTCTCTCTGAATTAATAACTGTAATTATCGAACACCCCCACACAATTTTTTTCTTGAATTCTCAAACACCCCCATGAAATAGCAATTGCATATACTTTATAGTATCATCGAAAATTTACTTAGATCGAATAAATTTCTTCTTTGACTGAAGTAACAAGGGGCTTGAAGCTGAGGAAATTATTTGGCAAACTCCACAGGACATTTTAAACTATCAAATGACAACGTTTTTGTTTTCTAACAAGTACTAAAATTTTCTTTCCTGTAAAAATAGTGTATATGTTTAAATGGAAGTTCTTCTCATATTTAATATTAATAGGTTGAATTGAAACTTTTATTGATCAATAGCCGTGCGCATTTATGAGCATTCAATGAATGAAGAATTCAATACATATATAATATAAGTATCTATCTATATATATATAAGCATACAATTCAACTTAACTGCTCGTAATATGTAACGCATGAAACACAGGTTAAATAAAAGTTAAAATTTAATTTTCAGTTTTAGGGGAAAGAGCTGTATTAAAATAAATCGTTTCCTTTCTTAGAATTTGTAGAAATGTGTGTAGCAGTACCTATGAAGCTTCCATACACAACTTGATTAAAATTCAGTGTTTGTTATTGATTGTGATCCTCCAAATGGAAGAAGTTCGATCTTAGGGGATGATCGGAGATTCGTTTATTAAGATCATAAGGTTAATATGGGGGAGAATATTTTACAAAAGTTTAACTTTTAACATATGCCTGAAATAATGGAAAGGATAAATGAATTGCATATATAATATATCTGATTTTATTTGAGTTATAAACTTACTGCGATGCTGATAAACAAAAATTATAAAAGTTAAGCTTTTATCTTACTTTTTAAATATTTGTGAATATCGTTTTAACTTAAATTCTATAACGCATTGTGTAAAAAACATAAAAATATTTTTTTTTCTGCTAACAGAATCCCACTAATACGATGCAAAAACAATGCATAAAATCTTAAATAATATGTAGCAAAGTAATCTTATGATGCAGAGGTTTCCACACTGGGTCCGGTTTTTCAACTCTGAATTACTTCCACGGACACGAAAGAGAACATTATGTAAATAAATAATGAAATCCATTCTGGATATCATGTATAACGTGTTTTGCAATTCCTTTGAAAATCCACAAAATTACGTCGTATTTTCCCTATCGAAAAATCAGAAAATGTAGTAATTATACTTTCCATGCTCGCAAAGTTCTCTCGAGCTTGAGCTGACAGAAAATTACGAAAATCCTCGCAAAATAATTGTTTGGAACGTCAACGAATTTTAACTAAAATTCCACATTCGATGCGAACTTGTATGTTGAGAACATAATTCAGAACATAAATATTTTGGATCAACCCGTCTGTAAAAATAAGTAGTATGTAACATTTTATTCTTCTTCTATAATTTATGTTACATATACTGCGATAAACCAGAACTTGGTGACCGTATATCTTATAGCACGTTCAGCCAACCTTGCATAATTAGGGACTTACAAAAAACCGGCTGTAGCATCTATGTAATCACATGTACATGAGGATCGTGTACACGTGATCACGTACATATTGTAAATGTACGTGGTTACATGTACATGATCCCCATCTGGTAACATAGATATTATGAATAACAATTAGTTCAAAATATTGTCCAAACATCATCTGACGATAAGTGTGTTTTCAGTGGAGAATGGGAAGCCTTATATGATATGATATCCATTTAAACACTCCGCATAGCCTACTATAATACCAGCTAAATATCTGTCAGCTTATTCTACCCCGTGTAAAAGCAGAGAGCCACAGCCTTTATTATATGTGTGGAAACTAGTTTAGAAAATGAGAATATAATGTTGTTGTTTTGCGAAAAATGACAGTTTTCCTAGACATCACATTTTGATTTTTAAACACTCATCTTTGTTTACCCAACGGTAATGATCAGCGAAAGATTAACTTGCCTTATATTTTACACTTTTCCAATTCGGAACTGCATTTTCGACAATACACAAAGCTAACAATATACTACCAATAGCGGTAACATCAATGTTTGTACATTTGTTCAACAAATTCGTAATAAATTGCCATTTAAACTCGGTTCTCTTTTATTTCATATTGTCATTTTACAGAACTTCAATTATTAAGATAATTAATAATATTAATAATTTCTCTTTCTTTCTTTATCTCATCAACAATGAAAGACATTAATGCGCTTCACTAGTACGCGCGAAAAAAATATAGTAATCTAAGGGTATTTTAACTGAATTACAATCCAATGTATATCTATGCACGAACAATGCAAAATGGTTTAGTATTTGATCACTGAGAGGAAGTAATAACCTAAAGTGCTAGTGTTTTTCTTGAACTGCGCTTTATTTCTTTTTTTTCCTTCTTCTTATTCTAGTTCCTGATGATAGGTGGGATCTAACAAAATACTTAACGTACACCCCAGCACGCCCTTTTCCAGGAAAATTGTCTGCAATAGTTTCTGCTAAACGTTGTATACCTTTTGTCATTTGCTTAATGTGGAACAGGCTAATAAACCTCTCCTTTGTTTTTGTTTTTTTTTCGACATAGTGACTATTGTCAGTGCCGGGAACAGGATTTACTGGCCCCTAGGCCATTTAGTGGATCGGGCCACCCAACCGATCCTTACCCTCTCTCCGCCTCCAATTATTTTTAAAAAATCAGAAGGTTAACTAACGGATTGTTAAGCTCGTACATCTTTTAATATTTTTTATAAATAATTTTATAAAAAAATTAAAATGTTTCGCACCGCGCCCATGGAATCCCGGACCCTTGGATATTTGTCGCTTTTGCCTCTCCAGAGGTCCTCCCCCTGCCTGTTGTGCATCCATCTACTACAGGGATTGGGCAAAAATATAGAAACACCTTGCAAAATTCATGTCCTAATTCACATTTATGCTATAAGGGATGTTGTAGGTAGCGCTGTCTGTTTATCATAACGCAATTACCGATATAAACTTGTATACGCGTTGCAAGTACCATTTATCGTCAAGACAGCGTTTTCTGAAGTTGTGAGTAAATCATGTCAAAGCTGATGGAATTCCAATGCTGCCCAATTGTTGGAGCTCGTGTGGTAGGGGTTTATCGAAACAAGATAGCTTCAGTTTTCAATGTATTATGAGGCACAGTATCCAAGATGATGACTGTATACAGTAAAACTAGAAGACCCATATCTGATAAACACCAGCATGGACGGAAATATGCGTTGAAGGGCAGAGACAGACGAACGAACGTTGCTTAGGGTTATAATGAAAAATTTGAAGTCCACAGCTGTAAAAGTGACTGCTGAGCTGAATACTGGGCTTAGAAACCTTATTAGAATCAAAGCACTACGAAGGGAACTGCAGAAACAGGTTTTTATGGATGAACTGCCATTCCAAACTCGCTCATCAGTAATCAAAATGCTACTAAGTGAAGGCAGTGATTCTATGGTCGTAAAACCTGGACTATGGAGCAATGGACAAAAGTTATTTGGTCAAATGAATCGAACTTTACACTATTGCCAACTTTTGGTCGAATTTACGTCTGTAAACCGCCATCCCAAGCTTACAATTCAAATTGTTTGCTACCAAAAATTAAACATGACGGAAGTTCCATCATGATATAGGCAGTCATATTGTGGTATTCTGCTGAACCTATCATTGCTCATCAAAGTAACGTAACTGTAAGCGGCTAAATGACCATGTTGAGTGACCAGGTTCTTCTCGTGGTGTAAAGTTTGTTCCCTAACGGTGATGATGTTTATTAAGATGATGAAGTCCCTATTCACACAGCTCACATTGTACAGGTCTAGTTTTCTTAGCACCAAGATGAAGGTTCGCATCTGCCATGACATCCACAATCTCCCGATCTCAATATTATGGAGTCTTTGTGGTCAACGTTGGAGACAAATGTTCAAACGTGCTACCAACCTCTATCTCTATTAAGGGATGCAGGAGGAATGGTACAAGATGCCCCTGAAAACTACACAGGACATCCGTTTGTCCGAAGCAGTTCCGAATGCCAAAGGTGGTCCTACGCCATATTACTCAAGGTTATATATTTTTCTCCAAACCCTGTATTTTGCAAAGGTTTATATGTCATCAGCCTTTCACAATTGTATGATTATATTACTGGTATTGCAATATTAAAATAATCAGCATATGTTAAATGTTTTTTCTGAGTGACAATGTTTTATGGATTAGAACATTTTTTGCATGATATGTATCATATAATAATAAACACTGAGTGGCCAAAAAATTAGGAACACCCCCTCATTCAAACTTCGACTTGTCCGTGCGGTATGTGTGCTGACGTAATAAATTGGATTCGCTGATAGAAAGCTTTCCCTTTGTCCCTTCCAGAAGCACCAGTAAAATTTACAATTCGCCTGTGAATATGAGAAAGAAGAGATGTGAGTGAGTTTAAACGTGACATAGTCGTGGGGGCTAGAAGGGCCGGTTTCAGTAACTCCGAAATCGCTAACCTTCTGGGCTTTTCTCATACAATAGTGTCTTGAGTTTTCAGCGAATGGCAGCTAAGCCAAAAGACTTCCAGCGAAAAGTTTAATAGTGGGGGGGGGGGGAATCGCTTGTGAGCGGAAGAGTTGCCAGGCGGCTGACACACATTGTGTGCAGCAACAGGAGAGAAAAAGTGCTTCAGCACAACAAATTGCAGCGCAATACAACGCAGGATCATCCCAAAGTACACGGATCTTAAAACGAATTTGTTTTAATAGCTAGAGACCAGCAAGAGTTCCGTTGATTTAGCTGCAAAACCGAAAAAAGTGGCTTTTGTGGTCCAAAGTACGCCAACATTGGGCATTTGATGAGTGGAAGAAGGTGGTATGGTCTAACAAGTCTGGATTTCTTCTCCATGACGTTGATGGCAGGGTCTGTGTGCAGCGTAAGCAGCACGAAGCCATGGATTTTGCATGCCACATGACAACTGTTGTTGTGTCGCAAAAATTTATGAAAATTATACTTTTTAATTATTTAAATATATGGGTGGCTTCATTACATCATCTTACATAATAACATATTTCTTCATCTCATAAAATTTCTACATAGTATACCGTGAGACACAAAAATTCACACATTGTAAATATTATTCGATTCTGCCGCCTTCTTTTAATTGTTGTTAGAACAAGAGATCGATTGGAGCAACTGCCTGATGAACGACAACCTAATAATTACCATCCCTTAACGTTACACAGCGGAGCACTTAATAATGGAAGACGATAAGCATTATTATAGTCGCTAACCTACCTGGACATTACTGAGGTGATGAACAGTTGACAAGCATAAGTGTTTTTTCTAACAACTGGGGCCTCTTTGAAGCTGATATAAATCCAATGGGACAACAAATAGATGACCTGATTTACGATTCCTTAAAGTTTAAATAAAGGACTTCGGCCAATAACCGCGTTTTAATAAACCCAAAATTCACGAGGATTATATGAAGCGGCCAGCCTTCTGAATAGACTTTTTAAATAAACTTTTAGACAATATTATTTTTTTCTTTTTCAGCTAAGGAAATATTGTGTAGCTAAGTGTTTATGAATGAATATGTAAAAACCAAGCTCAGGCAAGATTTTATAATTAGTTTGATTCCATTTTTATCATGATTTTTTTAATTGTATATATATTGTATGCTAAGTTAATTCATGTGAATGATTGTGACAATTACTGGCCAGAAGGAAGATATTGTCATTCATTGTTTACACTTGGGGCAACCATTAGCGTATTTTTAATTAGTGGCTAATTTCAATTATTATTTCCTTTAATTAAATTTTTTACTTTTATTTATCTAATAATCTTTATTTTACTTTTTTTAATCTAATTAATTATTCTAGTATTTTGCTTATCTATCCTTTCGTCCATGGTTCAAGTTTATACACCCTTTTCCTCCCTCCTTTCATTTATTCTACTTTTGGGTGGTCAAGGCGAAATCACCATTCATCATCAGGTCTCACCAGCCAAGTTCACAATAACGAAACTCCTGGAAGAAGACCATCCTAGAATGCATACCTCCAGCATCTGTGTGGTTTTTGTCTACAACAGAAATACCGACGTACTGCCTGACTATTGAAACCGATCCAAAAATATACTTCGGCGCCAGGTGTCTGGAAATGACACTGTGGCGAGAGGCAGTCTCAATTGTCCAAGTATACTCCAAGCCGTCCTAAGATGTTGCCGGTCATCTATCTCAAGGAATCTTGTAACTAGCTGCCGAAAATTCTAGAATGACCACTAAAACACTGGCGACCTGGTGCTATTGTACGTTCTGCAGCGACCCTAGTGTCAAATCTGTCAGTTGTGCTATCATAAGAGGCAGTGGGTCCATCGCATCGGCTTGGCGGGACCCGGGAGCTATTTGGTGACTGAAAAGTCTTTTTACTAGATAGCCTTGTCACCAAACTCGTAGGCACATTTTTTTGATCCCGTGTTGACCAGGTCAACTTTTTCTAGCAGTGCACTATTACTTAGTTAATATGTGAGGACAAAGAAAGTCCAGGGGCCCACACTTCGTCGTCGGCCACCCTATGTGGTAATTATGCCCTTTGCCTTCCTTTCTGTTTAATTTAATATAATTAAAAAAAACTCCTTGTGTCCTAGTTTAATTTTGTTAGGATATTTATATATTTTACTTTAATTAATTGGCTCAGATGAATAACTGTTCGTAGTCAAACCCGAAATTGGATAGTATATAATGTTTCATTCATGGTAGCAAAACGATGTTTAGAATGAGGGTAATAGCTTGGGTAGTTGGTCAAATTCTTATTATTGTTGAATGCGGAAAGAATTCTAATATGTAAATGATTGGTTGGGGAATCTGATCTCCCCACTGTAACTTATGTATTCGGGGTATTAACCCTAGGTCTATCACCTGCATGGGCGTAGGTAGAATTTTTTGAAAGGGTGGGCAAAGATTACTTCAGAAGAAATAAAAAACAATACATTAAAAATTATCATGATTAGATTAATTGATGAATTAATTCAATTGTTTAATTAAATGAGTATTTAAATTATTTGATTAAATAATTATTTAAATTATTTAATCAAATAATTATTTTAATTATTTAATCAAATAATTATTTTAATTATTTAATTAAATAGTTAATGTGACTATTTAGTTAAAAATATTTAAATAATTTATAACCTTAAATTTTAATTGACACTGTATACATCTTGTTTATCAAGTTTTTTAAACTAACCTTTAGACTGGGTGTATAAAGCTTGATGTCACGATTAAATTATTTCAGGTACATATTTTAGCATACACAAAACCATTTTTTTTTTAAATCAGATATGGGAGAAACGTATTTATAGGCAGAGATGCCGGTACTCTAGATCGTCATGGACCAGGTTGGGAATCACTGATCTAGATAATGCATTAAAACTTGTCTAAATCAGCCACCACTTGTTCTTCTAGAAAACTAACCGTTTTGTGGGGTGGCCAGTGCCATATTTCCCAATAGGCTATAGACTAGGGCGGCAAAATTTTGTGTATTGAGTCTGATATAACAAAATCAATACCATACGATGATATAATCAGATGTTTTGCCGAGAAGAAAGCTAGACGTCATGCTTTCCATTTAAATACCAGTGTTCGATAGGCTTTTATTTTTTGCTAAAATTAAAATTTATTTCAATAAAATTGAATTTGATTTATTATATACCAAAAAGGAATAATGCTTCAATATAAGTTAATATTGTTTAATGTTTATGTTTCAATTTATGAGTTTGTTTTTCAACATATTTATTGTCAATACAAAAGTTTTGCGAATATATTGAATGTAGCATTTTTTATGTTCCTATCATTGATTGATTGGGGGGTGGGTAGCGAACGGGTAGGAAATGGCGGCAAAATGGTAATGCCACCCATGAGAGTGGCCGCAGAACGTTTCTGATGTTGAACAGTTGAAGATTGTAAAACTAAATTTGAATTTCCATAATATCCCCACTGCATTAAAAACATGTATATCAACGTACAAACATACATAAAACCGTACATACACGTAAGGATATATAAATAAGCTTATGGAATTGATAAATTTTGAAAATAGAAATGTTGCGTTAATTTATTTTACCGAACAATTTATAAAAAATTCAGAAATGATAAGGTGTGATATATATACGCATGAATATTTATATTGACAAATGTTTAGGGGGTGAGAACTCTAATTTGACGCATTTACATACTTTGTCTCTAAAAATTTTCAACGTAAACTTTTCACGGTTAATAAAGGTGAAACATGTATGAAAACATAATTTGTTTAGAAACTGATACATTTAAAAACACGTAAATTTTCACCTTTATAATGTCAATCAAGATGCCTGCTCTTAGCTTTATTCATTATGAATTTCACGGAAAACAAACTTTGCTATTGAAACACAAATATATATATATAGCTACTCAAATTTATAATAGAATACAGAAATTTTTAAATTTCTGTATTAATAGATTCTGTATTAATAGATTCGAAGTATATCGGATATAACGACGCGACTTGACAGTTAGAACTATATGTGTTAGTTATTAAAATTTAAGTGTTATTCTAATCTTGTTTATTTACAAATGTCTGAGAAATTTTTATTACTGCTAAACCTGAATATTAAAGATAGTGAACTTAAAAAGTGATTTATTAATTGAATATCACGAGGGTCATATTCTTAAGGGGCCCATTCTATTTTTTCAGTGTAGAGCCCACAAAACTCTTAAACCGGCACTGTTCTGAAGTCATTAGTATAATATAATAAATACTATTTATTACATTTGTTTTCTACATTATATACTTTTAGTATTTTCTGCAATTTTTTCAATTTAAAAAACTAAAAAAGTACTATGTGTGGCTATAACATAATATAAACTGAAATTAAATTCATTATAATTATGTTTTTATTTAATTTGGAAACCAAAAAGTTTAATAAATTTTACTATCAAAATAATTTATAAAACTCTAGAGTGTATTGCTATAGGCTACTATGATTTTAAAAAGAGATCGGTTATAACGACCGAATTTGCATGGTTCCTTG
>QLNU02015360.1:47839513-47868481 GCA_006491805.2 Dysdera silvatica
TAAATATACAAAATTTCATTGCAATGGGGGTTACAACCCTCATCAACACACCCTGCATACGCCAATGTTGTAACGTTCCATTTTTCGCCTTCACCCTTTTTGTTTCCTTCACTTTGCAATCTCCAGAAACCCAGATGCGGCTATGGCTCTATTTTAACCTTTCTCAGTAATAGCCATTCATTGTAATCACGCCCTGCACTTGGACAAGTATAAGCCGATTTTCCAAGAAAAGCAGTATAGGACTAAATTTATGGATGCAATAACCAAGCACTTCAAATTCTTCAGATCGCTGGAGGTCAAAAGGTTCCTGCGACCCCACCAGTGACGATGTGTGAAAAACATCAGGCAGATATTTTACACCACATATATGAACTTTCTTTCCGGTACTGCATTTTAGTTTATGTGTTTTTTCTTCTTCCCTGAATGGGAAAATTGTAATAGTAACTAGAGTACTGGCGATCCTGGTAAGGACAGGACAAGAAGGGGGTTCCCCTTGGCTTCCCTTTCCAGAAATCCTGGGTTTTGCGGATAGCTTTTCTTTCATGATTACTTTTAAACTAATTATAGAGGGACAGTTATGTTATAAACATAACGCGTTCACCATTTATTTAATCTCCCTTAACTTATTCTCAATAATGTTAATTAATTAAAAATTTATCTATTTAATGTAAACTCCCCCTGTTCAAGCGGGTGTCGGCGGAATCACGGTATGGGCAGCATTTTCCTGGTATACACTTGGTCCCTTAGTTTCATTGGAAACATTCGTCAATAGATTCGTCGGCCACCTCGACATTGTTTCTGACAAGGTGAAGTCATTTATGGCCATAATGTTCCCTGATGGTGATAACTATTTCCAGCAAGACCATGTACCCAGCCACCAGGCTGGAATAATCTCAGATTAGTTTGCGAAATATGATTCCGAATTCCAATTGCTTGTATGGCCCCCTCAATCGCCACATCTCAACCCAGTTGAATATTTGTAGGACGAGGTGGAAAGATCTGTTAATAGCTTCAGAACACCACCATCCAATCTGAGAGAATTAAGAGCTTTCATTTTGTTAGTATGGACTATTATTCTTCCTCAATGCTTTCAGCAACTTGTAGAGTCCACGCCTAGAAGAATATCTGCTGTCATCAAAGCCAGAGGAAGTGCAACACGATATTAGTGCTGTGTAGCAGGGTGTTTCTAATTTTTTAGCCACTCAGTGTATATACTACATATCATGACTTTGCTGTGTGATATAAAGCAAAACCTTAATGTTCGTGTTTAGGTGTTGTTTTTCTTCTCATATAAATGTTACATAATATGTTATTGCTAATGCTACGTTACTTTTCATTACGAATGTTATATTATTTCTCAATGCTAATAATTTTATATTATTTCTTGTTTCTGATACAATATATTACGTTTTATTATCGACAGTGTATTATTTGTTAAAAGTTAATGATATACCCGCTAAAAGTCATCCTTTTAGATACAAAAGTTTTTTTTTTCTTTTTGACAAGAAGTTATATATTTATTCGTATTTATTAGGCTGTAATATTTAAGTTATTTTTCTTTTATAAATTGTATTTTTCATTCATTATCAATTAAGAGCGTTGGAATTTATTATGCAAATTTTATAATACGAGAGGTATAAAGGTTTTAATGGCCCTTAGCAGATACCGAATGGATGTGCAAAAGCAAGAGAAAAAGACCTCTATAGGGATTTAACGACCTTAAAATTTTTATTTTAAGGCCTCAAAGAAATGGGTTGTATTTTAAGTTTATTCTGCTTAATGAACACGTGCTCAGTTGATGTTTGTATAAATTTTAAAAAATAAAATATTAAGCAGTCGATGGTAAAATTCGATTAATTAATACGAAAAATTACATTTTTAGTTAATTCCCAAGGGTTTATGACATATATATTTTTTCATCTCGGGTTTGCAAGGAGTCTTCCTTCGTGGATCCTTGCCATGATGTAGTTTCTAAGAACTCGTGTGATTAAGCGCACGAGGTGGGAACATTGGTGACTGTCAAGGTCGGGTTAACGGTGCATAAAATGAAAACAAGTTACTCTGAGAATATATTTCAAAGGTTGAGAAACTCGGAATTTTCACGTGTGCACGGGAAAAAATTTTGCTATTCCATATTTATATGAAACATCACATGACATCGAAAAATTTTAACAATATGTGATTTTCTTTCTCATGGGACATTAAACAATATTTTAAATTTGTAACTTCTGTGCTTGGAATAGATATTCATAAAAAAAGCAGCTTCAAAACTGTTGCAATTATCACTTACTATTCTTTAAAAATGGACATAACAGAAAGTCTGGTAAGAGTTGAAAAGCGAATGGTGTGAATTTTCTCCGCTAATTTTTCATTAAAATAATTGTGCCTTAGAAAAGACGTTTAAAATTTGAAGAAAACAAAAAAGCAAACTCAAATTGATTGCTACTACAAGAGTTAATTCATGATAACTCAGCAACACGTTCAATATGTGTTATCATAGATTAAAATTGTATAAAAAGAACTATGGTTTTAATTACTTTTAAAGCGTAAAGAAGATTAGTAATTTAGCATTTCTTTGCATCAGATGTGGCATCATACAAATCCAAGAATATCGCAAATCTTTAAAAATAAATTTAAAAATTGTAAGACTATTTATATTTTTATAAAATTAAAAAATAGTGTAACTTTTTTTGAGTGTACGTTCTATGTTCCTTGTCACAAGCAAAATTCTTATTTTTACCACTTTTCTTGTTAATGTACCATATTTAATAAAACTCCATCGCCAATGAAGCAACCATTAAGTGAATTTGTAGGAATTAAACATATTTACCATAGTTTGATATATAACTAATAGTTTAAATCTTACACATTCGCTCAGTGCCGGATTAAAAAGCTTATGGATCGTATGCTTGAAGGAGAAGATGGGGCTCCCTAAAGACTGTGATCTTCGCGAAATTCAGTCAACAAATCTGACGTTTTCCTTTGAAATTCATTACCTCTAATAGTCGAGTTTATCAATAATGAAACTTGGACATTTGTATATGAACAAAATTAAAATAACTTAAAATTAAATAATATTAAGCTTCCTGGGGAGGGCTTCAGAAATTGCAGAACGTTAGGTTCGGGCCTACTTGGCGGCCTATATGTAAATTAGGCAGGGCGTTCGCTTAATGGTACTTTCAGCGCAAAATGATAAAAAAATGGAAAAAAAAACATTATATAAATAAAGTATTTTCATGATTTCAAGGTGGGGAGACTCATACCCCGATGTGAAATTTTTACTTCGTCAAATATTAAGTTTGGCACTTAGAGCGTATTACTATCTATTAAATTGTGATCTTATCCATTTAGATCGTAGAAGACCAATATAATTAAACAAAAATAAATTATCCAATGTGAAGATTTTTTATTAAATAGAGGGCATTTTGTGGTTCATAAAATGTGTTAGAGTTGCGTGATTCCCATTCAGTTATTTAGTTGCCGACGTTTGTTGCGAATATCAACTAATTTAATTAAGGGCGGTAAATTATTGGAACGCAAGCGAAGGGAATTGATGAGATAAATATTAATTCAAAGGTTAGGTTTTAAGCGCAATGTGACTTAAAATTAAATACACGTAATAATTCCGACACCCGCGTTTTTTTCTTAGTTCAAACTAGAGTTTTTTGTTATAAGAGAAAAAGAGGCATTGTCCCCGACCTAGAGTTGAACTAGGATCTCTCCAGTTGACCCCAGAGTGCCTTAACCATTAAGCCATCGAGGACAGGAACGAAGCAAATTTTCTCCGTATATGCATACATATTTATATATACATGCATCCGTGTATGTATATATATGTTATATATACACTCTATAACAAAAAAAATCGACGCACCAAGAAGGAATTGTCCGATTGCGATAAAAATTGGTGGATGTGAAGAACATACATAGAAAAAGAAACGATTAAAATTTCAGAACAATTGAATGATGAATGGAAAATGGAAAACGTTTCTCACAAAGCTTTTAGCTGTTTCTCCAATCCCATTTTTATAAACATGCGGAATATAAACTAAGTGATTAAAAAAATATAGAAAGGGTGTGTGTATGTGTGAACAATACAATATTCATAATATTTCCATTTTATCTATTACAATACTTAGCAAAAGCCACTAGACTTAAACAATAATACAAAATTTCTGTATGAATGCTTATATACGGAGAAAGGGGGCGTCGTGTCGTTCCTGTTCTCGGTGGCGTAGCGGTTAAGGCACTGCGGATCTAACGTAGATAGTCTCATTCCAACACTTAATCGGGGATGTCAATTTCATTTCTCCTGCACTTTAACAGCTCTAGAGTGAGCTCTAGCCTGGGTATAGAAAATTATTACGTATAATGAATGCTTATATCATAAATTATAATTCTTTCAAACACCGAGGCAACAGCTCCGACCTTAGGGTAAAATGTCTTACTGATACTCACCATATCACGTCTAAGTGAAAACCAGTTCCTTGTAAACGATGTCTTTGATGATGCGTCACCAAAAAATTTCGAAAGTTGCATGTCTATGAAGAAAGGCGACCAAGCAAATAGTTTTCCCAGCTTTACCACAAACTGATATCACACTGGGAAATTCTTTCACATAAGAATATCATTGTGGTCAAAAGATTTCCATTAATCTTCAATATAATGTCTGGATAGTATTTCAAACTTCCTTTGAAAACCATCATCCAACATAGATGTGTTTTTCATAAGCGTGACATTTTAAGAATAGATATCAAATTCTACATATTTTGTGTTTTATAGTTATGCAAAACCCAAGTTACAAATGGTGGACCAAAAATTGGAGCATTTTCTTGATATGCCTTCACAAAATACCATCTTTTGTTAAACAGTTTTGAACGATGGTCTATTTGTCTAATTCCGTCCACACAAAGGATGGCGAACATGACAGTAATGATTAATTTAAACATAACTGGATTTTCCTAAGTTATAAAGAATCATAAATGAATCTCGCTATAAGACTAAGTATTGAGATCCACAATTTGAAAAAAAAATGTTTTCTAACCAAATGAATGCACTGACGTAAAACACGTACTTTAAGTAAGTTATGCTTTTATTGAAAAGATTATTTACGTCTATAATATATGTAACTAGGTTTTTTATGGAGTAGAAAATTCTTTTGTTTCGAAATTTAGCTCTTTGTTTCCAGGACACGACTTGAAATTCAATAATTTTCATGGGTTTAAATAAAATTATTTATTTTCTTTGATTAATATAAAAAAATATATTTGTTCATTTGCGCGGAACAAAATTTAGGTTTGTACATTGCAATGTTATCTATGAGTCTTCATTTTTACTCTACCTGTAACTCTAGTTATAGATAGCAATTGAATTATTAATATAAGTTACGTCATACATATATATACAAAGCTTGACAAACCTAGTCGCTCAGTGGGTATTAGGGACCAGATTTTTACAGTTGGCAAGTAAAAAGTCTTTTCCTACTAGGTTTTCTTTTTGAGACCGGCGAGTACCTTCCATGTCTGGTATGTAGAGGTCATAGCGATTTGCGATTTGTCGAGCTCTGCGTATATACAGGATGTTCAGTCAAGACCTCATAAACTCTGCACGGCGCGATTCTTTGCAAACTTCTAAGCGAAAAATGTTAATGCGAAAATGCTAAGAAATCCATATTTTCTTAGTTATTAATGTTTTAAGTCCAGCCAATGAGAACAAAATTTAATCACCCATTTTCCTTGCGAGGACCACTTACAAAACAAATAACTAAACTCTGCCTATTATAGAGGAAACCGAGAACCTCACTGGCCTTCGAAATGATTTCCTTTTTTCAAGCACAACCCATTTTTTCTGAGAAAACTGGAATTGTGACGTAAGACCAATTACGTAGCTTTACGTGAAGTTTCCCCAGTTGGCAATTTTTCCGACTGTAACAATTAGCTTATTTTGAAAAACGTTTTATTTATTTATTACACATAAATACTTCATACACATTTTTCACTATATGCAACATCATTTAAAATACAATTTTTGCTATAATTAGTCATAACATCATAGATTACATATTCATCATTCCCTATTTTATACAATATAACAATTAAGAATGACGATTTTTGGTTATCGCAATATTGTGATTTAACAAATAGCTTAATAATTAATACTATATTATTTTCATAGATTAGGATAGATAGGGATTAGATGCTACGATACAAAAAACAAGCTGTAAAAGGAATTTACATAATTTTAAAGCATTTGATTAAGTTTGCATATTTTACGTCTCCAAATTGTGCTAAGGGTCTTCTGCGATGGAACCGATAGCTTAACGTGACTTTGGGACTACAATACACTTCCATTAAATCTAATATTTTAGAAGTCGAACCCAATCCAGTGGACTCGAAGACTGGGGTGGTTACTACTGGATTACTGAGGTACGCTATGTCAGCACTACGTATTATGCTGCTCGGGGCGAACATGTGTTTTGCCGCCTCAAAAGGTTCAATTTTTTTAAATAATTCTATTTTGCTGCCCCTAAAAGTCTGCCTTTCGGGGCGAATGCCCAGTTCGTCCCCGCCCCTTGGCGTCGGCTCTGGAGCTACGTACATTAGATCAAAAATAGATTTTTGCTCTCAAAGATTGCCTATCTCTGCCTTATTTGTTAAAAATTATCTATCATGTCAATAGTTTTTGCAAACAATAATTATTTTTTACAATCATTAAGAATTTAAACGTCAATGTAAAATGTTAATCTAAATTTAAACTCAAGCCTTTTTAATTTGTTGATTTTTTAATTTCTTTAAAATATTGATGTTACATGCTTGTGTGTGTTTACTGTGTGAAGTAAAAACTTCTTTTTTTTTTTTTGTTAATTATTTTTATGCATCTATTTTTTGCATTACTTACTGATACTTGACGAAAAACGAAATCTCAAAGGTTACCGTACGAAGATTACCGATAGGATGACGCAACTTCTGTAGGCTGGCGAAGAAAAATTCGCATGTGCGTTGGCTTTCAAAGTAAAATTACCGAATAAACGCTCAAAAACGTTTATTCCACGCCTTTTCGAAAACTCGATTTCTTCAATCCGTTTCAACCTTAGCTGGAAAGGCGTTAACAAATGAAAACGGCATGAGATTGGATAATCTTTAAACGTTAATAACTCGAAATATGGATTTCTCAGCATTTTCACATTAACATTTTTTACTTAGAATTTTGTAAGGAATCACGCTGTGCAGAATTTATGAGGGCTTGACGGGATACCCTGTGTATGTGTGTGCGTATATGCATGTGTATGTAAAAACCACTTTATACTGTAACGTAATTTTTTTAAGTATTTTCTTGTTCCTCTTCAGACATAATCATATGGCTCAACCACCTGTAACTTAACCATACATTATATCAACCAATTAGAAACGGCATCACCATAATACTCAGAAAATAAAGCTTAAACGACTAAAAAAAAAATTGGAGCAATCAGAATAAAAAATGAGAGAGGTACAACTATCCATCATTCAACTATCGATTCATCATTCAACTGTGAAAACTCAATGGAAACTTAACAGACCGTTATCAGTGAATGCAAAAGATGCAAAACTCAAATCATTCGCTTTCTAAGGATAGAAGTTTTAAAGCATAAGTCCTCATAGTCACTTCTTTTTTGCTATTGCGAAACTAATAGCAAGACAAGCACCACTTCCCGAAGGCCTAGTGACAGGTCAGCCTATTGATTTGGGCCGGATATTATGGATCGATAAGGTCTAGTACTTCACTGGTCTCCGTGCGTCTCAATTACTATTCTTTGCAGGAATCTCCAACCAGGTGGGCTGGACATGGTCTTCGTTCCTGAAGGAAAGCCAATGGAATACAGATGATACAGGAAGACTGAAATCCCGAATAAGAACAGCATCCAACTTAATAATGATGGAACAAGTGGTCTCAGTTCGTTTGATATTAATTACCACTTGTTCAATGTATATCCATCTACAATTAACATTGACGCTTAAACCACAGTATAAAAGTTTTAAGTTTTTAAAAGGAGTTACTCCCTCTTCAATTAAACGCTTAAGCGAACAGATGACTTTTGCATGCATCAACGCTGTTGTAAGACAAGCCACTCTCTACTATATCAAGACTCTTTACTGATCTAGATATTTATAATTTGCATGCTTTCCATCAGAACTTCTAATCCAAGGTGTGTCGAAATTCGCCTGGTAATGATCAGTAATTATGTATGGCGGATACCAAGTTTAGGTTGGGTGGAAAATTCCTAAAAACTTACTATGAACAATTTAAATGAATTTTGAATTTTCTTAAGCAACCCACCAGAGAAATTTCATTAATAAAATATTTTCCATCCTTAAAATATCATATCTGAACATCTAGAAATTCAAACCTCACCATATCTAGGGTGTTTCTATGTATTAACACCATAGATTTGCATGATACCATCACTTCAAAAATAAACAAAGCCGTAATTCAACAGGGAATAGCTGTTGTAACACTTTTTTTAACACTATAATCATTCCTATTATAATATTATCACCAAACATCTAATGATACTTTAGAGTATCAGACTAGTCCGACTAAGTTTGGTCTTTTCCTGATGCTTCCATCAAAGGTCAAGTTAAATAGAGTAGTGCAAAAATATAAATTTGAAATCGTTTTCTTGCTAAATAGCATGTTTTACCATATATCCATACTGTTGATATTATATAAATATATTGTAACAAATTATATGCTTGCTGACTGGTTGTTTCCTATGTCTTAGTTGTTGCAAACAAATATATAAAAATAAATAAATATTTTTAGATAAATAATTAAATACAACGTTCAAAGGCATAGCTTTCAATTTTAAAATGAAATTCAACGCGTTTTAAACATAGAAATCTATTTTTCATTAAAACACAACTCTAATACAGTATATCAACACGAAATACCTAAGTGTGTTGATATTTCATGCTATGTTGTTTGCGTGATAGCTGTCTCATCTATAGGTCGAAAATATATTGGTCATTTACGGCATTATTTAAGTGTATTTTAATTTGAAAGGTTTCAAGAAATTCTTACTCCTCTGAAAATCCAAATGAAAATACTAGATTCTTTAAATTTAAATTGATGCGTATTCTCACAACAATGATCGCCGATAGAAATCTTCTGAAATTCTGAAATTGCGCTTTTTCAACAAATATTAGTATTCTTTTTCCAAATGCTCTTTTTTACCGAGCAACAATTTCAAAGGACTTTAACAAGAATTGACCATATACTGCAATCTTTATTGTTGGCATATCACTATCTATTCTTGACAAAAATTAGCTATCGTCTGTTTAAAATACATCGAATATCATTTTATATCGCAAACAACTCCTTTGGATGCTGTTCATGATTTCATTATCTTCTGCATAGCATTACGTCGATTATTGTTGTGCTTCTTCTTATATTGATCCACGATTTTATTCTCAAATACAATGATATATAACAACTTGTCACTTTCACCTATGCTTGCATTCATTGCTGAGTATTTCAGTTGAAAAAACAACAACGTGAGGAATTTAAATTATTGACTACACGTCATGTCAGATGTATGAAATGTAACAGCAAAAATAAACTTTGAAGAAAAGTATAAAAATACTTTCTAACTGTCGTTTTCATTTGGAAAATATTTTTAAGACCTGTTTAATTAAGTTCAAGTCGTTGTGCTCACTAACGTGCATATTTATTATGCAAAAAGCATAATTTGTGAGCCCGTCTGGAAACACCTGGAGACAACATGACGTAATCAAGAGGCAAATTCCCCCCGACTGGTATTTCCGTCTCCTATAACAAAACGACAAATTATGTAAAATATGCCAGAGAGGAATTTTGACTTCTGCAATAATTGGAAGAAGAGGCTGCGGTTAAATGGATCTTGTGCGACATCTCAGAGTCATTTGGTATTTTACTCACGTGTTAATGGTGCCGATGTTGTAGTTCAAGGAATCCTGTAAGTAATTGAATATATTTCTAAGGACATCTTATATTGGAATTGGACCTTGTAAAAGAAATATATTTCAACCTGATACAATTAAATATACAAATTCTATATTCATGTTGAAAAATGGTCAAAATTGCATAAATAATTTTTGTATTTTGCGCCTTATATTTACGCTAACTGACGCCTTAATATAGCCTTCGAACCACGCTTTGTTTCCAAATCTTCAAATCCACAGAATTCAGACTTAACCTTCAATGCCAAGTCCTGACGTGGAGTTGTGGTAACACATTTGACAGCCGTATAGAAAACCGGAGTTTGAATTTAAATGGGGTCGAATACTTCTGTTTTTCCTACTAATCTGCAATCCGAGTTACAATTCTCAAGTGCCAGCGATTTTCAACCTGTGTGTCGCTACGCATTGGTATGTCGCCACACACTGGTGTGTTGCGAGATGAAAAATATTGAAATCGCTGCACTAGGAGGCAAAGGTTCAGGAAGCTGTAGCTTTTAATGCAACACAACTTAGCTATTCTTTTACCAATAAATATAAACTAAAACGTAAATGCAAAGCTACACATTCACCACTAAAACCTTTATAAATATATATAAAACGGTTATTATATTCTAAAATAACTATGCCTTATGCGGTATACTTCATGCCTATGCAAATCAAATGCAGGTAAGTTCCTTTATAATACGGGGCTCAGTGTCCAGCGAATTACATCGCGATTAAAGCGGGATCGCCTTAGCAAAAGTTGAAGTTATTTGTCGTCATTCAAACTTCGTATATTGGCCAACTACTATATCAATTTGCCTCTAAATATCATTAGAATGATTCATAGAAAATGCATTCGCAAAACTGCACAACGAAAGAAGGAATCTAATATGTCGTATATTGTGAAAAAATGCATTTTTTCCCCGTGTAAAAAATACGGGAGCTATATTTTCATTGTGTTCTACTAGGTTGGGTTGTAATGGGTAGTATCTGTAATAGAACTTACATAGACGTAGAGTTATGTGGGCACATGCCCCCGCCACAATAATGTAAAAAGAATTGCAATTTTACATATATTGTAATGTATAAATGCATATAATATATACTTGTGAACTCCCCCTCACCTCCAATAATTTTGAAAACTCTATGTTGCTGAACATGAATACAGCAAACCTAAACCTAATGACTCTGCCACTACTATTTTAATTTAGAAAACTATTTGTTATATTTATATAATACATTCCTTAAAGTTTCTTTCTAATGATGGTATAACATCGAGGCATAAAGGCTTTCATTTTATATGTCTTTTCGAAACGACAACTTTTTCACTTACAAAACACTTTTCGAATAAAAGAAATGTCGGTCCAGTGACAAGTGCAATGGAAATTATATTCTGTTGCTGATATGCGGCGCTAACTTTCAGTCACGTATGCTGATTATCAATCATTCCACAATTATATTTTATAATCGTGTAAAGCCGTTATGCAGTTAACCGGTTTTTAATTGGATTTCTTAATTTCTAGCAGCTCATCTTTCACCGACTAGACAAGGGAATTATGATTGAAGGAATGAAGTGCCACACTTTTCTCTCTCTCTTGGCAGGCAAAAACGTGTGACGGACGTGGGCGGTTGCCCAAAAATCTGATTTTTGCACTCATCGGATCGTATTCACGAATAAAGGCGGTCGTTTTTAACTGACGGCTCATGTTGGCTGCCTAATATATGAAAAAGAATGAATAAAGCCTTAAGCGTTTGCAGGTCATTCACGGCAGAAACGGCGTGACAGCCACGGGTGGCAGTGGATGAAGAAGAAAGCACACGAAAGTCCAAATCCGTGACCGAATCCGAAAGGGAAATTCCGCATCTTGTTTACTTTTTCCTATTTTCGATAGAGCGAAGATCCAGAGAATTCTCCGCCGTATTCTAATGCGATGAAAATGGTAGAAACCTACGGTAATTAGATTTCGTCTTGCAGGAAAGGTATTGATGATAATGCTTTGTTTAAAAGGAGTTATAAAAGTAACAGGAAAACAATCGTTTTCTGAAAGTGGCCGGTAGTAGTCAAAAATTCATTTGTAGAGAGCATCTACAAAAAACTCTACTGCGAACGTTTTTATTCGGTCTTTCTAGTAATTGCACTTTAATATATTTTCAGTCCATAATATGTATCCTACGAAATTTTTGTTTTAATAATTTGGTCGGTGAGCAAGTAATTGGTAAAACACTAAGTTGCAAGTGCCGCAATATACGAAGTAATGATTGACAAATTTCGCCTTTTTTTTTTTTTTGTGATCGATTTTAAATATTATACAACCACTTATATAAGAGGTGAATTTCCTGATATCAGTTTCTCAAATCTTAATGTTGAGAAATTATATGCTTCTGCATTAAGAATTAAGGATGTATCACATATACGTGGACATTGATTGAGTTTTACCGTTTATAAAATTATTTCAGTAATTTTTTGTTGACAAATAATGGATAGAAAAGAATTCAATAGATTATGCTACTATTAAATCAGCAAATTTTTGGATTAAGATTTTTATAGACCCTGGACAGAAAGGATAGAACAAGCCCCTGAAGAAGGCGGCCCTTATAAATTCTTCAGGGTCATTAATTAAAATATAGAATAAAAATTCTATATTTTTAATTTAAAAATAAGAATGGAATTTGGGCCTTTTTAGCGAAATTCAAAGTTTGCGGTAAAGCCACCTGACTTTATAAATTGTCAGCAATTTAAAGGAAAAATCAAGCAGAAAATAAAAAGCTTTTTAACTATTGCGGCTGCAGACGTCCGTAAGTTTCCAAAATGTGCTCATGATTTATATCTGTAGGCATATGGATTAAACAAGAAAGTATGGATCCAAATGACTAAATCGTAACATTTACGGAGTTGAAAATCTCCAGATAATATGACTAATGATAGTCAAACTATGGATATACAAGCATACAAATACACGAAATTCTTAATTATAATTATTCAGAAAATTAAAAAATTAAAATTGTAATTATGTTTAATTTTTAATAACATAAGGCCCTTCCCTTCCAGGGCTCAAGACTCGGGATTACTTTTCCTATACGTGTTGCTTTAAGAAAACTATTTCTTTTAAGATTACTTGGAGGTTTAGAGTTTTCTTTATAGGCAGCCGCTGTTCTTCGCTTTCATATATTTACTTTGGATCAAGCGCGGAAAAAGTGGGGAGGTCATAGGGTCATGACCCTCCCCAAAATATATTTTTTCACTGTAAAAAATTCCAACTTTCATGATAAATGAAGGGTGTTATTCCAAGACCATGGCAAATTCTGTCCTTGACCCCCAAATAAAAGTCTGTGTCTGCCCCTTGTTTTTATAAACTATTAAATTATAAAATTGCGATTTTTATGTATAAATATGTTAATAGTAACATCGCCCTTGACATCTCCTCTTTTGACCGTCATGCTCATGTCTATCATACACGATTTACGAGGGAACTGAAACCAAACCCTGACAGAACGGATAGTGGGCTTTCTCGTATTGAGGCGTCTGGTCCCCGAGTATGGAACTTGTTACCTTATAATTTACAATCATGTGGTTCACTGCTTTCGTTTAAAAGGGAATTGCGTACTTATTTAAATAACCATTAGATACCTTTTATTGGCGTAAATGTACACTTGTTCTGATGTTTCATTCCTCTTTGCGTTTTGGCAGCATGGTCTTTTTAAGACTGATTTAGTATTTTTCCATTGCTGCCCAGGTAATTTGCCGAAATCTCTTGTCATGAAAATAAAAATGCATGATAGGTTTTAAAATCGTTATTACGTATTTTTTATATTACGCTATGTATTATTTACTGTATTCTTTATAATATGTATTATTTGCTATATTTTTTATGTATTATTTATCGCATTCTTTGTTTTCATTGATTGTATGCTACGGCTCTTTGAAACCTAAAATAAAATAAATTAAAAAAAATCCAATACTGATGGCAGCTCATGCCTAACTTGAAAACAGCAATTTCAAAAAGCCAGTTTTAATTTTTCGAGATCCTTAAAATAACATGTATCACATTAAATTAGTATATTCGTTATTTAGAAAGTTCTTTTCACATCTAATAATAAGCCTATATAACTATAGACAAATTCAGATGTCAGGGACTGCATCATTTGATATTTGTTTTTATTTTGAGGTCATATAATTCGATTTTAAAACAATCAAAATTATAATTTTATGCTAAAAAAGATCTTAAATTCAAACTCTTTGATATTCCAAATTATTTCGGATTGAAAATATGCTTAAATCGCTCTGCTCATCCCAGTTTGTTATAGTCATCAAAAGCAAGCACTTTTACACATCTTCAAAAAATAGATAAATAGAACAGAAACAACGAAAACACAAATATGTTATATTGATTAATACACTACTGTAAAAATAGTAACTAAATGATAAATAATTATACGGTATTTTTTAAACTTAAAGCAAGGTTGTCGCGGTTTCGACTCGTCACCTCTTCTCGTGCCTCCCTAAAGAAGTTCTGCACGATACTTGTAAAATAATTAAAATCTTCATGTGCGTAATTGCAATTATGATTATGCATCGATTAATAATGAGGCATTTGTTGTCAGCTGTAATAATCAAGAAAGACCAGACGTGCTTAATAAAAACGTGATCACATTATTTGTTTGTCAGAGTTAATTAAAATAGATGAGCAACTGTTTTGGGATTTTGAAACTCCCGGTAGCCTGTGCAGGGTATCTTAAAAAGTAATTATGCCTTTCAAGTCATATTAAATCAAACTGTAAATTTGAACAACAGCGTATGATATGCGTATTAATTTGTTAAATATTTAGTGTGTATAAGTGTATTAATGTCGCCATTGTCATGGTCATTAAGCTAATGAAAGCGTTCCTCCGATGTAATCAATTGTATTTGCAGGATTATTATTAACTATGTTACTGTGACTTCAGCAACTGGTTTATCAACAATACATAATCTCATTAAATCTATTACTCCCGAGTATATCTTCAAAAGTAAACAAATATATGCAAGAAATTATTAAAACCATATACACTAATATTAATTGTACTTTCTGGATGCATAAACCAATTTTTATTTAAGTAACCTATAGGCTCGTTTCACAGTTGTATTTTCCATTTTACTATCTTCACCGATGCTTGCTGTTTTTTAATGACGAGACAAATTACGTATAAAATTGCACAATGCATATTAGGTAACACCACATTTATCTAACAGTTATCTGTATGTTGTTTCAGCCGAACAATAGCATGCAAACGTCGAATCTGACTTATTCTGAATTTAAATTCATTGATGTATAGAAGACATTTTAAAAAAATGTCGAATTTAGGGATCTGAAGACTAGTATACATATATAGGGATTTTCCTTTTCTTACGAGTGGATCATGAAGCGATATATATATATATATATTATCAGAGAAAAAATTGTCACCACTATATTAACTAATAATCCCTAATCACCTGCTCGTTAATGTTTGCATAATCTTTTCTGACTATTAAGGGTGATGGGTATTGAATGTATTCCCATCACATCGATTTTTAATTCGGCGGGGAAGGCATGTGACGGTACAGCACGCCCCGTCCCAGCAGAACACTAAACAGACCCCTCTTAGGAATTTCTGAAGAAGTGGGGGGGATGCAGATGAAGCGGGATATCTTCGGCGGGATGAAGGAGGCGAGAGAGCAGGCCGTGAGGACACACGCCTGTCCCTCCGATCCCATCTTCGGGCCCTGTCCGTTCTTGTATAAGAGGAAGCTTTTTCCGAACGCATGTGATTCCATCCCCAAACCTTGAGATTTAGTGCCGTTATACTGATACCATCATTGCATATACGTAGTACGAATAAAGTAGCTGATTAATCACGGTGGTGTACGCGTTTGTGCTTTACTCTGCGCGGTGCATAAACCACCTCACACTATGGATACCAAAGGATAACCTACGTCTCCTCACACGCCGTAGATACGAAGTGGTGCCTATAGGCACCTGGTGGCAGCAGATACCTTACCCATCACCAACGCACCGAAGGTAGTGGAATTAACACCTTTCCGGACGCACAACATTAATCAAAATATTTTGCTGAAAGAATAATTTTAACCACACATTTCAAGCGAGATGATAGTTATGTTCTAATTGGAAAATTATTTAAAAGTTCCTTGCTTTAAATAAATTTTGCACCGCAACTATTTCATTTTCCATATGTCCCTTGATTTTCAAAAAAAAAATTTTTTTTGACGCATTCTATACTTTATTTATCTTAGGATTGCCATTCTAAGATTGACACAACGTTATATAAATAATAATAAATATCTATTCTCTATAATTAAAGAACGCTTCTACTTGAAATTCAAAAGCTGCTGAAGCACATTAAATCTTCCAAAACCGTTTTAGGGCCAGTGAATGGAAAACTAAATGAAAGTTTGCAAATACACCCCTTTTTAGCCTGGTTTAAACTTTGGCTATTTTCTCTCAGTTACTTTGCAGAAACGAGCAGTGTTTTGAAATTAATAAGCACATGCGTATTATAAAAGTGCATAATTTGTTTTATGTATCGTACATGAAACAGAACAATTCCCGAAAAAGAGTAAAAGCATTTTCTGAGTGCAACGTGAGCTTTAACGGATGGGCTAACTGGGCCCGGATCCAAGGGGCCCCAAATTTGCAAAATCTATTTATCGTATATTACATTTTTCGTATGACAAACATTGAGTAAATAAAAACTAGTGCAAAAAGGGCTCCAAAATGTGATCGAATCCAGGGTGTAGGAATGCGTCAAGATGTCCCGTGTAGTGTAATGAAAATTAAAGCACACATTCAATATCATAAATAATTTAAACTTCGTTTTTCAGCGCATCATTGAGTGATTCAGCGCATCACTTCGTTAATTATTGACAATATACGGGAAAAAATATATATACAGTCGAACCTCGTTAAAATCAACTCCAAAGGGAACAGAAAATCTGTTCGTATTAACAGTAATTCGTATTATCCGTAAAAGATAGGGGAAGGATCGTATTACGGTAATTTTTCTCATCTTTAGTCACCATATACACATTTTGTACAATTATATATATATATATATATATATATCATCATCATCATCATCATATTCAACCATTATCTATCCACTGCTGGATGAAGGTCTCTCCAAATGCTTTCCACACAAGTCTATCCTGAGCAATTCGCTTCCACGTCACCCCAACCTGTTTTCTTATTTCATCCACCCATCTAGTTTGAGGACGTTTTCTAGGTCTTCGATGGTCTCTTGGAATCCAGTTCAGAATTTCTGTTGTCCATCGTTGATCAGTTCTTCTTGCAATATGCCCAGCCCATCGCCATTTCAGCCCTTTTACTTTAACAATGATGTCCTCTACTCTAGTTTGCTCTCTCACCCAAGTGTTCCTTTTTCGATCTCTCCTAGTTATTCCAAGCATGCACCTCTCCATGCTCCTTTGCGTTGTCTGTAACTTTCGTATTGCTCCAACTGTTAGACTCCATGTCTCTGATCCATAAGAGAGGACTGGCAATACACACTGGTTGAAGACCTTTCTTTTTAGACACAAAGGCAATTTCCCCTTCAGGATAAAACTGTTTCTTCCAAATGCACTCCAGCCAAGTTTAATACGTCTGTTGAGTTCTTTCATAATGTTGCCATCCATTGAAATCAGCTGGCCAAGGTAAATATATGAATCAGCAATTTCTAGCTCAGTGTTGTCAACTTGTATTTTTGTTTCCTCTACAAAATTATTGAACATGATCTTAGTTTTTTGTAGGTTCATCTTGAGTCCAACTTCTTCACTTCTAGTTGAGAGCTCTTGTACCATGTCTTGGAGTTCTAATGGGTCCGTTGAAAAAATAACAATGTCATCAGCAAACCGCAGATGATTTAAATATTCACCATTTATTTTTATTCCCTTGTTATTCCAATTTATCAGCTGAAAAATCATCTGTAAAGCAGAAGTAAAAAGTTTTGGAGAAATGGTATCTCCCTGCCTCACCCCTTTGCCAAGTTTGATAGTTTTGGTATCTTTATGTAACCGAAATTTTGCACTTGCATTTTTATACACACGTTTCACCATGTCAATGTACACATCCTCAATGTCTGTTGATCTTAAAGAGTTGATGACTGCTGATGTTTTTATAGAGTCAAAGGCCTTCTCATAGTCAATAAATGCAACACACAATGGAAGTTCATATTCATGTGTTCTTTCAATTAATTCTCTTAATACTTGAATATGGTCCACTGTACTGAATCCACTTCGAAATCCAGCTTGTTCTCTTGGTTGAGCTGCATCTAATTTTTTCTGCAGGCGATGTGTTAGAACTTTTGTGAAGATTTTATAAATAGCAGGTAACAAGCTAATTGGTCGGTAATTTTTCAAATCCTCTTTATCACCTTTTTTATGCAAAAGAATTACTGTTGCAGAATCCCATTGGTTTGGTATGTTACCGCTGTTAAGACATTTGGTAAAGAATTTTGCAAGTATGTCTTCTACATATTCTCCAGCTTCTTTTAGGATATCTAATGTAATACCATCATCACCAGGGGCTCTTCCTTTCTTCATATTTTTTATTGCAAATGAAACTTCTTCTTTTAAGATTTTAGGAGCTGTTCCTTCGACTATTTCAGTGTCTTCGTTTAATCCACTGTTACTTTCATATAGTTTTTTGTAGAATTCTTCAACTCTTCTAAGTATTTCTTCCCTATTTCTTGTTACGGTGCCATCCTCTCCTTTTAATGCAATGATGTGTTTCTTCCCAACAGATAAACTTCCTTTAACAACCCTAAGGCTCTTGTTATTTTCAATGGCTTTCCTTACTAGCTCACAGTTGAATTTTCTTATGTCTTCTTTCATGCTTTTGCGCAGAGTTTTACAAAGTTCTATGTACTCAATCCTGGAACTGGTATTTCGATTGTCCACCTTCATATCTCTTCGCCTTTTCATGAGCTGTTTCGTCTTCTCAGATAATTTGCTATTGTGCTTTTTACAGGTTACACCACCAATTTCCCCAGCAGTTTCAACTATTGTCTTAACAATGTTTTCATTTGCTTCTGAGATATCACTTTCATCAATAAGTCCTTCCAGTGCAGAAAAGCGATTTTTTAATTCCAACTTGAATGCCTCGGTATTTACTTTCAGTTTCATTAAATCCACCCTCTTACTTTACGTAATTTAATTAACGTTTAATTTAACGCACCAAAGTTTAATTTAGCATTTAAGCACTTGCATCTCACCATCGGATGATCACTCCTGGTAATACCACGCCAACCGGCATCTTGGAAACTCTGCAAAGCAACCAAGATCCTCAATGAACATACCCTGCCACTACACCTACAGAAACACAACTCCCTGCATGAAATACACACCGCCATATACTGTGCAGCAGTAGCGGCATCACGCGCCAATGGGTACGAAGTAAGGAACGAAGGCCGAAGTAACAGAGGAAACAAAGCCCAACCACCATGGCAAGTGAGACTGCAAAAAAGAATAGAAGAGCTCCGCAGCAGCATAGGGCGAATAACCCAGTACATGCAGGGAAATAGGGGTAAGAAATTAGTGAGGAAAGTGAAGATGGCCCTTAAGAGAAATAGGATTCATACAAGACACGAAGAGCCCAATAAACACATCAGCGAATATCTGGATACCCTCAAACAAAAACTGGGTGTATACGCCAGAAGACTCCGAAGATACAAAGACTATACCAACAAAAAACAACAGAACATGCAATTCCAAGCAAACCAGAAGGCCTTCTACAGGAAGCTTCGAGAGACCCCAGCGAACAAAGACAAGTACGAAGCCCCAAAGCCAGCAGAAATAGAGACCTTCTGGAAGACACTATGGTCCAATGAAGTACAGCACAAAAGCGCCCCCTGGATTCAGCAAGAAATGGAGGCTACGAGAGGAATAGAGGAGATGGAGTACACGGGCATCACGATAGAGGAACTCCAGCAGGTAATCCAACGTACGCACAACTGGAAAGCACCCGGTATTGACGGCATACACAACTTCTGGTACAAGAAATTTACCAGCGCCCATGGCCCATTAGCCAAGGAACTTACGGCGATAATTGAAGACCCCAGCAAAATGCCTGAATTCCTCTGCAAGGGAATAACTTACCTCCTACCGAAGGACCAGGATACCAGTAACCCAGCGAAATACCGACCCATTACGTGCCTTAACACCCTGTACAAGATACTCACGGGGTGCATCTCTGAAAAAATAAGCCGGCACAGCGAAAGCAACAACTTAATGACGGAAGAACAAAAGGGATGCCAGAAAGGGACTCTGGGATGTAAAGAGCAGCTTACCATCGACTCAGTTATCCTGGAACAAGCAAGAAAACAAAAGCGAAAACTCAACACCGCATACATAGACTACAAGAAGGCTTTCGACTCTGTTCCGCACTCGTGGCTCCTTGAAATACTCAGCATATACAAAGTGCATCCCTCAATCATCCGATTCCTACAGAGCAGCATGAAACAATGGAGAACCCGGTTACAGCTAAACACGCCAGACAGTAAAATAGAAACGGCCGAGATCCCCATCCGCCGCGGAATCTTTCAAGGAGACGCACTAAGCCCCCAGTGGTTCTGCTTGGCGTTAAACCCCTTGTCAAGGATGCTGAACACAAGTAAATACGGATACATGCTGAAGAAAGACAAGAGAAACCTACATAAAGTCTCCCACCTCATGTACGTAGATGACATCAAGCTATACGCGCCAACAATCACCCAACTCCGACAACTCATCAGTATAACAGAGACATTCTCCAAGGACATAGGAATGGAATTCGGCCTCGATAAGTGCAAAATACAGAAGAATAGCAAAGAAGATTTACCAGGCATCGAACTCGAAGACGGGAGACTACTGAACGGACGAGGTAGAACCTACCTACAAATACCACAAAGGATAATACAAAAACATGGCAGAGGCCACAAGAAAGTCAAAGGTCCGGCTTCACCATTCCAAGAAAGACTTAGAAGCATTGTGAAGACGAAACTGAGCGGGAAGAACACCACGCAAGCCATTAACGCATATGCGGTACCAGTGCTCACCTACTCCTTCGGGATCATCAAATGGTCCAACACTGAACTAGAACAACTCCAGCGGAAAATGAGAACCATCCAGAGAAGAGCCGGACAACTACACCCTGCAACGGCAATTGAACGGCAAACACTACCCCGGGAAGAAGGAGGACGCGGACAAGCGGACCTCAAAGACTTACATGACAAGCAGATCCAGAGCATGAGGCAATACTTCCAGTTGAAGAGTCCCCGATCGCCACTCATCCAAGCCATAATACAAGCAGATGCAAATTACACGCCACTAAACCTGTGTAGTACCGAAGAGCGTGTCCTCGAAACAGCCAACGAACAGAAACTGAGAACTTGGGCCGGAAAACCATTACATGGCAGGCACTACAATGACCTACAGCAACCACACGTTGACAAGAAGGCATCAAATTCTTGGTTGGCCAAAGGCACTCTCAGCTGGAACACAGAAAGGATTCATGCTTGCTAGCCATCCAAGACCAAGTAGTCGCAACAAGGAACAATCAGAAATTCATCTGAGAAAAGATATAGAAAGCGACAAATGCAGACACTGTCATGCGGCATCGGAGACAATCCAACACGTGATGGCAGGATGCAAGATCCTTGCGCAGTCAGACTACAAACATAGACACGATCAAGTAGCGAAAATAGTCCACCAGAAATTGGCAGCGAATGCTGGCTTTCTGACAGAAAAATGTCCGTACTACAAATATGAGCCAGAGACCGTGCATGAGAACGAAACACACAAGCTTTACTGGGATAGAGCAATCATAACAGACAAGACAGTCCCACATAACCGTCCTGACATAACCCTCGTCGATAAATCGAATAAGACCACGTACTTAATCGACATAGCAGTACCCAACACCAATAACATACAGACAACCTACACAACGAAAATCACCAAGTACCAAGATCTCAGACATGAAGTACGAGATATATGGGGTATGGAAAAGATCTTCATCATCCCGTTAGTCATCTCAGCAACAGGGATAGTACCAAAAACGCTTGCGACGAATTTGGAGATACTCAACATTGACCCAAACACCTACATTGAAATACAAAAAGCCACAATCCTAAACACGTGTCACATTGTCAGGAAGTTTCTAGACATGGCACATTAAGAAGTGATGTAAAAAAGAGGCTTGGGAACATGGCGCTCTGCCCGTCCCAAAGCCTGTTACCGCCAAGAATGGGCGAGGAAAAGCACCTTATATATATATAGACACACACACACATATTACTTGACCTACAAAACACAATATTTTAAGCAATGAGAATAAATCATCCATTGAGCCCTAAGTTGGTTATACGAAATTATATTCACTTAGAACTCCTTATATGAGTTCAATTGCATTTAATCCGGTACCAGTATTAAGGCATATGTATATAAATAATGCTGCATTAATTGTTTTTGGTTAAATCACAGTATTGTGATTATAACCAATTGTCATATTACATTATAAAAATTGCCATACATGATAAAGAATTGTCATATTACATGATAAAGAATATGAAAGCGGATCCAATATTACGAATTTCCTCATATATAAATCTAGAAACAGATTTGAAGTTGAATATTTTAATGATCTGATGACGATGAAACATCTTTCATCAGTGTGAGAAATTAATTTAGATAGTGCTTATAGTCAATGAATTTCTAATAAGGACAAATAAGCAAAAGTTCACGAAGCATAAAGCAATTCTCTTTCTTTGATTGCATACAACTCAGTTAATAAATAAAATTTCCCAAAAGTGCGTAATTTTAAATTTCATTGCAAATATTCTTATTATGTACATGCCAAAAACTGTATGCTGCAAAGTAGTTGTATGGTGGTATGAAACTCTTATGCACAGTGCAGTATCAGCCACTTTTAGCAGCGAAAAAATTAAAAAATATTGTTCATGACTGAATACTGCACGTGGAATCAATGCATTATTGCTAACACATTAAAGGGAACGTACAAAGTACTAATGCAATGACAGTAGCACGTCGTCGAATGCTCATTTACATGTGATTAAACATTTTTTTTATAATTACGAGATATAATCTATAATGTAGCTTTATTTATTTTTCACTTATTTCTTTCCAGAGTGTTGAAGTCTTGAGCAGAATTGGAGGTTACATGGGTATGGGTATATGGCTTGGTGTATCGCTTATTGCAATATCTGACTTAGTAGAAACATTCATTATACTTTGTGGAAGTTTAAAAAACTTGCTGAATCTAAGGCGTAGAGCTAAATATCGTAAAAAGAAGAAATTTACGAGAAGTATAAAAATATTAAACAGAAATAAAACATTTGCTATCGATCGTTTCAAATAGAATCTGCAATTGTAAATGAAATATTTCGATTTTATTATTAATGATAGCTATATAGGTTATAGTAGTCCATCGCATTTGTCTCAGCAAGTTTTTTATCCTCAATAATGCTGTCCCATGAATTAAATACAAATACAGCAAAGCCTTGTTTTAAAATGACCCGACCATACAATTATTTTCGAATATGATCAGTTCTCATTTATATAATGTCACATTTATTCATAGGACGAGTCGTTGCAAACTGTCAAGACAGTTTTAGCGACATGACGTTGTTGACGGTACTCAAACTGTTGTGAAGTTCGTTGGACTCAGTTAATTTACAGAGTTGTAAGTCACTGGACCTGCACTTTAATGTGAATTATGTGATGTGCATGGAATGAAGTAAAAGAAATTACACCTATAGGCATTTAATCACTTAGAAATTGACATGCTCGTTTTTAAAAATATCTTTTAAGTAAATTCTAGCTCTGCCAATCAATACACATCTCATAGAGAAGTGAAATCATTGAGAAATTATCATAGAAAAACTATTACAGAAAAACTACCACAGGGAAACTATCATAGATAAATTATCATAGAGAAAATATCATAGAGAAACTTTCATATAGAAACTATCATAGAGAAGCTATCATAGAGAAGCTATCTCTATGATAGAAGCTATCATAGGGAAATTGTCATAGAGAAAAATAAGCAAATTACCATTCAAGCTTCGTTAGATACACACTTCTTCTGTAAAAGAACTGAATTCTCACAAACCACGTTAAAACTTCCAACACGTGTAAGTTTATGTAACTTTGAATTTCGTTTTTTGTGAATTAATTTATTTCAATAGCGAACATTGCGGCTTCTTTTACAGATACAGCGTTGTAATTTTGATAATTTTAAACACGTGCTTTTTAAAGCGTAAATTTATACTTTTAATCATTCACGTATTGTATTTTACATAAAAAAACATGTTACTTTCATTTCGTTGTTTGCGTTTTCCATGTTGTTGCAATTTCTATAAACAGTAGTGCACATAAGGCTTGCGAAAGGCTATCAGTATTTATCTGAAAGGAAGACTATATATGCTGACCATCAATAAAGATGTATGAAATTTCCAAAGTGGATAATTTATCTGCATTTTAAGAAAATTATATATTTTTCTGTTTCCTGTGTAATAAACAGAAGTTAGTGAGCATGACATCATGACTGTCATTTATCAACTAACAAGGGAACCTCGCGAACTGTCAAGGCTCGATTTTTCTGAATTTCGGTTTATAGGCCAATATGACCGAGTAAATGAAAGATCCAAAATCAAATTTGGCCCAATCGACCTGGGGGTCGAGCTACGGCCCACTGAAAATAGAGCTCACCCTACAATGATGCTTCGCTGCATGACAGGTGAAAACAGTGTTTTGGCGTGCTGAGCAAGCATTAAGCGCCGAAAGTTTTACTGTGAGTTACTTCTATTCATGTTAGAAGTTTAGCTTTCTACGTCTTGTAGAAGTGAAGTCCTGGCGCATCGGAAAAGCTGAGGTTCCTTTGCAAATAATTTTAGAGGCACTTTCCAAAATCAATTAAAATTATTTACCGCTGCAATATTGACATATGAAACTGATTTGAATTATGAATATGGAGTATTTATGTATGAAAATGAATTTATGTAGATATGAAAAAAAAAATTTTGAGTTACCTAACTGCGGGGGTTTCCAGAGTTATAACTGCGCTCTTGGCTGTGATGAACTTAAAACGCTTTTAATGGAAATGAAAATCAATAAAAAAAATGAGAAAGCATAATAACTTTGAGCAATGACTGCAACAAATGAATGAACTGACATCACAGTCCATTTCGTGACACACTTGGTCCGTGAAATTAAAACAAATTTCTTGCACATTGAAGAATTTTTCAGACTTGGGTACCTGGTACGTTGATTTCCACCAAGCATAGATTATCATATTTCGGAATTTTGGGGAAGACAGCTGATTGTGAATGAGCGAATGCAATTTTGTGATGTTATTCCTTTCTGATAAGCTGACATAATCATAATAATGCGAAAGGCAAAACCGTGTTAAGCGTTTAGCGAAATATTTCCATTGAAGAAAAAAATATACGTCGTATGACTGTATGAGTGCTATCCCTCCAGGTGGTGTAATCATCAATTTCGATTGCTCTGAAAGACTGGCTTGACTAAATGCATTATCAAATATATTTTCGTCCATTTGACCTGTCCACGAATCCATAATTAATAGAACTTTTGATGTTACGTTCGGTTTGAGTACTTCGCTGAGGAACATCTTATGTATTTCGGTAGAGGTTTTACCACTTTTGGAACATTCCAGAATAACATTAGGAGATTAAATAACTTTTCCTGTACCCGTGGATCGAATACACCCTTTGGTTCCTGATGGATGAGCAGAAATTGTGGTAATAATTGTCCAGCAGCAGAAATGATAGGTCGGATTATTACGGAATGGGATATGGCGTGAGAAGATTGAATGGTATTCGGAGTGTGCTTTTCCCCATTAATCGACAGAGTGCGCGTAGATGCCAGATCTTTAGTGAATCCTCCGTGGTCGATGTCTAAAACCTCATCAAAAGAATAGTTGCTCATTGCATCTGTAACTATGTTGACGAATTCTATAGCTCTATCTTCCAAAGCCGTTGTGTGCATAGTACGTACAGGCATAACGAATTTGGTGACTCTTCTACTTGTTATGCCACGCTCTTTTATTAAAATTTTAATAGAAAAGCATCACTTGCGCTAAAGTTTGTGAGATTTTCTCTCATTGCAATGCTCAGAAACCATAACTTTAAATCGGAATCGTGAACTGTTAATAAAGCATATTCCCGGCATTTTTAAACTTCTCAAATACTTCGTCTTTCATCCGTAACAGTTTTTCACATCTTGTACCCTGGGAAGCAACATAATCCCGAAAGCGATAAATTTGTCGACGTGAAAGTGTGTTGTCTTTAAAGCGATGCTGTATGCTTTTCAAGGAACGTAGTTTTCCTGACCCACTCCATGGAAATTCTTTTCATGTCTTCTAATGTGTAAGTTACGCGTGACGGCAAATTAGTTTGTTCATCCCATTCCTCATCATTCATTTCATTATATCTGTATTGCATTATACTTCATTTCATTTAAACAAATATCTAGTGTATTCTCGTCATTCATTTCGTATGTTAACCCACTTATCAAAGTTTTGGCAAATGTAAATATTTCTTTCTCAATATCCATCTTATAATCTGATACAAAATCGGCTTGCTTTGTGTATTTTTCACAAACAACGCGAAACAAGTATGTTGATATGGTGGAAAAGGAAGACATGGTGACAAATAAGGCTTGAAATTCCACGCTTTCCAACAAAAAAATTAAAAAGGTCAAAAATAATGAAGTCACAGGCAAGTGATGATTGCTTCTGATTTGAAAATTGAAGGATCGCGTCTTATTTATTCAAGACTGGTTTACGTACCAGGCAGCTTTTTCGAGTTCTTCGCCAAAAATGATCTCAAAATTTGTCAGTTATGCAAAAGTAAGGTAAAAACTTCAAATATTTTTTACTTTTACACCAGTATACACAATGTATAATTATTTCAGGTACAACTAAAATGGCTATTATAAATATATGCTATATTTTATTCATATGTGTTATTTTTTTCCTACGATAATGTTTGGCGTTTAATGCTTACCCAGCACGCCAAAACACTGCTTCACCTGTCATGCAGCGAAGCATCACCGTAGGGTGAGCTCTATTTTCAATGGGCCGTAGCTCGACCCCCATGTCGCTTGGGCCAAATGTGGTTTTGGATCTTCCATCTACTCGGTCACATTGGCCTATAAACCGAAATTCAGAAAAATCGAGCCCTGATAGTTCGCAAGGTTTCCTTGTCAGATCATTTATATATATACATTTGGTTCAAAGCTCATCGTCTAAAAGCTAATGAAGCTAAAACGAATTGTATGATGTTCCACAACAAAAGACTTTTGGCTCCACTGCCATTGGTAATTATTAATGGAATTCCTTTACCCTACTCTGATTCTATAAAATTTCTCGGAGTTGTGTTTCTTCTTTCTTTGTCTTGGAGCGGCCATATTGGTATAGTTCTCGCGAAGCTCAACAAAATTATGGGATTGATAAGAAGGGTGGGACGATATCGCCCAGCGAGAGCATTGTGACTTATCTACACCTCTCTAATGATACCCCATATTGTTTACTGCTCAATTATCTGGGCTCAGGTCAGCTTGACAAACATGGGAAGAATACTGAAGCTACAAAAGCGTGCACTTTGTGTTCTTGACTTTCGATCAGGAACTTAGGAGCGGAATCTGTGGACTTAGTTCCCTACACTGCCTTTCTATAGACTCGTTTGTTATAGAACTACTTGTTTAATGTATAGAGGGATTGTATTGGGCTTAAATTCTGAACTAATTAACCTGAATGTGAGAACTATCCGATATTTTCTACGAAGAGGATTGATATTGGTACCAATTCAGACCAGAAACAACTACATGTACAATCACATAAATTCTAGTAGTCCTAGGGTGTGGAATACGTTATCTACGCACCTGACAACCATCGGAAGCCATGAAGCGTTTAGGACTGCGGTAAAGCGCTCCCTATTTAATGCATTAGACAATACTATTTGGATAACATAGCCATTTAGTTTTATCCTAAGCTTTATCTGTTGACCTGTTCTTTGCTCAAATTACTACTAGCATATGTAATGCCCAATACTAAACCTACGATACCATAACTGTTTGTTTGGAACCGATTGTGTAGTTTTTATATACTTGTATTTTATAATTTTGTCTTATAGTTTTCGCCTATTTGTACTTGATCTATTTTAAATTTCTTAGTTTTTTTATTAATTTTTAGGTAAATTTTAATTCGTTTTGTATTTGATTCACTTATTGCAATGTTTGAAACGGTTTTGGGCAACCGTCTCTATATATTTGGTATTTTGTATAGTTTTTTTTAGTATTGTGTTATATTGGTGTGGTAATATTTTTATCTAGTATTTTATTGATTTTAAATTAACAATTCCTTTTATGATTGGTACATTTGTTGCAATATTCGAAATGGGTTATGTGCAACTGTCTCTGTATTTATGTTTTTCATTTTATTTATTTTATTTTATATTGTTAATTGTGGATTGTTCCTCCAGTTTTTCATTTTTGCTTTTTATTAATAAGATATTTAGTATAAATGCGCTGCTGAAAGCGTTTGTATTTTGAATTATATTTTAAGGGAAGCCTGGGGCGCGTCAAATAGTTATTATCTACTTTTCTCTGGCTTCCCTTGGGGGCTTTGTCCCTACGAAGAAATCGCAAATAAAACATAAATAAATAAAAATACAAGTGCCTCATATAATAAATACATATTGAATGCTTAAAACAACAAATAAATTTTACAGAAGCATATGTACTTATTTCTATACGTCATAGGCCTTTATTAATATACATCACAATTTCAAGGTGTATATATACAATGGAATAAAAATTCATATAATAAATAAGTTATAAATGTTGATTAAGAACTAATGGAACTTTCTAGAACAATGCGCACTAGCTACATGATATTTCTAATTTCTAGCTACAACGCCATTTCTTTGCCCACAATTCTTAGTTCCACATTCTCCA
>QLNU02015360.1:47868581-47879050 GCA_006491805.2 Dysdera silvatica
ACACGTTATAAATGTTTCTTTTGTCCCACCACTATTATTTCTTCGATAAAAGATAGAAAGGATGAAGCTTTTAATGGCTATGGACAGGATTTATCTCATGAAGTTTATTTGGCTTTGGCCCACTACATTGATTACTTAATGCAAATCGAGGAATGTTTAATATAATTTTAGATAGGATGCAGTGTGTCATTGAAGTAGGAATTTAATAATTAAAATGACCTACTTACTTGAAAAATATCCTCAGAATGCTTTTGTATTTAGTCGCATAAAATGGATCTAGCTGTATGAGTATTGTGCACATTTTTAGAGAATTTATGCGCAAGATTTGATGAATCATATGTCCCAAATTCACACGTCCATTGTGTGATATATAAATTAAGCGCATTCTGTCCACCTGACCGCCAAATAAGGAAAAAATAGCTCAGCACACAAATTATAAAGAACACAATAAAACATCTAAATTCGTTGTGCTGAAAACATGACAAATTTTAATGTTTCGCTTAAATAAATTTTCCAGCTTACTCTACGGATTTGTTATACTGAAAGATTTGTTAGAAGCTCATTATTTCATTGAAAACACTTCCGTGTATTTTATTACGTTGATTCATTATATAGTGTGAGAAGCAAATATGCATTGGTGAGAATTTTCCCAGAGAGAAAATGCTTCTTTGTAGCAAATAGTTTATTAATTGTTTTAAATAATGAAATGCAAATATACCAGATGCAATTCAATAGTACCTATGTTTAATGTGAGCTATTAAATTAACATTTTTGAACTGTTGAATCGTCAGAATAAATAGGAATATTTCGTTCCACTACAAAGTTTAAAACGAATTAAGAAATTTTATGTTTCATTTAGATAATAACATATATTCTGTTTTTGATTAGCGGGTTCATTATTTTTGTTTCCACGCTTCCAGATTGATTAATGGATTTTTGATGGCCTACCTTCTAATTTAAGCATATTTACGAATGTCTAAATGTTTACAAAGCCTAAATATTTGGACTATAACCAGAGCCCAAAGAGCCTGTGATTAATCAATTAATGGGTAGAATTTGTGGGTAGAACCAAAGAGGCAACTCTTTGACTGCACTCTTATATGGTATTGCAAGACATTAATGAGAGAATTGAGGGGATTAATTTTGTTTATAATAGCATTGTGAACTTAAAAAAAAAACTCGTAGAAATAGTGCACTTACAACCGCCTGGGCTATAATAAAAAACACGAATTGATGCATTTCTTAGTAAATTCCATAAATATTTTAGTTATCATAATGTTATATATTAGCAAATTGAAGCCACATCGCGTAATCGAGGTAGGGTGGAAGTATTGAATAGGTAAACACGTGAGAAATAGCGGGATATCCTCTTCGATTTGTGTGTGGATGAAATATAGACCTAGTTCTCAAACCCGAGAAAACCCACACAGGTTTTACAACCACTTTTCCCTCTTTTTTCTATTTCCCCTCGCTAAAATACAGCTTTCTGTTTCCTGTCCTTATTTAGACAACGAATTGGCGGGACCCTGTTCTTGAATTACATCAGTCTCCTGATGTTTGGTAATCTTGTAGAAGAGAGGATTGGCAATAAGATATAACGCCACTACTTTGTCCAATAATGGGGATATCTGCCAACAGAAATTTTCATAATTCCATAGCTTTACATTTGTGAAAACAAAAGAGACTCCTGAATATAGAAATTTTTAGATACGCACACAAATTTCTATTCACATTACTAATACTATGCTAATATATAATAAATAATGTGTTAAGGTATTATTACCCTCCGCAGGGATAACACAATTGCCAAATATGGTCAACACAAGAAAGCCTCCGGGGCGAGATTTTTGTGAGTTTTCGTGGGGGAATTTATTATACAATAATTTTTGCCACCCACGTTTTAATTACAGCTCAAACTAGAGCTTATGTAATTTTGGAGAAAAAGAGACGCTTTCCCCATCCTGGATTCGAACCAGGGTCCCTCCGTTTAGCCCGGAGTGTCTTGGACCGCTAGACGAATGAGGACAGGAAACAACGCTCTCTTTCTCCGTATGTAAAGATGTTAAGGTATTATTACCCTCCGCAGGGATAACACAATTGCCAAATATGGTCAACACAAGAAAGCCTCCGGGGCGAGAATTTTGTGAGTTTTCGTGGGGGAAATTTATTATACTATAATTTTGTGTTATTCCTGCGGGTAAGGTAATATGCCTTAGCGGAAGAAACGTTATTCTGTCTCGATCTAACGTCCATCGCGAGCTAAACGGAAGGAACTTCTGGTTAAAATCCAGATGAAAGCCGTCTCTCTCAAACTCCTGGCTTCTAGTTATTTGCTGATGGGTGGCAAAATATAATTATAATAAATATTGTAGTTACACAAAATTTTCTTGGACTTATTCGGTAACTTTTAAATTATCTTTACCTTTAGCATTAATGATAATAACATATAGGATGATGTTTTAGCTCTTGGCCGTTAGATTCTAAAGAAGTATGTACACCATTATTATCATTTTGCTTTGCTATTATTTAGTTTGTTTATTATTATTATATTATTGCTATGAATTAGAATTTGTGACTTTCGGTAGTGACCATTTATTATAAGAAATTATAAACAAAACGTTAAAATTTTTACTTTCAAATATTCCTAATATTTGAATAGAACCAGATTTCTTTTTCGACTTACAGATGCAAGCAGGTTGCGATTTCAAATTTTGTGCACGTCCTTCATTAAGAACAGTATTATCTAGCTATCTATTCTAGATCTACATCAGAACTAGCTCTAGATCTCTCATCTAGTTCAAATTTAGTTATTATTGGGACACTTTTTATTCGATTTCACACTTTCCAAACTTTTTTTTATAGTGGTAAGATTTATCTAACCGATACCATAAATTTGATACAGGTTTACCAAATAGTAAATGCTAAATTTAGCATTTATGACCTACAAAGATGAGAATTTGAAAAAAAAAATCATGCTGGTATTCTTTAATGTTTCTAACTTTTAAATATGTGTTTTATAACAGGGACGAAACAATAATGAAAAGAAGGATATTAACACTTACATTAACAATATGTTAGAGTTATCTCTATCTTTCAACTAGCAATCAATAAATTAATAACACCATTCTATTACAAAAGGTTAATTTTTTCCAAGAACAAACGCTAATAAGCTTGAAATAATTTGACGACAACACTGCGCGTTATTAAATTAATTGAAAAGGACAACAAATTAACACAGTTTAATTAAGTTTAATCGTTTACAGACTGTTTCAATAGCCCTGGGCTATTTTCGTCAGAACGGTCGACGATATACACACAATGTGTAATGACAAATGCGTGTTACAAACGGCGGTTACAGATTACAGGTATAATGAAATGAACGGTAAAAATACAAGCACATGTGTTAGGGAGACGTCTTTGGTACTGGAACATTAAGTTTAGAGAAACGTCTCTAGTAGTATAACATGAATTTAGATAGAAATAGACTAGTAGAAAAATTATACTATATGGGAGGAAATGCATAATGTGAGACAGAAGAAACATTTTATGAAGAAATATTGTTCGATGTGGGGAGAAAATTCTTCCAAAAGGGAGAAATGAAATTGAGTGGCAACTGATCATTAACGGCGTTATCTGCATTGACGATTATACATATAGGGCCTCAAAAAAAGTTGAGGTCCAGTGGAAAGGAAACTTTTTGGATAAATTGTGCTTTATGAAATAAAAATGTATGGTCAGATTCCCACGAGTGTTTAGCCAAAGCGGATCTGTGGAGTTCTTGTTTCCACACATAAGAGTCATATTCTTTTAAACGAATTCGAAGGGCTCTGCGTGTTTGGCCAGTGTAGACGTGATCACATTGGCAAGGAATAGAATAAATTTCCCAAAAATCAAGATCAGGGATGGCGTCTTTGAATCTGGAGAATCCCAGTTTATTAATGGGAGCGAAGACAACACGGAAATTAAATTTTCGAAGTGCTGGAAGCAATCTTGGCAGATATTGTTGGCACAAAGGGTATACAGACAGTTTTCAGCCCAGAAGAAGCGGAACCAATGAGAGAGAGTAGTAGACAATTTAGATCGCGTGAGTTTCTTCAGGGCACGGTCGATGATGGAAGGTTCATTCGTGGAATTGCAGCTGATCGCGGATTCGAACCTTTCATCATCGAGCACGGCATTGATAAGTAGAAAGGAGAATTTGGGTTTCTTGTACCGTAAAATTTTGTGACAGCCTTTCCTTATTCTGCATTTTGCTTAATTTTTCTCTCTGCAGTAAAAAATTGGTACACTCAAGAAAATAAAATGAAAAAATTGCGTCAAATAATATTTCACGCACCTAATATGCTTATACAACTACTTTCATTCTGGTAGCTGCCAATGACTAGGTTTTTCTGAATTTCCATATTCAAAGAAACCTCAACTAGTGTCATTATCTAATACGCCTGTACGTTAGATATTTAAACACAAAATTTTTGTTTATTTTACTAAAATTACTATAGAAATTATGCAGGTTTTATAAAAGACAGGGTAAAAAAAACCAGAGAAAGGTTTTGGATTTAATTATAGAATTGGAAATTGTACGGTGTTTGAAATAAATGACTAGAATACTGAAGACAATCATTATCATTATTATACTTAAGATAACAATCGTTGTAACTCATCAAATCCATCAAAACAATCCAATTTCCATAGAGAAATTCCTTAAGAAACAAAGGAGGTTGTAGAGGAATAATCCAAATGCGATTCAGTTTCTGACATTGCACTTTTATATGGTTCATACCACAGATGGGGCAACTCGTCCTTCCATTAGTTTAAAGAATGAATTTGCCCATCTTTTATAAATGAGCAGACTGATCGGTCATCGAGCGATTTAGCGCATCGCTGGTTCATACCAGAACTCAGAAGGTAGAGCGAAAAACTGCGTTGGCATCGTAGTAACGCTTCCATCTGGCTTGCCATTAATGCAAAACATGCAACGCAACTTAGGCCGGATTGGAATCAGCGATCATAAGGTAAACGTTCTGATGCCTTGACCGCTGGGTCCCTGACAACAGCACAGAGTAAGTGGCTATTCGCTCGTATATAAATGTTGAAATGATAATATACATATACGAGAGGATAGGTAAAACTGCAGTGCTCAGTGACCAAGCGATCAAGACAATGAGACGGTTATCTAAAGATTGCTGGTTCGAATCCGGCCTCAGTGTAAGCTGCATGTTTTGTTTTCTCTACCTAAAATCCAGGTTATAGTATAAATAGTACAAAAGTCTGTCAAAAATTTAATTGTGTTTACTTTCCATGTAAAAATTTTTTGTATATGACAGATTCAGTAACTAACAATCCTGGTGTGGATAAGTGTGTTTTATTTTGAATAAAACACTCATTTTTATTAAAAATGTTTTAATAATTACAGAAAATAAATGAAGATCTGTCGCTATATACAGTAGAGAATGTGTGTGCATACATATATATATATATATCATCATCATCATATTCAACCATTATCTATCCACTGCTGGATGAAGGTCTCTCCAAATGCTTTCCACACAAGTCTATCCTGGGCCATTCGTTTCCACGTCACCCCAACCTGTTTTCTTATTTCATCCACCCATCTAGTTTGAGGACGTTTTCTAGGTCTTCGGTGGTCTCTTGGAATCCAGTTCAGAATTTCTGTTGTCCATCGTTGATCAGTTCTTCTTGCAATATGCCCAGCCCATCGCCATTTCAGCCCTTTTACTTTAACAATGATGTCCTCTACTCTAGTTTGCTCTCTCACCCAAGTGTTTCTTTTTCGATCTCTCCTAGTTATTCCAAGCATGCACCTCTCCATGCTCCTTTGCGTTGTCTGTAACTTTCGTATTGCTCCAACTGTTAGACTCCATGTCTCTGATCCATAAGAGAGGACTGGCAATACACACTGGTTGAAGACTTTTCTTTTTAGACATAAAGGCAATTTCCCCTTCAGGATAAAACTGTTTCTTCCAAATGCACTCCAGCCAAGTTTAATACGTCTGTTGAGTTCTTTCATAATGTTGCCATCCATTGAAATCAGCTGGCCAAGGTAAATATATGAATCAGCAATTTCTAGCTCAATGTTGTCAACTTGTATTTTTGTTTCCTCTACGAAATTATTGAACATGATCTTAGTTTTTTGTAGGTTCATCTTGAGTCCAACTTCTTTACTTCTAGTTGAGAGCTCCTGTACCATGTCTTGGAGTTCTGATGGGTTCGTTGAAAAAATAACAATGTCATCAGCAAACCGCAAATGATTTAAATATTCACCATTTATTTTTATTCCCCTGTTATTCCAATTTATCTGCTGAAAAATCATCTGTAAAGCTGAAGTAAAAAGTTTTGGAGAAATGGTATCTCCCTGCCTCACACCTTTACCAATTTTGATAGCTTCGGTATCTTTATGTAACCGAAATTTTGCACTTGCATTTTTATACACACGTTTCACCATGTCAATGTACACATCCTCGATGTCTGCTGATCTTAAAGAGTTGATGACTGCTGATGTTTTAATAGAGTCAAAGGCCTTCTCATAGTCAATAAATGCCACACACAATGGAAGTTCATATTCATGTGTTCTTTCAATTAATTCTCTTAATACTTGAATATGGTCCACTGTACTGAATCCACTTCGAAATCCAGCTTGTTCTCTTGGTTGAGCTGCATCTAATTTTTTCTGCAGGCGATGTGTTAGCACTTTTGTGAAGATTTTATAAATAGCAGGTAACAAGCTAATTGGTCGGTAATTTTTTAAATCCTCTTTATCACCTTTTTTATGCAAAAGAATTACTGTTGCAGAATCCCATTGGTTTGGTATGTTACCACTGTTGAGGCATTTGGTAAAGAATTTTGCGAGTATGTCTTCTACATGTTCTCCAGCTTCTTTTAAGATATCTAATGTAATGCCATCATCGCCAGGGGATCTTCCTTTCTTCATACTTTTTATTGCAAATGCTACTTCTTCTTTTAAGATTTTAGGAGCTGTTCCTTCGACTATCTCAGAGTCTTCGTTTAATCCACTGTTTCCTTCATATAGTTTTCTGTAGAATTCTTCAACTCTTCTAAGTATTTCTTCCCTATTTCTTGTTACGGTGCCATCCTCTCCTTTTAATGCAATGATGTGTTTCTTCCCAACAGACAAACTTCCTTTAACAACCCTAAGGCTCTTGTTATTTTCAATGGCTTTCCTTACTAGCTCACAGTTGAATTTTCTTATGTCTTCTTTCATGCTTTTGCGCAGAGTTTTACAAAGTTCTATGTACTCAATCCTGGAACTGGTATTTCGATTGTCCACCTTCATATCTCTTCGCCTTTTCATGAGCTGTTTCGTCTTCTCAGATAATTTGCTATTGTGCTTTTTACAGGTTACACCACCAATTTCCCCAGCAGTTTCAACTATTGTCTTAACAATGTTTTCATTTGCTTCTGAGATATCACTTTCATCAATAAGTCCTTCCAGTGCAGAAAAGCGATTTTTTAATTCCAACTTGAATGCCTCGGTATTTACTTTCAGTTTCATTAGATCCACCCTCTTACTTACTTGTTTCCTAATGAGCTTCTGTCGTTCTAATTTAGTATTTAAGTGCACTTTACATCTCACCATTCGATGATCACTTCCAGTATTAAATCTGTTCAGTACACTGCAATCTTCAATAATTGATTTCTTGTTTGCCAGGATATAGTCAATTTCACTAGTTCCCCCATTTGGGTGTTTCCATGTCCATTTTCTTTGCGGTTTCTTCTTAAAAAATGAATTCATGATGCTAAGGTTTTCAGCTTCTGCAAATTCGATGAGTTGATCGCCACGTTCATTCCTTTCCCCATATCCGTATTTACCAACCGATGTCTCTCCTTGTTCCTGTTGTCCAATTCTTGCATTGAAATCCCCCATGATGAGCTTGATATGTTGTTTCCCTTTGGTGTGTAACTCTTTGATTTCTTCATAAAATTCTTCAACCTCTTCGTCGGTATGGCTTGATGTTGGTGCATATACCTGTACTATTTGAAGTTGGTATCGCTGGGTTAGTTGAACAACAAGCCTCGCTGCTCGATCTGATGTACTTTCAACTTCCAGAAGACAGTCTTTAATTCTTTTGTTGATTAAGAAGCCAACACCACTTGTTCTTCCAGTTTCCGTTCCTCTATAATAAAACAAATGTCCACTTTTAAGTTCCACCAACTCTTCACCTTTTCTTCTAACTTCACTGAGTCCTACAATGTCCCATTTGATCTTGTCTAGTTCCTCTTCCAATTCCTGAAGTTTTGCTTCAGAAGCAAGGGATCGTCCATTATACGTTGCCAAGGTCAATAACAAACGGCAGCCTGGGCCATTCCAGTGATTCTTAGCACCCCCTGCTTTCATGCCACACTGACCGCTGCCTTGATCAGGAGCACTCCAGCACCTGGAGACTAGGGGCCATGGTTTCTGGTGTGTCAACATAATGGAGGAATTAGCCATAATTTCACCACGCTGGCTAGACGGGTTGGTGAATTAGCCCTCCCCTTCCGCCTTTCTATCCGTGCAGCAAATATTAATATATTAATATATATATATTTACGGGTGGAAAAAAGGCAATATAACTACCAGTCTCAATTCAACAGTTGAGAAGATATCGGTACTAGAAAACAATGGAATTAACATTGATGGGAAAGAAAAATGCAGGGGCAATTCGTGAATACAAAGCACATATGCATTAATACGATATTTTTTAAATGCTTTTCATTCATGTCAGGGATGCTCCGTGACATCAACCGTTTTGTGCCTAATAATATTGTGCACATGTAATAAGTAAATGACGTCAGTACATGCCTAGACTGTAGTAAGTTATAATTTAATGTCAGGAATTAGCTCCTCGCCTGACTCTATGAGACAAAAAGAGGGCATGATCAAAGTTTAAGGAGGTAATTTCCTTAGGCGTTCAAACATAGAGAGTTTTAGCTGCAGAACAAAATAATAATAAAAGAAACAGTCTACACCACATTCTTAATACTGACTAGCACGATTATGTATACACTGAGTGGCCACTTTATTATGACCACCTCGTTAATATTTCGTTGGGCGACCTTTCGCCTTTAATAGAGCATTGATTCTTCTTGGCATGGGCTCTAAGAGATGTTGATAGGTCGTTCGTGGAATCTGAAACCATGCTTGATGAATAGCCCTTTTCAATAGTATGAGATTGGGTGGTTGTGTATCTAGATGTCTGATGGCTCTTCATCCCAAAAATGCTGGATGGGATTGAGATTCTGGGATTTTGGGAGCCACCTAAGCAAAGAAAACGCTTCTTCATGTTCCTCAAATCAATCCTGTACAATACTAGCACTATGGAATTATCTTGTTTAATGTAGCCATCGCCATTTGGATAAACTATCAACGTAACAGGACGTACTTGGTCAGTAAGGATGTTTAGATATTATGTCTTATTCAAACGTTGATTAACACGAATTAAAGGGCAAAATCATTCCAGGAAAACGTTTCGCACACCATCACATTGCCTCCACCAGCTTGACGGGTTGTAGTAAGTAAGTAAGTAAGTAAGTAATACTTTATTCCTTATTATTATGTACATCAGGAGACCATACAAACGATTTGCTTGGGAAATGGAAAGAGAGCAGTAGCGATGCTAGTAACGGGGCTCTCTTTCCGGAAGACAAAGCAAGGGATTTCTCGTATTCAACAAGAAACAATAACGATATAGATTCGCGCGTACAAATCCGCATTGTTATTAAGAGATTTACATTCGCAGGTGTATCACATTTACAGAGTTTATGAGCAGAGTCTTGACTCGAAGACGTTACAAGTGAAGGTTGAAGTCCAAAGGTGGAATCTTTGTGGGCTGCAGAGTAAGAATGTTTTTCCTTGTAGCCTGGACCGAGAGAAGAAGTAGGAGAAACAAAAATAGTAGAAAAATGTAAATGAATTTTGAGTTGACCGTTGCGGGTGCAGTTTTAAAGGACATTTATAAGGAAAGGCAGACAAAAGAAAAATGGAAAAGGAAGAGCAGGGAGAGCAGAGGAGGGGGAAGAACTGAAAACTAAAAGGAAAGAGTGGGAAGGCAGAAGTAGCAGGCAGAGCATACTTGATTTAAGTACTAATCAAAGATTTTGGCTTTAAAGGCGTGAAAAGACAGGGCTTTAAATTCTTGAGGGATCGAATTCCAGATTTTAGAACCCGTAACGGAGACACTGTGTGTTTTATAGTTTGTGCGAGTCCGCGGTAGCCTGATATCGTCCTGGTGACGTGTATTGTAATCATGTGTCGTCTGTGAGATGGAGAAAGGTAAAACTAGGTCACCTTTTGTGACTTTGTACATAAGGAGTGCAAGTTTATATTTTACTAAGAGAGTGAAAGGAAGAATGCGCCATAATTTAAAAAATTGGCCAGCGTGTTCATGGAAGCCTGCAAAGTTAACTATTCGCATAAGCTTTTTTTTTTGCGTTCCTATCAATTGCCTAAG
>QLNU02015360.1:47920353-47938309 GCA_006491805.2 Dysdera silvatica
AAGATACGCTGTCATGGCACAAGTGGCGGATTTATAAAATTGCCGCCCTTAGGCACAGCCTGTACTGCCGCCCCCTCCCTCCTTTAGAAAGAACGGAATATTTGTTAAAAAAAAACCAACCGCATATCATACTCTTAACATTTGATATGTAAAGGAGATTTTTCATATAATTATTCAAACTAATAAGATACAATTCGAAATTATTGCTACCATAGTCTCCGACTTCGTGAATTCGAGACATTTTTTGAATCCACAATAATTTTAGTTTGGAATCCTGGAACCTCTGATAATTTTGTGTATATTTTGCGTATTTGGGGAAAAAAACACGTACGCATCCTTGCATGAATTTTTTCGTTATCAGTTCAAATTTTTCATTATTCATTCATTTACTATTAATATATATAAAAAGCGTGTTAAGTCTAAATTTATAAATGGTCACTCTGGGCAAATGCCCGGGGCTCAAAATTTTTAGGGCCCTTTGTCTTTCGATTCTGTAGTTTGTATTTGCAGGCAAGTTAAAGTAGTCGCTTATATGTCATCGCTATTGGGGAAACAGGGCAATAATTAAAAGAAACATTATTTTTTCAACATTGTTGAGTTTGGACAATTTTATGTTTAAGCACTTTGATGCCGCCCCTTAATAAGTGCCGCCCCTAGGCCTGTGCTTTGTGTGCCTACTTAAAAATCCACCACTGCATAACACTGAGAGAAAACAATATACTACTTCTACATCCCATTATCATTATACCATTCAATCCTAAACTCTTCCGCCCTCTTCCACAAGAATGCAGAATTTCAATTCTAATAGGATATATAATAATAATAATCCCAAATTTCGTTAAAATTTGTTGCAGAATATCTTAATCATACTGTAAATAGATTGGGTATTTGCCTGTGTGCTGGAAGTGCTATAGCGACTATAAGGGTATAACAATAAAAAATAACTTATATTATTCAAATAAAAATATCATAACTTTTGTGTAGCTCTTCTTCCTGACTTTCTTCTGTCTTCGGAATATCTAGGTTTCCTGTTTTTGATTCCCGGTACCACCTAAAGCTATTTAAAGTCTTGTCCTCTTTCTTTTGCTTTCACCAGATTGAACCATCTAGAGAAAGTTTAGGGCGAAAATCTCCGTTGAGGGTGGTGCTAAGAAAGTTGTGATTGTCTTTACTTTCAGCGACCCACTACTCCAAAGGTCATGCCTTAGTATGGCGTCAGCATTCAAGTCCTGAAAGTGATGTCATGACCTCAATCGAGAAAAGCCTCAGCCGTGAATGTTCAAGGTGACAAGTTCTGTTTAACAACTTCAATACTTTTTTAATATCACCGGCGATGCCATAATAGCATATAATTTGTTTTGTTAACGTAGCAGAAAGCTACGTAATCATTTTAAAGTGGCGTAAATGGAACTATCATTTTTTAAAACGTTGACTAAAGGCCATCGGAACAAATAATTGTGACTTAATAAACCAACCATATTCGAAATTTTAATTTCTTCATAAAATAAATAATTGCAAACGATTGGACAGCTAAAACACATAATTCGGAACAAGTAGTCACCAAAATTTTCAAGTACAGTAAAACACAGTCTACACGTTTCTCACTTAAACGCCTTTTCCATTTATACGTTGTTTATCCCTAATAAGATGCTGATTCATTCACATTCGCCCTATGTACATCAATGGTAAAATATTTCAGTTAGACAACGCGACCTGTTTCTGAGATTCGTTACACGCCTTGTTCTGTTTAGCTCCCAGGCGTTAGAATTCTTTCAGAAACTTCCAGCTCCAAATTCCTACAAGGATTTTTGTTGTCTTCTCTGGTCTCGGCTGCCATTCCTCATCTAATTTCCAGAAGCATTTCTCTTTTACCTTTCTCATTTCTTGTTTTGATTTGCTTTAACCATTGTACTGATCAATTGCTCCTCGAATGATATTCATCCAGCAAGCGAAATATGCTATCTTTGAAGCAGAAAATGGAACTCTTTAAACAAAGATGACAAGGACAGTGCACTGATAAAATTCGAATTAGCCAAGGAGTTGAATATTGCCGTGCCCACACTTAAAGCGATTATATGCAAAAGGAAAGAAATTGTAGACAATGCGTTAATTTGTAATTCATCCATTTCTTGAAAGCTGCATGAGTGCATACGGGAAAGTTTTTAGAAGTTGAAGTCATTTTGCTTCAATTTTTTCGCTCAATGTCGGACATCCAATATTTAAGTAAGTGGACGTGTTCTAATAGTTAAGATGAAAGAGAGTGTTGTAAAATTAAATATGAGCGACAGTGCTGGTTTTTCTGTAGAGCAATACCGTAGAGTTAGAAGAATATGTGGAATCTTTCAAAGACATAGTGGTAAATAGAATTGTATATGTGTCAATATGGCTATATATATATATATATATATATTAAGAAGAAGAAGAAGAGGTGAATTGTGGCTCTAGAAAATTACGACTAAATTCTACATCAGGGGTTTCGACCTTCTTCAGTCCAAGGGCCAATTTTGTTTATTTTTGTTGGCCCGCGTACCACACTACTGTACCAACAATACTAAGGACGGCAAACCTCAGTAAACGATTTTCACAAGCGACTAAAAAATTATTATTCTTATTTTGGCTTTTTATTTTGTCCACATTTAGTATTCAAAAAATGTATTTGGAATGAAAACAAAGGTAAAGATTTTCTTGATGTTTGTGACTTTTCATACAGGGTGATTACAAATAATTCATCGGATTTTGGATGAATGTATTTCATAAAGTATTACATAAAAAATAGTGAAGGATACATTGTCTGAAAACGCACATTTTCTAGTTTCTTACACATCATTACAAATGTTCTATGTGTTCTCCTCGTGTTACACGACAAACATCTATGCGGTAGTCAAGTTCGACCCATACACGTCCGAGCATGTCCCTGTCAATGTTCACCAGCGCAGCAGTAATGCGATCCTGGAGTTCAGCCAATGTTGTCGGCAAAGGTGGTACTTAATCATTGTCTTTCACGCATCCCCAAAGCAAAAAATCACAAACTGCATGGTCAGGAGACCTTAACTATAAGGTCAGGACTTAATTTTAAGGGTTTTCTTAAGGTTAGACCTTAACTGTAAGGGTCAGACTGTAAGGTCGGGAAACCTGCAACAACATAAAGAAAACTTTAAAATATGCTCTTTTCATGGGTTATTAGTACAAACGGGTGGGCATTATATATTTGAAGCTATAAGACGTCAAAATCCGATGAATCATTTGTAATCACCCTGTATTCGGAGAAGTTGGCATTAAATTGTGTAAATTAAACTTTAAATGTATATTTGATTTCTTTTCAAATGGCTTTGTTCTGGCGCAGTTGCAACGGGTTCGACTCCCAACTGTGCTAAAAAAAAAACAAAGAACACGCATTACCTAAGGTTTCGATAGTATTTTGTTTGTGAGTTGTATGGCGCAAGGACGTACAGTTTTCCAAAGAATCTGGACCTTTTATTGCCCAGGGCACCAGAATACAGTGAGCAGTTAATCAGTAAGCGTTCTTTTTTAACACCGTTCGGATCCGAATCCGGGATAATGACGCCCTAAACGAACGCCTTACCACTGCACCATTGTAGGGCGGCTCCCATGGCCTTAAGTGGTTCGGATTCCTCTAGAAAATGTAAGTCGATTTCCCTACTCTCCTGTAGTGGTTGCGCATTCGTCAAGGGTGCCATTAACCTGAGTTCTACACCCAATGGTATCGTCGCACGTGTGTCACTTTTCTGGCCACCGTTAGGTTCCTTCAGCAATAGAGATTCTGATTCTTCGGAAAAACTGTATATCTCAGCACAGCATGATCTTTATGTCTTTTCACCATAAAAGCATAATCAAACGAATTTTTATTTTGGAAATTGTGATCAAGGGTGGAGGGAATTTTAATTGAGGAAATACAAAGAAAGTAAAGTTTTCTTTCTCTCTCTCTCTCACATACACACAAGGCTGTAACGCAGTTTTAAAGATTTATTAAAACTTTGCTGTTTTGATAGCATGTGCTATTGAAAAGGTTCTGTAAACTTTTTGATAATCTTTTAACTCCATTAACTTTGAGAATTTTTATTCTTTTCAATTGTCAGTTGAATCCAAATACGTGAAAAAGTTTTATTTTAAATTTCTTCCACCTTTGCCTTTCTGGCCGTACGTAGGGGAATCGTTCTTTTCGTTTTACTTTGTTCTTCTTTTGTCTCTTTTCTCTATGCCCAAGCAAAATATACATTTAAATATGTCTAAAGTATTCTGCCCTTTCATGAAGACTTTCCCTTTTCTATATGTAGCTATAACCTTTTCCTAGACACACTTCTAGTTTGGTATTGTGTGTCAAAATATTTACTAATTTTTCTTTAAGTCGGGGTCAACGTTTTAAACATAAAGTTGAAAAGTTTTATTTATTCATAACTGGCAACGTAATAGTCGCGCAATAATAACATATTCAATATTCTAATATTTCTTTTTGTATTCCTGACTAAAGATTGCCTAGTCCTTCTGAAACATACGTGGAAACTAACTTTTTAATTTTACGCTTAAATGTTGACTTAGACTTAAAAATCTATTCTGCGTAATGCTACGTCAAATCATCTCGCATTTACTAACTTAATTGCTATACTTCACATGCCTGATGTGCATGTATATACATATATATCCTAATCTCTTCAAATTCAAACTTTTACTTTATTTACCAATTTATTTCTTCATTTTTCTTATGCTTATTGACTATCCAGTCTGTGTCTCCTCAGAAATCTATAATATTCCTGATTATATTATCTTTATTATGCATATGTTTCTACTTACAGGCACATGATTGAAACATGTGGATTATTCGACTCCTCTTTCGATGATTGACTGTTCATTCTTGTTTTATGTCTAAAAACATTCTGATAGTCGGGTAGACGTTCAACACACACATTTTTGCTTCTGAAATTAAAAAAATACTTATTATTATTATCTAAAATAACTGTATACTAATATAAAATACCAATAAAGGATTCCTATAGCTTAAAATTGTGAGAATAGCTTCAAAGTTTTTATCAGAAGCCGTCACATCAACTTTGTGTTTAATAAAACAAGGACACCGGAAAACATTGTCCCTGCAGCTAAATCGTTTTGCTCTACGACAGACAAAAACGAAAAAGCTGTAACACGCATATCCAATGTAAAACAATTATGTCAATCGAAAGTATATGACAGCATTTTGAGCACACTTTTGTGTAGGTTAGTGGTTGACCTCGAACTGGAAACTTTTTAACATGTTGGATTTCCTTTCTCTTTTGTTTTTCATTCATTTTACACAAGAACGAACACAATAACCAGTAGTTATACTATCTCTATTGAGGTATTCCTTCTTTAATGCTACAATTTCTTAATTATGTTAAAATTATCAAACAAAACGTTTATTATTGCCTTTTGATATCCATGCTAAATGTAAAGAAAATCGTCAGTACATGTCTTTTATTTCCGATACTCACTGAACACACTGTGCTTTTTTTTCCGTGATTATATATTGACCATGTCAAAGTTTTCACCCTAACACTATAAAATATTAATTTAGTGGCGATTAAAATTCTATGCAAGAAATGGAAAATAATTTTTTAAAACTTTGGAACAAAAATATCTTCTACTAGCTGTCCCGATTTCGAACGTTAACTTCATAACTACATTGATGAAGGCTTAGTGCACAAAAATGGTCGTCACTAAACAAATAACGTTAAAAAGCTTCCAAGAATCTCGTCGTATCATTATAGCCCTTTGGAATGATGACAGGTTTCTTGACTTGAGCTGCTTGGAATGATCCGACAGTGAGACACCCACGGCTCGATCACAGCCAGAGGTTACTTGAGGTGGCACGTCACAAGTAAGTACTTTAAAAGCAGTTCGTGTTTTACAAGTACTAGTTAAACCCGTATCGAATTTACATGAGAGAGGATTCAGTTTTGGATTCCATTTAATATAGATTAAATTTCAATACTTTAATCTTGTTGCGATAAAACAATGATACTTTCCTAACACCAAAAGTGACTGTGCGTAAAAGTAAAAATTCATTTTTTTTTATTTAAAAAATTAAGAGAAAATTTTCATGTCTGTCAATTACATAGAAGTAGAGTTATGTGAGTCCGTGGAGCTCGAGACACCCCCCCCAATTATTTTGAAAACTCTATGTTGCTAACCAATTAATCAATTAATCGATAATTACTGCTAATGTTTAAAGACAAAAATTTATTTAGTTTCCCAATGAGCAGACGCATGAATATCTATGACAACCGCTATTAGAAATAATATTCTTCGTATTGTATATACAGTGCCACCTCCCTATAATGGACACCCAATTGACCGGACATTTTAACCTATCTTATCTTCAAAGGTCCATTTGTTGATGCATACATATACTGGGGACCAGAGGAATCGTCTCTTAAATAGAGGTGTTCTTTATTCGGAGGTGCCCTTACGATGGGAAACACTGTACTCCTAAAAATCACTAACGAAGGACTAAATAATAAAGATTGACAATCACTGCAAAGTAAAATAATCTTTCATCGTGTAATATATATTCTTCGCTAGGTGATTACCTTATTCGCTAATTTAATCAAATTTATGAGGATATTTTGCTATCAGTGTAATCTATTTGATAATTTTTAATTTATTCACTCTCAGTACTTTATACAGTTCAGGAATTTGACGATATAATTCTTCATCTTGAAACGTAATATTGCTTTCGTAGGGAGTGTGGCATATATAAAACATTTCGTAGGGAGTGTGGCATATATAAAACATTTCCTAGGAGTGTGGGTATAGAAAATGTTTCTAAACCCTGCTATATAATGACAAAAATTCTCTTTCCACGTCTTTATCGACCATTCGTTCAGTGTGTCGCTTTATTTGGCAGAGCAAAACTACTTTTTAAGGAGCGAACAAGATGACGCTTGCTCTTCAAAAATCGAACTCTCTCAGAAGCCTATATAATTATGTAAAGGTTTAATAGTTACGAAAAGGTAAATATTCATGACCATGAAGCAGTTATCTATTAGACTTTTTTCCCCATTCTTGTAGCAAGTTGCTTTATTTAGCATGCACAAACTAGGTTAAAATTAAAAAAAACGACGCTCGTAAGTCGAGTATCGAACTCCGGACCCTTTACCGTCACAAAAGACCGCTTTCATCATTAGTTTGTTTTCACATCTGTCTCATCATTAGATTTGTTTTCACGGTCAGTACTGAGTCTTTTATTCTATTTGAGAACATCGTCACAGCCGAAAATCCTACCTTGATATTTTTTGGAAATATTTCTTTCTCAATGGTGACTACGTAACTGGCTGGATTTAGACTTTTTCAGTAAAACCCATATTATAAAATCTGAATTGTGCGAAAAGATCGTATATTTACTTTGTCTAATCTTCTGGATTAAATTCTATCGCTAATTCATAATTTGGATAAAAAAAAACTTTGACTAACATCACCGATGTCTCGCTCTGTTATCGAACTCCAGACCGCCATTCTGTCCAAGAGGCGTAAAATAAGTGAGTACACTTTCCACGATGCAGTGGAATCTATGTCACTAATTTGTGTGTGTGTGTATATGGTTATGATATGTGTGTATGATTATGATATATGTGTGTGGGAAATGATTATTTTAAGAATATTCGGTCTAATGCTTTATTTGATAGATGGTAATAATGCTGTAACCTATGCATGTACTATTGTGGAATTTTCATATTCGTTTTTCTTTTCCTTTATATATCATGAAATTCCTTTTCCATAAGCATCGCTTCTAATCAAATATCCTACATCTTAAGAAAATGTATATCATAAACAAATAGATAGATGCTAATCTTTCACCGGTATCTAATTACTTGAGTACGTAATTTATGAGCCTTTAACCAAAAGGAAAATCCTTTATACAGGGTTTGTCCCAAAAGTTCCCGAAATGATTTTTTTTAAAATCATTTATTCAATATCAGTTTACAATCTTTTCAGAACTTTTCAAAGTATTCTCCCCCTGCTTCGATGCACCGTTGCCAACGCTTCACCCAATCATTGAAGGCGCCCTGGAAGTCGTCAACGGGAATCTCCTTCAGTGAGGTCGTCGCGGCTGCTTTTACCGCCTCCAGCGTCCCATGCCGAGTTCCTTTCAGGGTTCTTTTGATCCTTGGGAACAAAAAGAAATCCGCTGGTGCCAGATCGGGGCTGTACGGCGGCTGGGGCAGCGTTGCCACACCCATTTTGGCCAGCAACTCGGAGACAATGAGCGCGGTGTGGGTTGACGCGTTGTCATGGTGCAAGATCCAATTGTCGCGAATTTCGTTTCGGACGCGTCGAACCCTGTTGCGCAACCGTTTGAGCACTTCACAGTAAAACTCCTTGTTGACTGTTTGTCCTTGTGGCACGAATTCACTGTGAACTACACCTTTTCTGTCAAAAAACACAATGAGCATTGCCTTGATTCGCGATTTGCTCATCCTTGCTTTTTTCGGGCGAGGAGACTCCTTGGTGTGCCACTCGCTGCTCTGGCGCTTTGATTCGGGATCGTACTGAAAAATCCACGTCTCGTCCCCTGTGATCACTCTGTCCAAAAATTCTGGGTCCGTTTCGTAGCGTTCATGCAATTCCTGGCACTTCAACAAACGCTGCTCCTTCATCTCACTCGTCAGGACTTTTGGCACCATTTTCGAGCAGACTTTCCTCATTTGAAGATCCTCCGTTAAAATGCGATGAACGATTGTTTTGGGTATTCCACACTCCTCTGCAATCACCCGAACACTTAATCGTCGGTCATTGTCCAAAACTTGACGCACTTTTTGCACCGAGTCGTCCGTTTGTGATGTCGACGGGCGTCCAGAGCGGTCGTCGTCGTTGACGGACTCCCGACCTTCCCGGAACCGCTTGTGCCACATGAAAGTTTGGCTTTTTTTCATCGCCCCGTCACCGTAGGCTTTCCGAAGCATTTCGAGTGTCTCCGCCCCGTTTTTACCCAGTTTCACACAAAATTTGATTGCATAACGCTGCTCCAAAAACTGGTCCATTTTTTGATCGACGAGGGTGCAGTAGATACCTCTGCGCGGAGCGTGACCCTGCCTCAACAACTGCCCGCAGGCGACTGATACCGGTCTCGTTTCCAAGCTCAGATCCCCCACCAACTTCTCCGCCCCGTCAGCCAGCGTTGCCAACTACAAAAAATCATTCCGGGAACTTCTGGGACAAACCCTGTATACGTTCTAAATAGTTGAAAGACTATTTAATATTACTCTTTCTCATTGCAATGAAATTTCAACCACTTTTTTCATCTTGCAGCGTTATGCCTTTTCACGGTTAATAATCATTCGAGGTAACCCAGGAGGGTGTTTATGGTACAAAAATAGCATCATCACTAAGCTGCGTCAAGACCACCAATTTTCCGAAGGATCCGAATCTCTCTTACCAACAGAATCAAACCCGGAATATGGATCGGTAGTTAAAACGACAAGCATCCTTTATAAACTGGATGCAAATTCATTTTTTTTTTTTTACAAACTGCGCAGATAAACAAGTGCCTTACCACTACTTCACCGTAAAGCAGGTTTTAGTTGGTTGGTTGTATTTTACGGCGCAAGGACAGGAAAGATCATTCTGCGCCAAACAAGGCGAGGCCGTACATACGGTTTTAACATGAAAACAAATTAAAACTATAATGGTAAAAAATGAGCTAAATGCATTGAAATGAAACAATATAAAAGTAAGTTTTAAATGCAATATATTTTTATGCAATGTGTTTTAAACCTGAAGCGTTGTGGGTAAATTTTTCAGTTGTTAGAGGAAACAAACCTTCTTTGATTAAATTGATTTACTAAATTTTACTGCATTCCTTTGAAGACTTTCAAACGTTGTATGACATGTGCAAGGATATTCATATTACAGTGCAACGAACAGCAGTAAATAGCAGTGGAAAATTCGTTGACTCTTCAATTTAATAGCTCTTAATGTTAAATACAAGTAAATTTCAACTTGTCGAAACAAAACAGAATAATTTATATTACGAAAACATCTATACATATTTTTATATCTATGTTGTTGTTGTTTATTTACCTCTTTTAGTTAATATTTGTTCACGTTAATTAGGAAAACTTCGGTGTTTTTAGGGTTTCTGAAGCAAAATAAATTTCCCTCGTGGTTTTAGAAATTCAGCTTATATTTAAAGAGAATGCTATTAATGAAAACTTCGGCTCTAATATAGATTAGATTCTACTTTTTACTGGCACAAGCTTATAAGTGTTTATTGTACATTTTCATTTCTTATATAGCCTTCTCCGTTGAAGTTTATAAATTAGTAATAATTAAATTCATAATATTGATTTAAAATGCTCAAATTAAAGTACAAATTATTTCGGCAATTACAAAATACGAATACGTGGGAAGCTGTTTGTAAGGCATTATCAATTTCAGAAATACACTTGGATAATATATTTTGCAACAGTTTTACATTATTCCTAGATATGCAAAATTCAATTTAAACCTTACACTCCAATTTAATCACCGCTATAGTTTTAAAACAGAAGTACATAAGAATAAAATTTGCACAAAGTGATCTTTTTAATACGGAGTTCATATTAGCGTGGTAAAATTATAAAAAATATATGAAATGTCAAATTTCACACTTTTAGGTACAGCGTTATAATATAGCGTATTTCAAATTGTGCTTTTTCCACAGCTAACGGAAATTTTGCTTGCTAGCTATTCGATCACTGCGTTTGCATGATTCTAACAGCTAAAGAGATCAAAAAAAAGCATAGACCTACACTCGTGATCCTGACACTAAGACCCGGCGCTGGTCGTGATTTTTTTTATCAGTTAAGTCTCATTCAGAGATAATAAAAAAAAAATGCCGGAACCTTATGTCCGGTATAGCAGTCACGCCACACTGATATGTTTCATGTAATACTAGGAACGGGTAAAGCGGTTTTCCGCCCATGGGTGTTGTCCTCTGCTTGTTTTTGAACAAGACGATATAAAATTTGACCGGCTATTGAATCATTCGATAAAAAAGAGGCTTACCTATTCTTTCTAAAAATGGTTCATACAAAATGGCTTTATTCAGGAATGGTCTGTTCAACTAACCAACGGCCAACTTGCAGTCGTATAGGGTGTCAACCTAGATGGGCGCTAAATTTGAAATAAAAGGCAAGGATAAGCCCTAAAATTGAGATGAAAATATCGACATTTATGCTTTGTATTATTTTGCGCCCTAGTTAATAATAACTACGGATTGTTTGGCTCACATTTTTCAACCTCTAAAGCCAAGTTGTTGTCAAAGTAGGTTTTAGAAAAAAAGCTAAATGTTATGATGTTCGATAGTCTAGGGAAAACGGTTTAATATCTAACATGTGAAATTCACCAAATTACTGCTATACCTGCAAAATTAATTCGTACTAATAATATAAGCATTTTTTCATCAAAATATGAGATACTTGATAAATATATCTTACGAGCTAACTTATTTAATTAACAACGAAGATAACCATCTTATTTTTTGGATACTACTTATTTTTATAAAAGCGGGCTTTCCTTTTTATATTGCTACATCATATTTAACATCTGCAAATAATCCTAATTTTCTCCTATGCGTTCACTATCCCGAAAAAACGTGGCTACATTTATCATATTTTGTACATTGTTTATCTGAATTCATTTAATATGACGATTAAGCAATTTCTTTCTATTAACATTTTAAGTGTTAAATTTGTGGATTGTAATTATCTAGAATATTTTTCGAGTTAATATCATTAGACGAGAGCCAGTACTTAAGTTTTTAGAAAATAATATACAAAATATTTCTATATGGAAAAATTGTTTTATAGCTTTGCAAGATATTCGCCTTTACTCTTAGTATACATTTTCATTCGAATAGACCTATTTTCAAAATAGTTATGCCATTCACAGGTTGAAACATGTAGCAGAAACAAGTGATTTTTACCTTCAACTGCTTCTTCTGGGATGTTAAATCGTTGAACACGCATTTTATTTTTGATCATTTGGGAACAAAAGGGAATCATTGGGTGGCATGGCAGGTGAATAAGGGCAATGACTCATGAATCAATGTTTTCATGCTTCAAATAATTGACAGTTTGAAATGTAGTATGTGAGTTTTCATTGTCATAAAGATAAAGAACGATGCAACATTTCGAGTTATTTTCTCTGATTTTAGCAACTATTTCTGGCAAACAAATTTCGCATATCAATCAGCATACACTGTTCTACGATCCTCCAATGCAACGGTGGCAACATGGCTGAATTTACTAAAAAATGAGGCAATCATTTTCTTTGAAGCACTTCGTGCACGAACAATTTTTGTAGGATTCGGTTCATTTTGGAACACCCAAACAGTGGATTGTTGTTTTGTTTGGGGTTCATAGGAATAAATCTAGGTTTCCTCACCTATTACAATGCCAAAGATACGTTTTGAGGCACCACAGTTTAATCTTTTCAAATTTTCCTTCCATCATTTGACACGAGCATCCTTTTGAGTTTGATTTAAATTGAGTAGTATCCAACGCGCACACTCTTGATATTTAAAATGACTGCGTAAAACTGAATGCCCGGTTCTGAACTGTTCAAAGATGCCTCAATTTCACCAGATGCGACATGACGATCTAAAGTGATTAGTTGTCGCACAGCATCAATGTTTTGTGGTGTCACAGCAGTGTTTGGTCGACCTTTACGAAACTCATCACTGAGATTCCTACGTCCAAAATGGAATTATTTAAAGTGGTTGTAAATTGTTGCTTTAGATGGTGCTTCATTACCAAAAGTCGAATTCATACGATCGACAAACATTGCTGTGTCAAACCTTGTCGAAATTCATACAAAACCATGGCTCGAAAATCCCTTCGACTAAAATCCATGTTTTTTCACTACCTCATTAACTTCAAAACAGCGCCATCAAAAGAATTTTACAGCAATTCTGGTTCTGTAACACCCAATGCTTACGTGAAAGTTGAAATTTTAAAAATCAACAACAATGAAAGCTATGATCTTTTGTGTTGCCAGATTCTAAAAACTTAAGTTCCGGCCTAAGTAAAAAGGTGAATATGTCTTCAGTCCGTTGTCATAGAATTTGAAGTGAAAGCAACAGCTTACCACGATTTAAGCAAGAGAAAACACCCACCATGTGATACCGCTGTGGTCAACGAAACACTCTGAACAATCATGGATAGCCTCGTCCGGCATCCATTCCTACAACCAACCAACGCACCACACTACCGTAAATAACATTGGCGTTCGGACAGTGCAACAAACGCGTTCTCTTTCTTCTGTGTAGTACAGAAGCCGACAGCCAACTCAGATTTCACTTTTAATACAACATCATAAAACTTTATGTCTCGTTGGGACTCGTGGACATCGCCGCTTGGTGCAGAATGACCGGAAATATGACGCTTAGTCCAGAAAGTCAGAGTTTCGATTATTTCTGTCCAATGGACGATTACTGGAGAAAGGCCAATGAGGCAATGGACCTACTTGCCCACGACGAAAAGTCCAGGGCGGCAGCGGATCACTACAGAGTTTGGAGGTTTGTCTTGCACGTATTAGGACCGTTGATATATCTACAGCCGCCACTGACCAGTGAGTTTTTCCTAACTATATTTGCAAATTATTTACACTCATTCGTGTCTTGCATCCATTCGAACGGGAACGGACGCCTTTAGCAGGACAATGCGCCACCACACATGGCTGAAGGAGCATTCCTCTAAGTTTAGCATAATGAGTCGGTCCAGCCATTCACACTGAATTTAAGTCTAATAACAGGACCGTGAAGAAGATGTGGCAAATATAGCAGTTGCTTCTGATTAAAAGTTTAAATTTATTAGGCATATTATATGATATTATTTTTGTGTATTATAAATGTATGATATAAAATTATTGTATCAAAATTGTATTATATAATATCATTTATTACTGTATTATCATATCATAATATGTATATGACGGCCTTATCGTGGAGCAGTGGAAACGTGTTCGCCTAGCGCGCCGTTATTCTAGGTTCGACTCTTAACCAGGGGCGAGCAGGGCCGCCGGCCCCCCCCTATTAAACGATAGAACTCGCGCCCTACGAAAATCCAAAGTATGCGCCCTTTAAGACGAAGTAGTCTGCCCCTGCTTGAGCCCCCTCACAAATTTTAAATTGTTATGCCCCTGTATATAATTAAAGTTTCTTGAATGCTGCTTTCTTTGATTATAATTAACTTAATGCGACCTTCCAACATGAAAAGATTCCCCACCCCTACTTTATACAAATGAAAAACAAAAAGGTTTTTTTTTGTCTATGCCTGCTCATAAACATTTTTTCCCTTTCATTCGAAGTGCCGCTACATTTCAGGAAAGGAACTCCCTTCTTTATTTGCAAAAATAAAAAGCATCCCCACGTCGGGAATCGTACTTATGACCCTGTGCAGTGATCCGTGACGTCATTCCCCTCTCAGCCAAGAGGTCCCGAATTCGAGTCTTGTTCACGCAAAATCTATCTCGAGAATTTATTTTATATTATCTCTTTCTAATTTTTAACGTTAAGGAAAATCAGAGGTTTTCAACCATATGCTTTCTCATATACGTATATCCCCATTCATTCGGTGTATAGCTTCATTTCATAGAACCAAACCCACGTTTTTAAACGCAAAATTAAAAAAAAAAAAGCATGCCCACGCGGGAATCGTATTTGCTACCCTGTGGAGTTACCCGGTGATGTGATTCGCGTTTCAGCTAAGAGGTCGCGAGTTCGAGTCCCCTTCACGCAGAAGCATTTTTCATAATTTTTTCAACTTTTATCCTTCTGACAAGCTGTGAATTGCATAAAATTGAACGCCTATTTCTGCATGTAATGCATATTTTTTTATATTTTTAAGACGATTTTATAATTTTTAAATCAATTTTTAAATATCACGCAAAGCCACATTCTTAAACTTACTTTTCTAACATGTTTTTAGCCTTTATGATAATGCCAAAAAAGTTTTTTTTTTCTGTGCTTTCTCATAAAAGTTTTTTCCCTTTCATTCGGAACATCGCTTTATTTCACAGAACGAAACTTTCTTCTTTATATAAAATTACAATTAAAAAAAAGCATTCCACTCCGGAAAACGTACTTGCAACCCTGTGTAGCAATTTGGTGAGTTCACTCGCCTTCCAGCTGAGATGTCCCGAGTTCGATTCCCCTTCACGCAGAAGTTATTTTTTCAAATTCTACCATCACCAGCTGTAAATTGCGTAAAACTGAACTCATTTTTCTGCACCTAATGCATATTTTATCAAATTTTTCAAGAGTGATTCGTCATTTTTAAATCAAATTTTAAAAGCCACGCACAACTCCATTTTAAAACTCTGTACTAACTTCTTACATCCTTTATATTAATAAAAACAAAAGGTTTACTTCCTTTTGTTTTTATTAATATAACTCCTTTCATCATTTATATTAACAAAAACATACGGTTTGCTTCCTTTATATTAATAAAAACAACAGCTATGCCTGCTCATAAACGTTTTTTTCCTTTCATTCGATATATCGCTTCATTTCACAGAACGGAACTTCCGTCTTTATTTGCAGAATTACAATTGAAAAAAAAGCAGCCCCACGCTGGGAATCGTAATTGCGACCACCAGTAGTGATCCGGTGACGTCACTCGTTTTTCAGCTAAGAGGTTCCAAGTTCGAGCCTCTAGGCCATAAGATATTCGGATTCCTCGAAAGACTGTAGGGCCGTTAGCAACATAAGCCTTGCTGTCCTTTTGCCGCAAAACTTACAAAGAAAGAATACAGAGATATTTTTTACATAAATAAGTTTCGTAAGTAAATATTGTGATATATAATATATAAAATAAAATAATGCATATAATATAATAAATATATTATATATTATACATTTATTATATTAAAGTGATTATTACGTCCAACGTTATGTTTTTATCGAACTCGTTTGCTTGATTTGGAGTAATCAATATTAAGAGCATTTCAGACAGTAATTATGGCCAAAAAGAAAAAATGCATGCTCTTCTCTTTAAAATAAATTTTAGTATTAAACTTTACGCAACTAATTTCAAGTTCAAGAGATTTACAAGTGTTTTATTATTAAAGCATGTATTTTCACTATTCTATAAATCTAAAAATAAATACTTTCATTTATCTTTTCCTTTATAGACAGACTTTCCTGATATAAATCATATACTCTTCTTTAATGCCATTTTTTAGTAAATGATAATAAGAAAACTTGGTGGTTGTGAATACAGGAAAAACAAAAAATGCAATTATGAAGATAATCAAAGAATGGAAAACAATTTACAAGATTGGTTGCAGAAAGAGATTATGGCCAACATATAAGCGCGTGAAGAGAAAAGAAACGAGTTAGATACCCCACCTTTCCAAGAACAAACCAAATAGAACCGATGTGGAGATAAAAAAGAGTAGTTCAAATAACGCAAGAGGTAACGAAGAAAAAATGAAATCTCCATCTTTTGAAAAAATTCCAAAGTATTTGCAAAGGATAAATGAAGAAATCTAGAGTGAATACAATAGAGATTTAAAAATCTCGTCTTAGTAAGAACAGATTTCATGAGATTTACAAAAAAAATAATGAAGAACCAAACTTTATGCTAGAGAAGATCAGTTAGAATAATCCTCAGCAGGAAATAATAGTATCAGATGAGATAAGGTATGTTTTGATTGAATATGAGCCTGTCCAAGGAAGTGATGCAGATTTTCGAGAATCAAAAATAAATGACCGTAAATTTTCAAGAATATGTTTTGAAAAATATTTTGGATGGTGAGACTATATCAAGTAATTGGTTGTAATGCGTTCCAAATCTTACAAAATTTTATTTTGGTTTCCATGCATTTTGTTTGGAAAAAATGCGTTAGATTCGAATATCTCTTACCCTAAAAAATGGGAAAAACTCAAATAGAATTGTCGATCATGAAAATTCAGCTGGTCATCGAAATTCTTTGCTAAACTGGAAATACTGAATTGCGGTGAACTTATAGACAATGATTTGCAAGATGTTGAATGTTCGGAAAAAGAAAAATTGCGAAGCATTTTAAAAGTGCTTTTTTCAGATATTTTTGGGCTTTATGCCAAAAAGAAACTTTCTCTTAAAGAATCAAATAAACAAATGGGGATTAATAATGCAAGCATATTTTTATAAATTTTGTGTAAATTATCAGCCATTATAATTAGGGACATGCGATTATTACTGATCATAAATCATGCTATATTAATTACTTGTCGAACCAAGGACGGATTCAGAATTGTTTTGTGGGGAAGGGGTACAAAACTTGAAAATCAGTTAGAATCTATTCCGTGAAATTCGTTGCCATGTTTAGGTGAGTAATAATGAGTGTAGATTTGCTATGCTTGAGAGGGATGCGCGTATTCTGTGCCCCTATCCTCCATTGTGTCGAACAGCGTATAAAACAAAAACATTTCACTTTTGGGCAATCACATTAGTACCGAAATAATGTCGTGAATTAAGCAGGTAAAGTAATATTCTATCCTTTTTGAATAAAATCCAGACATTTATCACCACGAACAAATGCTTCAAATCATTCGGAATGAAAAAAATCGCAGCACATCAATCGGGAAAAAAAAGTTTCATTGATTTTATTTAAACGAATGAAAATAAATGAAACTGATTTATGTATATATTTTAAACAAACTAAAAGAATATTAAATCGGTATTAAAATTGATCGTGGTTTAGCATATGACGACTGTGCTAACGTGTTTAGAAAATATAAAAGAGTGCAAGCAATGTTTCCGATAGAAAAATAAGTCTTCAACATATACACCAGAGATTTGTAAAACCGGCAACTAACCGACTCAGCGCGACAATTTTGCCTGTCTCTTGGAGATGGGAAGAACCAGGGGCGGACTGGGTCCTCTCAAAGGGCGCATACCTTGGATTATCGGAGGGCGCGAGTCCTATAGCCCATGAGGGC
>QLNU02015360.1:47938409-47952486 GCA_006491805.2 Dysdera silvatica
TGCCGTCCCGACGCTGACATCTGCCGTTGTTGACCCACTCTTGCCAGCACCGTCCAATCGCCGCATCGCTTCGACCCACATGTCCAGCGATTCTTCGATTCGTCCAACCAGCCTCTTTCAATCCGATAGCACGACCTCTTTCAAACTCTGACATATGCTCGTAATGAGCACGAATCTTTCGGCGAGGCATTGTTACAGTCGACGTAAGATATCCGCAGTCAAAATGCAACAGAAATTTTGACCACATATTGAGAATCGCTCCTTATATACACCTGCTGAATGCGCAGTTCCCGCTATTCATTCATTGGACACCAAATTTTAATCATTTGCATGTTCGGTCAAAATGTCTTTGCATACGAAATTTCATTACAGTCGGACAACTCCTTCTTGGTGCATCGATTTTTTTGTTATAGAGTGTATTTTTTTCTTTACTCAAGTCCACTGGGCTAAAAATATAAAACGGGTATATATTTTAAGATTTCTGTGTGGTTTTTGTAACTTCTTCCATGAATGGGTTTCAAATTCATAGTATAGGGAGCAATATCGTCGTTTAACGTTTCTCTTATACGTTGTAAATGGTTTTTGTGTCACAACCCTTATCCGCAGAATTTTAAATCAGTTACGAAAACACCGTTTTCTGCATTTTTTCTTCCTTATTATTACTAAATTCTAAAGATCTTTTAGTAGATAAAAGCCAAAATATTTCGTTTTAGTACATATAAATTCGTTCTCTTTATTATTACTTTATAAATGTCTTTGTGAATGAAGATAAACCTTTTTGCTTAAATTTTTCTAATTGAGACCGAAGTCTTTTTCATTAGGCACATATGAATAGCCAGATACCAGGAACTTCAAATCAAGTGTGTTGGCATTTACATCAATTTTTATTTATGCCACTTTCATTACCATTAGAGAAATGTTCAAATTTCGGTTTAAAGAATATGTGGTTTGTCAACCACACGTGTTCACTGTAAGCTATTAAACTGTTTTTAATAGAAACAAAATTATAAATATGTTTTACTAAACAGGTACCAATTTCGTATGATCTCCGAGATCCCAACACTTCATCAAAAAAATGCATGTAGATATTATGAATTGTTAAATTATGGCATCCAAAATTATATAGGTTACATATATATTTTTCTTCCATAATATGCCGCAAGGTTGTTTTAGTTTAGGAAGTGCTAAAATTTTCTGTAGAAAAATGTAAATAGTAACTTTCTAGAATCCACTTTTTTTTAAGAATTCTGTGTTATTATATACTAAAGACGGGATTTTTTTTTTTCACCATAGCCGATGGTGTGGTAATAGTAGATGATAAATTGATTGTTATTCATGAGATACTATTACCTAGTGAAGGGTAATAGTATCTTATATATAAAAAATAATTTATCATCTAATATTATTTTAGTCATTGTTAGATTTGCAGCTTCCGCTTTTCTAAGATATCCCGCTATTGTCAGTATAACTTAGATTTAAGAACAGGTTTTTTTTTTAGTAAAAAGAAATATAAAATTGAGAAAACAATAATAGCATTTACCTTTAATTAATTGAAAATGGGGATTAAGAACTTGATGATCAATATCATCCGAGGCATTGTAACGCACGGAAATTTTATCACTAGTAAAATAACTGACTTGTCGGTTTCCCTTATATTTCTGTTTCTTGGACTCCTCTGCTGGTCGCAGGGGAGTTTAATAAGGTAAAAGTCAAAAAAAATTTCAAAATAAAGAAAAAACGAATAACAGTTTTGGTACTCACAGTTAAGCTCAGAATAAAGCTTTTTTGGAAAGGAGGGAAAGAGAAAACATACCAGCCTGGAGTCCCTTTGTATGAAGCGGAGTGTCTTAATCCGCTTGGTAACTGGGACAAAACAAAGATGTTCTTTTGCTTCGTATGTAAGGTTTATAAGATATTATTACCCTTCTCAACATCAACACAACTGCCAATAGATCAACACATGTGGTCATCGGCTCACATTTTTGTAATTTTGTCGTTGGCAATTAAGATGGATAACGGTTTTGACAACGATGTTTAAGCTTAGGTTAAAGCTTTTTTTTGAGGGGGGGAAGAAGAAAGAGATGAATCGAACCGAGGGCCTTCCTTACAAGCCGGGTGGCTTTTATTTGCTCGAAAATGCCAACAAACATGACCAGGTGACTTCGTGTGTTTACCTACTGGGAATTGTGTTAGCACTGAGAAGGGTAGTAATGGCTTAAAAAATAAATAAATAAGATAAATCCTGTACTATTCCAAAAGTATAATTAGCACCATTATTACAAAAAGTGAAGCTGAAACCACTATTAAAACAACGTCCTCGTATAATGCAATTTATCTAAACTTTGTACTCATTAGCGCGGTCGAAATCGTAATTCGAAAAATTATTATTATATGAAATATTCCCATGAAGTTCATTTCGCAAAAGCGTCAATTTGAATCCTCCTATAGATAGTCTATTTCCCTCAGCAATGAATAGAATAATCTATGCACAGTTACCTACAAACGAAAAAACTACGGTTCTTTTAATCGGAAATGCAAAAGAGAAAAAAGTCTGGTTACGTATCGCATGGAATGGAATAGCGGATAATTGCCCCTGGGATGACAGGAACTATATAACAAAAGCATATTTGTGGGCGGGTTTCAAGGGAACTGCTGTAATTACTGAGGAGGACGACCAGAGAAGCGCTGAAAATTACCATAGCCTTGAAAATCCTAGGAAGAGCATGATGTACCACTGTAAGAGTTCGATGTCCAGACACATTTACCTGCAGGCTGAATCTACGATTTAAGAAAAAAAATAATAACAATTGAGTCATAAAACGTATGGAACATGCATAAATTTCTCTTGCAATACATATTTTTGTGTGTGTATGTGTGCATTTGCCTCTGTGAATAAATAACTCACCGAAATATGCTAGAGGGCAAAGAAATCAAATTAGATTGGTTCTGGGTCTTTTATTCTAAACTGCTTATCCATTTACATCGTTCTTTAAAATAAAACATATTTTTCATTTATATTTAAGAAAATAGTTTCCAGTATCCCTCAACTTGGAATTGATATAATTAACAAATTCTTTAGTTCAAATATTACTGAAACTTTGTATGGAAATTTTTAACTTTCCGGTTAAACATAATAGATAATTAAACATGTTAGATAGCATTAAATTTGCATTAAAAACAATGTGAGGGTATATATATAATATAAAGTATAATTAATTCAAATAACCTTGTGACAGCACAGATGGAGGACTAATGGATAAAAAGTCATAAAAGTAACAGAAATAAAAACGGCGGAAATGAATCAATGTTCTAAAGAATGTAACAACCTCGGATTTTTAAAAACTTCACGATAACGGTAAGAGTTCGTTTTGAGTAGCACTGACTGATAAAGATGACACGCCTCCATGCTAAGTAGATGAAAAGAAAAAACCTTATTTTGAATTTATTGCAATAAACTCAGGAAAAATATTTAGAATCCTATTTTTTATTTGGTGAAATTCCTTTTTTTACGACATTTAAACTTTCGACTTGCTTAAAATCAGCAATATGTAAAAGATTATCAATTTTGTTAAAGTACAAATTGTGACTTCAAATAAGGGCTTTTAAAATAGAATGAAAAATAAATCTGCTTTGTTTCGTTTTTCTTTATGTTCAATAACTTTTCAAAATAAACTCGCATAATAAACGAACTCGCAAAATAAACTAGCATACCTGCAAGACAAAAATAACTAAAAATTGCACTGCGAAACAATTGTTTGATTCCGCTATGAATATTTATTATAAAATATGTAGTTATAAAGCAAGGATAAAAAAAATTAGCAAACACTTAATTTCAATGCATCTTGCTAATTAAAAACTCTTTATTTTACATTGGATATTTTAAGTAGTCAGCTACTTTTGAATTCTTAACGTAAAAACTGGCTTTTTACAGTATATTTACATTTCAAGAGAAAGAAAGAGCTTGCCTTTTATCTTTCTCCCACCTTCACCCATGGATCAAACCGGGGATACATTTGTAAACGTAATACGTCAGCTTGCGGTAATTGCAAATAATTGTAGTTCTTTATATACTTTATCTTATACTACATATAAAATATGTGAAAATAAACCAGGAACGTGCAGATAATAAAATTCTCAATAACCTAAATCTTTAAGACACTGAAAGGACAAATTATTATTTCTTTGTCAATTCGATGTCTATTTTTCAGCAGTTAATGTCGCAATTTAATGAGTAAGCATTTACAAATTTCTACTTAAAAGAATTTCCTTGTACTCCGGTTCAAATGAGCTTTAGAAGACAACGATTTTATATATACCCTATGTTACATTATACGCAAATGACACTAGCGTATATTTTCAAGATACAGTAGAGCATCGGTTATCCGAAACAATTGGGGACTGGGGGTGTTCGGATAATTGATTTTTCGGGTAACGGATTATTTACGAAAAAAAAGTGGTTTCATTGCCATAGGAGCAATATGAAATAAAGAGACAGTGATATAAAACACAAAACTTTTATATATTTTGTATCACATGTTTTACAAATGCATACCTTACATAAAGTAGTGTGTTAAAGTAGGCCTACAGTTTAGGAAAAGAAGCCTAAAATTTTCTTTTGCTGCAGAGCTGATACTCGTGTTTTTGCCGCTAAATTTAGCATACGTTTTAAAGGCAGCAATTGGACAGCACCACATTCTTCTTCTTGTTCTAACACTTCATAAGAGGCTCAAGGCAGTGAAAAGCTTCCTCACTGCGTGGTCCTTTTTCAGCACGGTCGTCGTTGCTAAACTCTTCATCGTAAGGGTCTTTGTCGTCGCTGACACTGGCAATGATTTGATCGTCCGTCAATACTTGATATCCAGGGTCATCAACATCACATTCGAGCCAGTCTTGAAAGTTTTCCTGGTCGTATTCTTCAAATTCTGGAAATTCTTTAATCAGCCCAGCCAGTTCTGATGCAAATTGGCTGTTTGATGTCTCTTCAGGTGCAAGAATAGACTCATCTGACGGAAGGAGCTTATTCCAAACTTTTACTAGTATCACTGACAGCCCCAAAGCAGAATATTTTGCAATGTTCTGCAACAAGCCTTCAGCTGATCAAAAATGTTTGGCAGGAGATGCATGTATACGTATACAGCTAAACCTCACAACAACGATATCCGATGCAACGATAAATCTCTCTACAACAGTAATTTTTTCGTTCCGTATAATCATGTTGTAGAGAGGTTTTACTGTATAATGAACCCTCCCTATAACAATAACTCCCTCTACAACGATAATTTTTCTCGGTCTGTATAATATTGTTGAGAGATTTTACTGTATGTGCGTTATGTACATTTTTAAATTCTATAAAATGTAAATTCCTTTTTTAATAGAAATGCAGAAAATATTTGTGTGTATCTCGGAATGATTTGTTTTATTTCTTTATTTATTTTAAGACAAAAAAAAAATTGATTCACCCGGCGATTATTCTGCAGTGAAGCCGTTTGTTCTGCGACGTTCGTCACACAGTTTAACACATTCTGCTTTGGGCTTGACAGTAGCCTAAGCTTCTGCTGCCATGTACACAACATCCTTCAAGTTAATTTCGGTATACACTTGCTGAATTGCTTTTTCATATCACCGCCGCTAGCGGAAATAGATGGTACGCAAATCTGAATTTACCGATTCGAAAATCTTTCAGTTAACCAATGTTTTGGTTGATCGGTATTCGGATAATTGATGTTCTACTGTAGTAATTTAAAAGAGTTAATGTTAATTGGAAAGAAGAAATTTGTATATTTGAGTTATTGTTTAAGAGTAGTCGGTTGAAAATAAATGAATCTAAAACAAAAATGGTATTTTTTAAAACAAAAAATACAAAATTGATAAATTAAAAGAATTGGGAAGGACCCTCATTAACAATAAAGTAATTGAATTACTTAAAGAAATTGATTTTCTAGGGGAAACTATTACTGAAGATTTGTGTTGGAATAAGCAGGTGAATAAAATAAGTAGGGAAATTAGCTCAGGATTAGATATTATAAGAAAATTATCAAAAGATATTCCAAAAAGTGTACTGATAAATTTATATTGTTCCTTAGTTTACAGTTATTTAATTTATTGTAACTGTATTTGAGGTAATCTAAATAAAGGAATTATGAGTCTAATTAAATTATTACAGATTAAATTCTTAAAAATTATTGAACATAGAAATGGGCTTTGTTGGAATGAAATATTTGTTAAATATGGTTTACTTCCAACTAGCATAGTAAATTTTGCATATCATTAAAATTAATGCATAAAAGGATTAAGGAAAACAAACATACGGATGTAATAAAACTTGAATACTAATAATACATGGCCAAGAAGAAACAATTAATTGAAAATTAGCAGATCAAGATTTAATTATTCAGAATGTGAGTAGAACACACAAAAATGAAATATTGAAAGGAAATTCCTGAGGACATAAAATACATAAATAGTAAAAATCTATTTAAGAAAAAGTTATTTAAATTTCTGCCGGATAACGTTCGGGCGTCTACTGGAATTATTGAGTCCTCGGCTGGTTAAAATTTACCCCCTCATTTGTTCCTAAAGGGCATTACAATTATGCATTGGTGACTATTTTTTTTAATGTTGTGTACTGATATTTGTAATTCATATTTGGATGCTATTGTGACAATGACAAATAAACAAATTATTATTATTATGCTGCATTTACACAGTGCATCTTGAATTTGACGGCTGGATATGTTCTTTAATATCAGGCACTTTCCAAGAGTCTGAGATATCAAAGGTACTTTCTTAGGATGTGTACAGTTCCAAGCAAAGTGGCTTTTGGAGTTGGTGCAATACCATTTTGTCAATTCCTAGTGGATGACAATGATTTTCGAGATTTAATGGGATTTCTCCCAATGTTCCTATTACTAGTGGGATGAAAACTGCTTTTTTTTCCATAACCTTTTGACTTCAATTTGTGGATATTTATATTTGGAAATTTTGTGAAATTCTTTCTCTTGAATTCTTGAGTCACCAGGAACAGCCACATCTGCTATCCAAACATGCTTTTTTTCCACAATTGTTAAATCGCATGTATTATGTGTAAGGTGTTTACCAGTATTGATACAGAAGTCCCGCAGGGACTTGATTTGGTCATTTTCAATAATCTTCTCAGCTTTATACTCCCACCAGTTTTTGTTTACTGTAATATTACATATTTTTCACAGGTGCCAGTAAATAATTGAAGCTATTTTATTACGTCTTTTCAAATAGTCTGTATGCACGATCTTTTTGCATCCACAGATCAAGTGATCTACTGTTTCGTCTGCTTCTTTACACAGACGAAATTTGCTATCATGAGATGATTTTTCGATTTTTTTTTTAATTACGTTCGTCCTTAATGCCTATCCTTATGTAGCCATTAACAAACATTTCTTTAGTATACCCTTTCGAAACCACTGCCAAGTTTGCTCCTCATTGACTTTTCCCATGGTGATCCTAAAATGTTTTCCGTGGAGGTCTTTATTGTGACATCGCTGCTTTCGTCACAAGGAAGTGTCTTTTTCAAATTCTTCCTTATAGGTTCCTTGAATTTCAATAATTTTGCTTTGATAATTCTATCAACATTCTTCAGAACTTTGGTTGATATGTATAATTTAGTTGATATATATATATAATAATATATTATCATTATTATTCTGCATTTGCACAGTCTATCTTGAATTTCACGACAGGGAAGATTTTTAATATCGGGCCCTTCCCAATGGTCTAATATGTTAAATGTATTTTTTATATTATTATTATTATGTTAACTGAGAAATACCGCAAGCTTCGGCTGCAGTTTGCAAAAGCCTATCGAAGGAACGTGAAATGTGCATATATCTGGAATGTGGGTAACTGAAAACACATTATTTGATCCGATGAATCACGATTTACACTCAGTCCTGCCGATGGAAGGCAGCGTATGTGACGTGAACAATACAAATTTACCGAGTAGTGTCAAGCGTGCCAAGTAGGGATACTGCAGTCAGGTGGAGACAGTTTAAAGATTTGGGCAACTTTCACATGGTTTGGCCTGGGATCTATTATACGTTTGATACCTTGGTCACAGACTCAAGCTATATGGAACTCCTCGTCGTTCATCTACACCCTTCCGTTATGTGTTTTTTTTTTTTGCAAACCAAGATACCATCATTTAACACAATAACGATCCACCCTATTTGTCCCGACTAGCGACCAAGTGGCTCCAGGATCATGCCAGTGACTTTATAATACTTTAATGGCTTCTTCACTCGCCGGATATCAATCCTAAAGAAGATCTATGGGAATCATCTAAAAAAGCTGTTCGTGACTACCAACCCCTTTCCTGCATATGTGCCTGCTCTATACTAAGGAGTCTTGTATTGTTAGGTATCGATACCTTCGTCTGTTTTCCGGAGCCTCATTGGGTCCTTACCACATGACGTTTGTCTATTATTGTGCGTGAAAAAGCTTTTACAACACGTCATTGGGTAAATATATATAATAGTTTGTCCTTTCAGTGTATATCAAAAACACCATATGTAAAACATAATGCTCAACAGATCATGAACTACATCTCTCTCACCCCCCTCCTTTCTTTCTTGGTGATACAACTCGCGACACGTCACGAATAAGGTTTCATAGCAGAAAACTCATTCTAGTCCCATTCACCTTCGGTGCAAATCGCAAAATTCGTCTGCAGTGGACACTAAATTATTATGACGACAGGAACAAAATTGCCTGTTCGGACAACCTATGGTTGTAACTAATGAATGCCAATAGACTAGTGGGAATATGGCGTCAACAGCGTAAAGCAATAAATCCCAGCTGCCTGGTGTTGACTATTCAAGCTAACAGAGGTGGTGCGTTGGCCAAGTGTATGTTTTCTTTAAACGCCCTTGGTTTCTTAATACCATTAAGCATCTTTTGAATAATCAGAATTATCTCAGAATCAATGTTGATCAGGCATACTCTTACGTGTGCTTGGCGCAGTATAGCCCAGATGCTCTTGCGCCATAAAAAATCCATAAAGAAACAAATCGTGCATGTGCATTGCCATCCCTGACAGACAAGTCTACTTCCAGTAGGCTAATGCTTTACAGGGAGTTCCGAAAACACCGTATCAAAAGTGTATAGCCGTGATCCTTGAGCAAAATGGACCATAATGGACCTTCACACGGGGGGCTGGAAATAAATGTCCGGGGAGTTATAACTATAAACAAATAAAAAAGTATGATTGGATGAAAAGAAAGTCACTCCCAAAATGAACGTATTTATCAATAGACCGCATCTGAGCTGTATTATAAAAAAAAGATAGCTTATTCGCTGTGGATCTGTGCATGTGGGAGTTAATAATTTCGAGCCAATGAAAATTGTATTTGAAAGTTTGGCCTTTAATTTCCCAACTTTCGCCGTCGCCAATTTTTAGCGAGAATGGGGAATTTTTGGCAAGCGATTTTGAACCGAAACATCAGCGCTCATGATCATAATTCAAAATTGATCAAAACATAGGCGTACGGAAGGGGGTTTATGTAGGATATAACCCCTCGCAATTGGGTGAACGTTAAACATATGTCTACAGCAGCGATCACCAACCGATGAAGAGAATTCTGGGAAAATCTGGACATTATTTGCATTTTTAATGTTTTATTAATAATAAAACAAAAATAATATTTTAAGAAATTCTAATATTCTGAATGACAATTGTCGCGATTATATTGCACTAAATTCATGAAATGTACTTGATAGGTTCCTAAATTTTTAAGTACTAATTTCTAACTTTCTATTAAAATAATTAATTGCAAACTTTTATATCTAGAATGCACTTGGGGTAATTATTGGCAATTAGCGAAAAAAACCTCACTTGACGCAATGAGGTTACCAGGAGAAGCCCTGTATTCATCTTTAAAGAAAAAACATATTAATGGCCACCAGGATTTAAAATTATGAATTTAGTGGTCCGTGAGGTCCGAAAGGTTGGCGACCGCTGGTCTACGGTACCCAAGCTATGATATAGAGGTAAACCTTCTCATTCGAACCAACCCCTTTTAGGAATTTTCTGCGTACGTTACTGGATCAAGGGTAATTTTTCGATACTAACTTTTATTATCAAGCTATTTATTATTTACCTGCCCGACAGACATGAATATTTGGCTGTAAATCATAAGCTAAAATAAAAGAATCTTCGGAGCATAAAAGTTTATGATTGGCAGGTGGAGGGCATTGACGGATCCGGTACGAATCCCAGAGGTGGGGAGAGTGGCGATTTGTATGAATGTGCGCAAAGTAATTTTAACCCCCTGACTTCTCAATTATTTTATCGAAGTCGCTTCAACAATTGCATATTTTTTTATTACATATTTCAAATCTACATGTATTTGAGAGTTAAAATATGTAGCACATTTTTGTAAACAAAATTTTTTTTAATGTAAATTTCGTACATAGGAAGAGGCTTTCATAAAAATCAATTTTAAGAATAATCATATAAAGACAAAAATTCTGAAAATAAATCTTGATTAAATTACGATTTAGGGAGTTTCATTAAAGCAAAGCAATTTCAGCCTCCCCATCTTAAAAGCAAAGAAGATAATCAACAGCCCCAAAGATTTGCGTAATACTTGAACCCCCCATTACTTTATAGAATACAAATATAAAGCATGTATACTAATGAACACCACTTGCTTAACGTTTCCTACAAGCCACATTCTGAATACATAAAACAATAACAACCGGAGCGCTTGCAAAATTAGTTAGTGAACTCTATGCAAATACGAAACTTTAGCCGAAAATAACGCCATTTGTTGACCAAAACACGACTCAGTCTAAATATTGTAGAAAATGCGTTATAGACGGTTAAACGGAGGAAATGTGGGATGCGCTTTTAAATAGAATGGAAAAATTGCATACCCGCGGAAATCGCGGGATGAGCAAATTTTGTTACTTTCATGTTGCCCGTGGAAATCGCGGGATAAGCAGTTAGAAGTTTAAACTGCAGCGGAAGTTGGGGCGTCCCAGTAGCGCAGTTGGTAAGGCGTCCGTATACGGATCTTGTTAACGCATGCTGGGCGGAGGGTTTGTTCCTTTTAGTACTGGGCGCCCTTGGCCGCACGGGCCCCTGTGCAATTCACTTTCCCTCCCCTATCGCCTACCTTGCCCTTCGTAGCAAAATTTGAACACTCCTTAGGCAAACTTCCTTAATCGGTGTTGAGAGATTCGAAAATTTGATTTTTCAAACTGAACCTCTTGTTTTGAACCAAGAGGGCTTCCACGGACCTAGGAGGGGCATCCCGGTGCTCATAGAGCTCCACCGGGAAAAATTGGAAGTTGTAGCCCTACGTAGGAACCCTGAAATTTTTATCTAAGAAATTGCGCCAATTATCAGACCAAGTCGCCAATTTCGGCAATCACAAAAATTGTCAGCACACTTCAAAACCAGTTTTGCACTGGATTTCAGATTTGGAGGGGGGCTCATTTTTGGTCTAAAGCGCCATTGGTTAGAGACCCCGCCTCTCAAAGCTAAAAGTATGCATAACTCCGTGGGTATTCATTTCCGACCCCCCCCCCCATGTAAAGGACCATTATTGTTCATTTTGAACAAGGATCACGTCTATACACTTTTAATACGGTGTTTTCGGAATACCCTGTATACCAGCGGTTCTTTAACTTCCCTAAACCGAGGACCCCCCTTCTTAGATCATTCGCCCTCGCGGACCCCCAAGAATTAACTCAAAGTTTAAAGCCCCAAATTTGCATCATACATATTTATTTCTAGTGTTTCATCACTGATTTTCACCATTTAAGGAAGGAATTTTTCCTTCCCTCATAATTTATTCTTAGCATTAAAGAGTAATTGCTCTTGTTTCGGTATTTTTTCGAATCTTTGTGGAACACTGGGAGGGTCTCTCAGACCCCCTGATGGGATCCGGCGGCCCCCCCATGGATCCACGGACCATAGTTGAAGAATCGCTGCTCTATATGTTGTCACATTCTGACTCCAGTTGGTCCCCACTATACCCAGATTTGAACTCTATGGAGCACAGAGTGCGGAGCTTGAAAAACTGTTCGTAGCAAACAGCCTCTTTCGATGATTGTACACTAATTGATGGATGTTCTCACATCAAGGAAGTTGGAAGTACCTGTAAAACTGTATCAGAACTTTATTTCTTCCAGGCTACGTCCAATTTAAAACCATTTTGAAGACTAGTATTAGTTCAACGTGTTATTAGATCAGTGTTCGTAATAATATGGACCTTCAGTGCACATATAAAGAGTTCTTCTTCTTGCCTCCTCATAATATAAGGCGCCACTTAATAGCATTTTCTTTAATACTTGTAAGCTGATTCATGGTAAAATACGCTTGAAAGGTTTCTATCCAGCAATGGATAAATAATGGTTGAAGAAAATATGTAATTATTATTAGGGATACAACATGGAGGGAAAGACTGGGCGTTTGCCTCCGGAGACGTTCGTGGAAATGCTGAGAAACCTGGAATTTTATACAGCAGAAATAGTGTTCTTTGTAAAGAACAAAATATATGCTCTAAGTAAAACCGCTAACCACAAGGGTCCACAAATTACATGATTTACACCTAGGCGCTGATCACAACCAGAAAATTATAGTTTTTCTTCAAGCATTCCCAATTCCGAGTATCACTTTTTTCCCCGCCAATTTGGTTTTGAAGGTTATGGCAATGAAAAGGCGGGGTATTTCATAAAGAATAAAGCTTCACACACACCAAGCCTGAAATCATGGCCAGTACAATATGCTATCCCGTAATTCTAAAATTTTTCAAATATATTCACCCATATTTTTTAAAATAGCACACAATGTCACTAAAATAATGAATATAAATTTTGCAATTGAATGCAAGTTACATTTATACGAAATCATAGAAACTGTGTGAGGTAGCCACTTTTAATTTATCTTAATTAAATGGCATGTGGTTAAACGAAATGGATTTTCTGGAGTAGCAGCAAAACTAAAATCGCGTCATACAATGGAAATCGTTCACAACAACGCTGTTATAATGGCCAACCGTATACAGGGTGTTCCAAAAACACACTATCAAAAGTATATAGCCGTGATGCTTGTGCAGAATGAACCATAATGACCCTTTACATGGGGAGGTCGAAATAAATATCCACGGAGTTATGCATACTTTTATTTTTCAGAGGCGGGATCTATAATGACCAATGGCGCCTTCAAACCAAAAATGAGCCTTACTTTAAATTTGAAATTCGGCGCTAAATTGGTTTTGAGGTGTGTTGGCATTTTTTGTTATTTCCGAAATTGGCGATTTGGTCTGATAATTGGCGCAATTTCATAAAAATTTTAGGGCTCCTACGTAGGGCTGCAACTTCCAATTTTTCCCGAAGGAGCTCTATGAACACCGGGATGCCCCCTAGGTCCGTGGAAACTCTCTTGGTTCAAAATAAGAAGTTTAGTTTGAAAAATCAAATTTTCAAACCTCGCAACACCGATTAAGGAAGTTTGCCTAAGGAGTGTTCCAATTTTTGCTACGAAGGGCAGGGCAGGCAATAGGGGAGGAAGGGTGCATTGCACAGGGACCCGGTGCGGCCAAGGGAGCCCGGTACTAAAAGGAATAAACCCTCCACTCAGTATATGTTAGGAAGAGTCCGTAGACGGACGCCTTACCAACTGGGACGACCCCTCCCCCATGCAGTTTAACCCTTTGACTGCTTATCCCGCGATTTTCAGGGGTATGCAATTTTTCCATCTATTTAAAAGTGCATCCCACTTTTCCCCCGTTTAACCGTCTATAATGCATTTTCTACAATTTTAGACTTTGAGTCGTGCTTTGGTCAACAAATGGCGTTATCTTCGCCTAAATTTTCGTATTTGCATAGAGTTCACTAACTGATTTTGCAAGCGCTCCCTTTGTTATCGGTTTTTGTATTCAGAATATGGCTTAAATGAAGCGTTCAGCGAGTAGTTTTCATTAGTATACATGCTTTATATTTGTATTCTGTAAAGTAAAGGACTGTTCAAGTATTACGTAAGCACCTTTGGGGGAGTGAGGGGTTGCCGTTTGTCTTATTTTCCTATGTTGGCGAA
>QLNU02015360.1:47952586-47966391 GCA_006491805.2 Dysdera silvatica
AGGGATCACGGCTATATACGTTTGATTCGGTGTTTTCGGAACACCCTGTATAATGACTGGATTTTTACATGAAATCTGGTTTCCTATCTTATTCTTTACAAAATATATCGGTTATAACGACGGCGATTTTGTTTTAAGTTGGGAAATCCGTTATAGATACATCGACGAGACCTGACAGCCATTCTTCAGAACCACGTAGGTTCGATACAACGTTGGAATCACATTGTTTCATTCAACTATATTTTAACATACACAATTATTAAATTCACTATAATTATATTAATAATTTTGTTTAATTTACAATCCAACAAGTTTAATACTTTTTATTGTCAAAACTATCTAAAAAACTATAAAGTGTTTTACCATACTACGATTTAAAAAATGTTGTTTATAGAGACCGAATTTTCACGGTTCCTAAGGATTCTCTATAACAGATTTTCACTTCCGCTATAAAATACTTCTTTTATTTGAATTTTGCGCGAATAGCTTTCTTGTCCAAAAATAATGTCGCTCGTACGATGAGTAACCTACTATAGTAAGCAACACCTTTCTTTATCGCAGTCTAAAAATGAAATGAGGATAAAATTTGAAAGGTTTCGTAATTTTAGATATATTTCAATTCATAATATTTGCATGAAGTCTTTGGTTCCCACTCAAAGAAGACATATTTAAAATTATAAACAAAGTAACAATTTTTATGATCTTAGTTTTTCTCTGTAAAATCAAATTTATGGGTAAGTTAATTTAACGAGAATGCGTTTAATAAGGTCATTACATAAAAGCATCTGAAAATCGCTATTAAACACCAGAATGTCGAAATCTAAAAGGATATATTATTAATAATTTTTAGCAACTTTATTTAGGCAGCAACATGAACAACAAAAAAATATACATTAGGGTTGGGGACTTTTAGTTTAAATTACACCATAGAACAAAAGAATATACTGCACAACATTATATACAAGTAACAAATTAGCCGCAATATAAATACATCAAAATTAATTAGAAAAATATAAATACATTAATTTATATATTATGAAATAAAATTTTGTTCATGTCTGCCTGGGTAGCGCAGGTAAAGACGTAGTCTGACAAAGCCTGCACCACCCAGGAGATACCAGATAGCCAAAGCAGCCCCATGGGATATCACTGCGCAAACATCAGCGAAAATTAAATTAAGTATGAGATTGATTAAATAGAATTAGTAAGGAGGATCCGGATTAAAGACTTAAACTTAGAATAGGAATTTATCTCTTTTATATTAGAAGGCAGCTGATTCCACAATTTAGGACCTGAAGAACCCACTCTGTGGCAACCCAGCTCCAGACGAGAAAATTGAGGTCTGTAGTTATGTCTACTTGTTGTTGGATAGTTATGTGTAGGTTGCTGTAAATCAACTGGAATAGATTAGTATTTTTAATTTTTTTAAACATTAATAACAAAATTTTATAATTTAAAAGTTGATTAAAAGTTAATAAATTGAATCTTTGCGGAACCTCACGGATCGACATTGGTTGTGGTAATTTATGGTTAATAATATTGAAGAATTTATTTTGTAATGACTGAATTAATTAATTAAATTTGTTGACCTTTTGTCAAAATCATACTTTATAAATTGCACTCTATTCAGATCGTAAATTAGAATTCTGCCTGGAAAACACAAGCATGCTGGAAATAATAACTATACAGTATTTGACTCAATAAAAATATATATAATGCGGAATATTTAAATGAGGCTTTAAACAATAGCTCTTCTGAACAATTCTAAACTGAACTCAGAAGGCCAGTTGATGGAAAAGTGAAGGATTATCTAACTTAAATCTCTATGATTGATATTATAACCATTGGCGTACGCAGGGGGTGTTGATGGGAGTTGTGACCCCCCCATTGCAGTAAAAATTTGTATATTTAACATAGAAATATGCGAGTTGTATCTCTGTAACCCCCCATTGAGCCTATAACCCCCTTATGAACTTTCTGCGTACGCCTATGATTATAACCCGCATGTCATGGATCAGATAATGCAGAAATTATCCTTTAATGGGAAACCATTAAAATTTAAATTATATTAAGTATTTTATAAAGGAATTGTGAAATTTGCATATACGAAGCCGCTTTATTTCAAAGTTTTGTATGAAGGGTGATCGTTTCCTGTGCAATGATGTTTCAAGCCGCCGTTTTTAAGCAAGGTCAGAAGCAAGGTCGTTTTGTAGCAGCATACTATTTTGGTAGAAATTTTTTTCCCATCCTGATACTCCAAGCATCATGGTAAGCAGATCATGGTTTTGATCTGTGCAGTACTAGCAATTTTTCTCAATGAAATAAGGTTACGGCTACAATTTAACAGAAAATTGATAGAACTCGAAATAATATCAAAATGTGTGATCTCACGAAAAAAATATAACTAAAATGGTCTGGTAAATAATTCACTATAAGAAGGATGGGACATACAAATCATTGCAGAACTTCGGTTAAAAGACCATTAGAAAGATTTCAAATCTATTGTTAAAATTTTTTTGTTAAAATGTAGTTTTGCAAATAATTTTTTATCGCTCAGGGATTGCCTGTTCTCTTCAGCAATTGTTCCATTATTTTTTCAAAGGCTAGTTTGGGCGCTGATAATGATCATCTGTATCCGCAGCGGCATTTCTGTCAAGCAGTAATCATTTATGGGCAGAATATTTAATATTTTGCTAAGGGAAAACTCTAAGAGACTCAAGAAAAATGATATCCGTGACCTTGTCTTTTTCCTTAAACGATGCTCTTGACTCCGAGGTCAGAACCGATGATCAAATGTCAGGTGATCCCTTTCAAGAAATAGACTGGATCTAGAATGAGTTACTATTTTTTATTTAGTTCTTTTTTGTTTAATTGAAAGAAGGAAAACCAGACTCCTTAAAAGCAACCGGTCTAAAGCTCGTCACTTTCTTCGCACGCCAGATTTTTTTTTTTTTATGTTTTTAATGCTGTCCGGTTAAAAGGATATTAACTTTGAAATATGGAATATGGTAGCTAATATATTGAGGTTAGCTATAAACTACGCTTTTTTTTATTAAATAGCGTGTGACGTAATTTCTAAAAATAACTATTGCGTATATAACTAAGAAATCAGTTCCTTTATTTCACCTACCGAGTGAATTAAAAGTAAGAAAAAGGAATATAAAACAAGTATAAAAGAGAGGAGTAAAATTATGAAATAGACACGAAAGGTTTCAAATAGTATCCAAGAGATGAGATAGTTATGATTAATCCTGCTCCATAATGATAATAAATATAAATAATGAGCAAAACTATATAAGTAGAAATCCAAAAGCTATTGATCTGCTAAACGTGTGAAATGGCTAGATTTATTTTACATCAATAGATACAAAATCTGCTAAACCTACAAAATTTCTAAATCTATTTTATATTAAGCAATTAGAAATAGATCACATAGAATGACTACTTAAAAGAATGGTCGCTTGATCCGTAATTGGACATTAACAACATTTACAGCTGTACTGTAAGGAACCTGAGCAACCGTAATGCCGACTAATCCATCATACAGCGAAAAATTACCAACCGACTAGCTGAACTAAGACTGCATGCAAGACGTCCGATTTCCTCGCTTACCAGTGACTCCCTGTCCATCACCTACAGGGGCAAAATTAATGTCGTTCTCGTTTAACCTGGTATGAAAAATGGCTTAATGTGTTCATCCATGAATTTTGCTCTACTTAGGAACCAACGACCAAATACTGGGGAGGGGGTTAAACAACAAGATAAACGGTACAATACAGCTTGCGAAATACATATAGGTTCACCCATATAATTGATTATATGTCCTGTTCGAAATATAAACTAGCAATGGCTTTTCAAGTAGCTGATAATTTGCGCGTCAAGTGATAATAAGCATCTAGTGGGATGCTAATTTCTTTTTCAATAAATGTTTAGTTTTGCAAAATCGTAATATTTCATGCAAAAAAATATACGTGCAGTTTACTGAAAAAGCATTTTTATTGTGAAAATAACATAGAAAATTGAATATTTCTTTTGATAATATTTATTGGATAACGCTTTGTTTATTTTATCGTAGAATGTATATGGTTTAACTAAACGTTTAATTATTTTTAAGGAAACATTCAAAATGCCTCCTGCAAGATCGTTGGATATGGATGAGAAGATGAAAATTCAAGCCTACGAGGATTTTGGATTATCTAATTGCCAAATTGTGAAAAGGAATCAATAGGTTATCGGATGTGGTCAATCAGTTTATAAAAATAGTTAATAATTACAACACAAAGAAAAGAAGTGGTCGAAAACCGACACTGACTGAACGAGACAAGCGTCGTATTATTCGGTATGTATCTTCAAAATAAATGTTTGTATCGGAAATCAAAGCACAATTATCATTGTCAGTTGAAATTCGTAGAGTGCAGCAGGTCCTAACGCCTTCGAATCACTTAAATTTTTTTTAAAAACAGAGCGAGACAGCATTGACTAAAGTGAAGAAAGAAACAAAATTGAACTAAGTTAAAAAGTAAACAATGTTCCAAAACTGGGAAAAAATTCTTTCACTGGTAAAAAGAAATTAAATCTTGACGGCCCCGATGGATTCCAATGTTATTGGCATGACTTGAGAAAAGCTCCAGAAATTCTAATGAGCCGAAACTTTTGTGGTGGATCTATCATGATTTGGGGAGCTTTTTTGTATGCGGAGAAATTGTTTTTGGCGTGGATTACGTCTCATATAGGATCTCTAGACTATATCGACATACTTGAAACCTCATTGGCCGAGTATGCTGAAGATTTAATGGTAGCTGATTTCATATCCCAACAGGACAATGCAACAAAACACACATTCAATCTCACCAAATGGTGATTTACTTACTTAGAAGGAAATTGATATTTTTGAGCGGCCTTCGATTAGTCCAGATGCTAATACGATCGAAAACCTATGGGGTATCTATCCTAGCTCGCAAAGTATATGCAAATATCGGCAATTCATTGCAATTGAAAATTTCAAGGATGCCATTAACCCTGCTTGGTCGGAAACCAATATCGATACTCTTCAAAAATTAGTCTTATCGATGCCCTAGCATCTCATCAGCGTGGTTAAGTCAAATGGGGGTAATAGAAAACATTGACTTTTAGGAAGACTTTTATGACGCGCCGCTCAAGGTGAACCTATAATTATTTGGCGCCAGTTTTTCGTTAAATCGACTATCTAATCTACTGTTGTGGATTGTTTGTAAAAATGGGGTTTTCACAAATGAAGCTTTAATAGCAATTGAACATGGACAATATATTGCCTCATTTCAAACGAAAGATTAGAAAATTTATGGGAACTTACATTTATTTCGTGGGCTGTACTAACTCTATCTTACAAAGGTGCGTCACCAAACTAGTTAATGGTGTGGTTTGAGGATCAGTGAGCCACGACAGTCGCTCAAGCTCGATGTACGATAGAGAAATTTAGTAAAAGTTCGATGCGTGTTGCAGCAAATTTAACAGTTCGTTATTACGCTGAAGACATCCTTGAACCTGTTACAATGCCATTTATGACTGGTATAGATAATACTTTATTCAACAAGATAATGCCTGCCCGCATATGGCAAGTTAATATCTAGGTATTGGCCTTCCAATTGGTCGAGACAAATCATTAAGCTTATAGTAAATACAAAATGAAGGGCAGGGCCGGATTAAAGTTTCGTGGAGTCCTAGACGAATTGTTTTCTGGGCCCCCTGTGTAATTACAATAGGACCTGTATGTAACGAGAAGGTTGGGACCAACGAAAATGCTGGCAAAACCGATCGCTCGCAGTAAGTCCGTTCTAGAATTTAAAATTTAAAATTTTGAAATTAAAATTGGTACAGGTGATATATTTACATGTAACATACATGTAACAATATTTAACTGTGTATTTGCTTAAAATTTAATAAACGTATTATATCACCACTTACATTTCGATTCAGTCAGACATTATGATACAAAGAAATTTTCCCAAAATATGCAAACTTTATTTGCAAATGCTCAAAAAACGATCCATCACTGTTTGTTTCATGCTGCCTTATTTATGTTCATTTAACACTTTCGTCGTAAAACACGTAGCATATTAAATATATGAGCATCAGTGTAATCCATTGCCCGACACATGAAAACATTTATTGTAAACTTCTTATTACGTAATCTAAAAAAGATGGAGAGTTCTCAGTAATTTTCCAATTTTAAATGCTAGAAGGTTTGTTGTTGTTCACCTCAATTTTTCAAATTTTCCAATTTAAATGCTAGAAGGTTTGTTCATGTTCACCTCAGTTACCATGACAGCCTATATCACTTCAAAAAATTAAAAGAAAATTGAACTATATTAATTAATAATTTGAAACTTTCTTTTATATTTCGCAGGTTGTAAAAATTATATTAAAAATTTTTTCCTCTTTCTTTCTTCATAAAAATTATCAATTAATTCTTCATAATTAATGTTATCTATGGTATCTTTTTTTTTCTATGCATAATACATATAAACAACTTAATTTTAACTGGCTTAAGGAATTTCGTAGATAATTTTTTACCCGTGGTAATACCGAAAACTGACGTTTCTCCAGTTGCATTGAAAATAGGCAATGTCAAATAAATACAAGAAAGTTCCAATATTAGGGAAGGATATAATTTTCACTATTTTATGAGCTGTAACATATTTAACGGTGAATTAAAATTTTTGCTCTTGCAAATTAATAAGATCCGATAGGCAACGGTGATAAGGTATGATTGGCAAGGATTTTGAAGTAGCGTTCAGCCTTCACCGCGCCGAGACCCTAAAAAAAGCGAGCCCCACACATTTTGTATTATCTATGCGATATTCCAGCCCATCATAGGGAGAGGCCTTCGTGCTCAGCCGCAACAAGTTTAAAATAAAAATAGAAACCTTGTTCTTTACTGAAAATGAAAATACTATTTTTTTACTAAAAATTAGAACATTATTATGTAAAATTGTTGAAATAGCGTTTTGCAAGTAGTAATGCAATTTTTGTAATAACAAAGAAACTAAATACCAGATATACCTCTTAAGGAATAATTTAATGTTATGCATCACACTCTCTGTTAGGTTTGTCCTCTCTTTCTATTATTTCGTGCTTAAAATTCTGATAGTCTTTCTTGGGTTAGTAAGCATCGTATTATGGGGCACGTAACAAGTTAACGCATGTTTATTGCCGCTGCTTTTTATCTTTCAAAATGTTATAGCTCTTCGAATTGTAGTTACGACCACAGTTTACGACGATCTGATCTTCGAGTCAGTGCAGAAACCTTTTTCCCAAACTTTTTTTCCATATACGCACGAAGAGTCGTAGAAACGTTGATGACTAAGTTACGATTGCCGAAATTCTAATCAACGGATAATCAGCCAAGAGAAGATTATTGGTATTTACAAATATCGAGTTTCTTAATATGTGAATTACAAAATTAACTGATTATATAAACATTGAAGTTATTATAAAACGCAAGACCGTATTTGACTAGCTACAACTAATATTCCCGAAGAAAAATAAATTACAATGAATTCTGGATTTTACGGTTTGTACGGACCCCAAAAAACTTCGTAAGTGAGAATTAACGTTCCATGGGACAGTTTTCAAGACCAATACAGTAGTTTACAAAAATGTATGATTTCTAAATTAGAAGTTCGTAAAAATGCGAGTCTACTGTACTAACACAGAAAAATTATGTCCCCTAATTCCGAACGTCACTTATAAAATACAGTATAATTACACTATCTTAGAACAATTTTTTACATTTTTTCACACTTCATTATGCAGTTATATTTATGTTCCCCTTCTTCATTTCAAACAGAACAAGCCAGTTTCGGTTAAACTGAATTTCAGTCAAATTTATTTTAGAAGTGTAGTTTGTTTTAGAATAATGTGTATAAACGAGTATTATTTGGCATCGAGTATACTCTCCCGCTCACAGACATTAAAAAAATGTTGAATAACAACAACTTTAAAATACAATGCATAAAAATGTGCTATTAAAACAAATAACATGAAACCAAGCAAGCCTAACAACATCTGAGAAACTGGGTGCGTTTCGTCTTGACCGACCCTGAGGAGAATTGCAATCATCTTCTAGGGATGGGTTAACGCTGTTGCTTTTCGTCAGTGAATTAATTTCATGGGCCCATGAATTCTTTAGGAAATAGGCGTCTTATCATATGAATAAAGTAAAGTACATATTATGTGCATGGTTTAGCTTTAGTCGAAAGCATGAAGGAACTTTAAATACGACTGATTTCGGTTATATATAATTTTATATATCGAGATTTTTCATTTGGTTTTAAAAAATAGATGATTTCATGTAATGTAATTCATGTTTGAAAGTTTACAAAGTTTTCTCTCATTTATTCTAGCGTGACATTGGCATACGCAGCGTGGTGTTTATTGGGGGGTTATAACCCCTATTATGAGACAAATTTGTATATATACACTAGAATATGTGAGTTGTAGCTCTATAATACCCCTTATAAGCCTGTAATCGTCCCTTATGAAATTCCTGCGTAGTCCAATGTAACGTAAATATTATTGGTAATGATCAATACATGCTCTCGTAGTCGAAAGGAAAACAATAGTAAAAATGTAGCTATATATACATACTTGATCGTTTTAGGTTTTCATATTTTATAAAATGTTCTAATTAATTGGAAAGCAAAACATAAATGTAATTGTTATTTTTTATGTAAGAATAATCCTTTATTTTATTCTGTACATTCATATAAAAATAGGTGTATCAAAATATCCTGTTCTTAATAAAGCAGATTCAATTTACTACATTGCTAAATAAATAAACATTTTCAAAATTTGAAAGTACAGATATGTATGTTTGGAATAAATTACCGAGAAATCAGCGAGAAATAGAAAGTATGACATAAAAATTTCTTTGTTTCTACGTCACCTCGCCTCTGGTAAAAAAAACTACAAGCCAAGTGGACATACAGTACAGAAAAGATATAGGCATGGTTCAAGGTTTTGGAACTCGTGTTTCTCTGGGTAAGATGACTTTAAAAGGTTTCTGACAAAAAGGATAAGAGTAAAAAAGGTAAATATTCCAAGGCTGTACAAAAATATTTCCATTGTTTCCACATTTGTACTGTCAGTAAACCTATCTCTGCCAGTATTAAACGATCTAAGAAAAGACGAACCACCTTCATTTCCAACTTTTACGACAGACATAAACTTGGAAATGCTGTCGTTATTGGTACAAGTGACATGCATGAGATGCAATGAAATTAATATTCATCTTCAGGAATCACGCCGTTTAGGTTTGGCAAGAATATTTGCGATTATTTCCCACATCAGTAACTCACGTGTGTTTTCTCCTCGCATAATTTCCTGGGGTTTTGAACGCAAGGTTAAGTCATAAAGATAAAATACTTAACGCATTTCCATCACACGCAGGGCCGAACACCATCAAGAAAATTAAATTTCTATTATCATCTGAAGGGCTGTTTCGTTAGAAGTTTCTCTTCAATAATTCAGTATATTAAAATCCATATTGCGTGGTGAACCAGGTTTCATCGTCAAACGTTGAAAGATATAATAGCTTTTATTTTTCTATGTGCATCCATACTTTTCTCTTATTCTTAAATATTTAATAGATATTTTATTTTATATAAATCGAACACTACGCAGATTAAATCAAACAACAATGTCAATCAATCAACGTTTATTGATTGATATTGTTGTTTGATTTAATAGATAATTTCAAGTTGAGTATATAGATAACTTCAGTTATCCTTTCCAGCGATAAACTTACATCGGCGCATTATGTTCCAGTACTAACGCTTCGCAATCATGGAAACTAATAGAGCTCTATTTTAAGCCATAGAACGCGAAATTTGAAAATCTAATTTCATTAACCTCCCACCACTTTAAAAATGCGTGAAATTTACATTTTCCAGTACGAAGATAAGACGTTATCTATGTCTCGATGGTCCATTTGTCAAAACGCTTGGGTCCTAATCAAGATGTCCCTAGTTTGCATTCAGTCTGAGACAGACGTTTTCTTCGTTATCTTTTCTATCATCACCAAAACACTGCTCTTGAAGTTACTTGTGCTAAGCACTTCCGTAGCAATTGTGCTGTCCCTTGAAAAAGGGCAATAATATATACAAATTTGTAATACATAAGACAAAAAGCTGTGGTTTGAGCCACAAAAGAGGCATTGGCGTACGCAGGGGGATGTTGATGGGGGTTGTAACCCCCCATTGCAATGAAATTTTGTATATTTAACATAGGAATATGTGAGTTTTAGCTCTGTAACCCTCTTTAAACCTATAATCCCTCTTACGAACTTTCTGCGTACACCTATGAGGAGAAGGGTGAACTAAAAATCTAATTTCAGAAACTATTAAGTCGAAAATTTGTCATCATAATATACACTTCTCGACAAAAAATCCGGTTTATCCAGAAACATCCAGCCCTGGACTTACGAGTCCCATAGCCCTAAACATTTAACGAAATCGCCCCCTCCTCCCCTTTTTTTTTTTCTTTTTTGGCCAATATTTAAAAAACATGTATTTTACTTTTTATTTATTTAACGTAGTTTTGACCTTCATGGTTATATACTACGCTGCCATTGAAATTACACGTTTTGAAACATTGCAACACGACGAACTTTCTTCTGTGCAAAAGGAACGAATGACCTCACTGCATAATTTATTATCTGCTACGAACTTCAAAATGCTTGAGGAGGAAAAACAGGTCATTTATAAATTTTTGTTAAGATTATTGAAAAAATTATAAATTTTTTGTTATGATGGTTGATAAAAAAAGGGGGGGGAACTTCGGCGCCAGGGTCCCTGTGAGGCTGGTGCTCTAGACGGCTGCCCTTTGTGACTAGGCAGAAGTGCGGCGCTAGAAACAACCGCCCAGTTTTATTTATGTTCATTTTTGCAAGGTGCGTCGATTTTTTGTCGCAGAACGTATACGTAACAGCAAATAATATAGGCCTACTATTACAAATAATGACTTAGCAGCTTCCCTCATTTCGGATCAATTTCGATAAAAAGTCGGTTATGTATAGTGGACCAATATGAAGCAATTATTTTTTTTTTGTTCTAAAACATTCATTGTTATTTACAGCGAACTTTCAAAGGAGGAAATTAACCCGTCGTTAAATAAAGATATTTGTTAAGGAGAACGACGTTATTGCGCGATATTACTGTATATCTCTTTAGCATTTATAAAGTAATATTATTAACAGTAATAGAAATGTTAAAAAGTGCATTGTATCCAAACTTAATACAACTTTGCTTTATAATAGAAAAACATTTGTTTTGTTTTCAGTGATTTGTTCACTGCATTTTGGAACCTTGTCTTTTAACATTTAAGTGTTTACTTCATCTTTAAGCTGTCCCTGTTTCGAAGGTGAGTGGCGTCATGTTTTCTAGCTTCGTAAATAAGTGCATAATTTTTAATAGACTACTTAAATTGTCATCCTTCATATTAGGAGGACCATGACCTGACCGTTCGCTGATAATGGATAAAAAAAGACTTTTTCCTTATTTTAGAGTTCGAAATAGTATTTTTGAAAAGTAAATAGCAAATCGTCCAATTGTTAACAACGTGACACATCGGTGTCACGCTACTGTATGACCTACTACTGAAACACAATAGAAAAGCGATATTTCTTCGCAAAAACGTCATTTTGCAAAAGTCGACATTTGGCCCACTGCTCAAAGTTACTCAACTGTGGAAAAAATTCCGAAGGCAATATGCTTCGAATATCGGCATTTGTTTGTCTTCTTTTATAAGAAAACCTAAACGTTTTGCCCAAAAGAGACCCGGAAATGGCCTGTTCATGGAAAACACCGCTTAAAATACAATAGCGGAATTTCTACAAACATTGGAAATGCGTATATTCAAAATGGAGTTCATGTTGTCATAGAGTTTTCTTACATTCGTCTAAAGAAGGTGATGGTCGTGAAGTATCAACAAGATGGCCCTATCTCAATGATTAAGTATTTGATTAAGTTTGGAATTTGTTTATCATCAATGGTAGTTAGAAAATGCAGATAGAAAACATAGTGAACCTACACAAACCTTTTAAAGATTTCGGATCATGGAGTGTATAGTGCAGAAAATAGGGAACTTTTCTCACTGATAGACCAGGTATTCAGATCTTGTAATAATCTAAACTCAAAGAGCAAAGTCTAATAATACGAACCATCGCGAACCAGATTCATTGCCCTTAAGTTAATGATCAAATTCGTTAATTAACCTTTACATTCATTACTCTTGGAGTTGAATATCGCTAAGTTTTAGCGTTTAAAAATATATTACAGCTTTAAGTTTGTTTTTGGCCATGTATTTAATAATGGATGTCGTACTGTGTATTTATTCTTCGACTGTAAGATGAAACAAGCAAGCAAGCAAGCAAGAGAAATCAAAATAATAATCTGAGGTTTAAAGTAATAATACAATAATTGTGTGAAAGGAAGATGTAAGCTATTTGTATCCTCTTACTAAGACTTAGCAAAATACTACGGTTTAGCAAAATGAATATCTTAAAAAAAGAGTTTTCTGAGGAAACATTGTAAGAAGTCATTGTCTTTAGGTAATCCTTAGAATAGAAGTAAATTTGGAATGGAATATCTGCTAAGAAAAACATATGATGTCTGCTGAGAAATGATAATAGCAGCAGCAGCCATGGTAGTTAAATCAACTTGATGATTAACGTTTCTGTTCAAAATTCTTCGCACATGTTTCCTTTACTACCTTTAGTTAAATTACAGTTATAACCAACACTCGCCTATGCACAAATCTTCATGAACTTTGTTATATCGTTATAATGAAGAATATTTCCTATTCAACTTGTTCTTCAATTTAAAACATCTTATAATAACCAACAAATAACACCATACACATTTCATCAATGGTGCGATGAAATTTGTGTAACGAATTTAGAAATAATACAAGATATCGTGGTGAACAATATATATTTCAACTGTAGCAACAATTGAATTGTAAATCTTTTTAAGTTTTAAAGTTATGTAAAAAATTACATCAATCAAACTAAACTTGATATTTATACTTAAAAATAACTCGTATAATACAAACATCAGTATTTTTTTTTCGATCCTTCTATTTCGGCAGCATATATTAAATTATAAAACGAAAATTCGGTAAATTTTAGAAGCAACTGCTCTCCTTATGCTTAATATTGCATCTTTAAATACTTAGAATAAAATCTAAGTAAATTTCAATTTAATATTTGAAGGTGGTCGTATGGGAAATATTAGCATTTTCTTATAAATGTACCATCCTATTTTTTCATTTTTTTTCAGTATTACCCAGTGCTAAGTTAAAATCATCTGTATATATGCTCGAAGATGGCATACAAAAAGATGCATTTATGCCGATGTAGTTAACTTCTTCAGGCGAGAGAATGGTGATTCTCTACCTGTTCAAATATTCTCACCCAAGAAATGTCACCGTTTTGCCTAAGGCAAAGAATTGAACCCCAGACAGATCAAATTTCCCGTCACGTGTTTATCCGTTCAAAAATAAAACTGAGACCAGTGCACTTTTCTTCCAAGAAAAGTCTCAGCTTGTCTTTTTATTAGTCTCCATCCATAGGAAGAAAAGAAGCAGAAAATCAAAATCAAAGCAATCTCTAAAACTCTCACAAACCGCTCCTGGAGTTCTCTTGACAACTCAAGGCTTCTTGAATCGGGCTAACAGAACGTTGGCCACGTTCGTAACTTCTGAAGGAAAACGTTTCCAAACCACCAAGGACACTTAAAGGCGGGGTTGTTGGAAGCCTAATCCTG
>QLNU02015360.1:47974665-47985277 GCA_006491805.2 Dysdera silvatica
GGATGAATCAAAACTCTTTGAAGTAGCTATTGATTTATTTTAAACATTAAACCTGAGTTCAGTATTAATTTATAATTTCTTTGTGCAAAACTCACGAGTATCCACAGTCACGTGTTTTACCGCATTGTGTTTATTACCGGGAATCTTTGCTTGCTTCCTCTAATTATGAAAAAAAAATATATATCCCGCTACTCAAAATTTTGTTTTCGTTTTCCTCCTTTGTTCATAAAATGACCCTCAAATTTTCTCATCGTCTTTTCTTTCGTCAAAAGAAAATGTCTCGAGTTAATAACGGTAATTCATACGTCTGTATTCTTGAGATGGCGTTTAGACAAAAATGATGTTTTGAAGGAGCAAAGAACCATAAAATCGTGAGAAGATTTGAAAACGGTTTTTATATTTTATTCATAACTGAAAATTTGACATCACGGCCATAAAGACGAGAGAGCAGTATAGACATTTTTCTTCCTACGCCCCTGCAAAATATAGTCATATAATGACTAAGAATATTAAGGTCCATTTTTACCTTCGGTAAATGCATAGATTTATACAGGGTGTCCCAAAAAACATTGACCGCAGCTCTAATTCCTTAAATATTGATCCTAGACATATGTATTAAATTGGAAAGTGGCGTAAAAAAAAAGTGCAGAATTTTATGAAATCGATTAAAATTGCAGAGGATTATTTTTCGAAGAAATACAAAGGGCGCCAATTTCACAGGGAAACCATAATTTGAAAGCAAGGAAGGGATTTTGTTTTTACAAAATCTAGGTTTAGAATATAAAAAGGGGCGTCGAAGTAATCGTTCTACTCGGGGTGAGGAACAGGACTAACTTTACATAATTGGCGGCCCTATATGGGGAGTGACTGCTACTAGCATATTGTTATGTAAAAACATAGATATATATGCAGGTATGGGCGCCCATATGGGGGGCAGGGAGGGGCTCGGGTCCCCCCTTAGCCGTTCAAAAATTTGATTTCCCCGATTCTGATGTGCATTTACTTTAAAAAAATTTACAGTCACATTTTAAAATAAGGTACTTTTTAGCTCATTACTAATTGTCAAGCAGTATCAATTATTTTTGTAGCGTTTTGGTATCTTGTACATTCACTAAAATTCTTGACAGCTTTGAGAAGGAGGTAATAATTTTTCTCAGACCCCCTCTAAAAATACTCTTAAGTTTTCTCAGCCTCCATAGAAGTACTTATATGGGCGCCCATGTATGCAGGGAAGAGATCATAAATTGGTTCTCCAAAGCTTCTATATGAGAAAACGGAATTCAGCACTATAAATCCCATTCCGTCTTACTCCTCCCCAGAGCCCTAACCAGGCTGGGGCTAGAAGGGGGTGAGCCCCACCCCACCCTGGAAAATAGTTTTTCATAAAAAATTAATTCAATTTATTTATATATAAAATTATACTTGGCAATGGAAATTATTATTTAACAAAAATACTGGATTCGTATTGATTTCACGGCAGATACTCAGCCCATTCAAAGAGGGAGATCTTAGGGACCGTCCCCCCCCAGGAAACTAAATTTTTAATGAGACTTGGCTACGAATGCTGTGATTGTATCGATACAAGCTCAAAAAATTTTTAACCCCCTCAAATTAATTTCTCGCTACGGTCTTGGGTTGATATTGTGTACATCATGTTTTTTTACACAAGTTCGAGTCTTCATCTAAAATAAGTAAAATAATTAATCTATAATAAGGATAAAGGAAATTATAAATTGTTATATACCTCTATAAGTTTTCAATGAAAATTTCCTTTAAGAATTTTTTTAAGAAATTTATTTATTAATGTTAAATATATTAGTTTACTTAGATATTTAGTATTATTAAATATATTAATAAACTACAAGAAAGAATTAACAATTTTTAAGCCCCCTGTAACTTTTAAACCCCCCCCCCCGATTTATCAAGCGTCTGGCTACGGGCCTGCCACTTCTTCTCCCCACTCTTTACCGAGATCCTGACTATGTCAATTTGTAGAGATAATAATAATAATAAATTTTTATTCAACCCGATATACAATATTTCGTGATACATAGCTTGAGCAGTATAAAAATTATAGAAATGTAAGAGAAGATCTATATTAAATTATTTTAAGTTTTGAGGTTAGAAATGGAAGAGAATATAAAGCCGAAGCTTGTACCGAGATTCTCCTCCACACATGGTCCTAACACATGGTCAAGCAAAAAATCTTTGCTGAGAATTGAAAATAAAGAAATTTCTACAAAGAAAAGTAAACAAAGGACATTATGATACGTGAAGATATATAGGAAATCATTCGGAGAATGATGACAAGGACTGCCTTTAGAAGCTCGACTATCGGCAACTCTAGAGCTCGGCAAGGCGGGAAAAGCCGGTAGTAAATAAAAATCCAGATGAAACACATTTGTTTCGGCTGCCCTAGGCTACAGATTAGGATCACTTTTTGCTAAAGCCAGCCCTACGTATTGATTATCTGACTGAAGCACAGGGATGTTGTTCCTCTACAATAATCATAGTAAATTAACTAGATAATTTTTATATCAAGTCGTAGCTAAAGCATGAGCGAAAAAGAAAAACTCCATGTATTAAAAAAGTAAAAATTCTAAATCTTACATATGGGATTTTATAAATTGAACTTTCCGGCTGAAACTCTTATTGAATGTACACTATATTATGTGTATATGTTACGAAAGTATTAGTGAAATGAGATAAAAAAAATCTCTACAAAGGTAAGGTAATGTAAAATGTTTAGCATCGGCCAACTGGATAAAAATGTAGGCATTCTCGCTAGTGGAGCCATCTATGAATAATGAAGTGATACATTTTTAAAATTAATATTTACTCTTTCAATTTACTTTCCATGTCGATGATTATGACTAAAAAAAAAGAAAGAGGGAGAGAAAAGCTGCTCTTTGAATGTGTCTTATAAAAATATTTTGAATCATAATGTTTATTATAACTCAAGAAAAAAATTAATCCACTTAAATAAAATACACGTGCATCCATAATATCAATATTCTATCATTATAGAGGGTGATCCGCAAAATCTGTTTGAAATTTCGAAGCTAAATCATAAACACGGCGAAAGGAAATTCATATATTTACCTATTTGTTTATAATACTCGTATTTGGTTGTTGAATGCAAAATATAAGATAAATTTAACGTAAAAAAAAACAACAGTCGATGTATCTTGTCAGCACCTCGAAATGTAAGGTGAAATTTTAGACTATCTATGCTGCCGAAATTTACAAATGCACATACAAAGTAACTCTTTTCCTATAACTTATATATAATAACATAAAGATTACCCTTAAAGAACCAATATTTTTGCTGTTAAAATCTTGGATTTTTCAGATTAAGTAGAATTTCCTAACGCTCTAATTCAGCGATTCACAAACTCAGGTCGCGACCTTGAAGGGGGTGGCCGCAACTATTTTTAGTTGCAATTATTTTTATAAGGAATGTCATACTGTTTCCAACGCTTTTATATTTCAACATGGCTACATTGCAATATTCTACTAACGGTTGTTAACTTCATATCTATAATATACATTAATATATAATTAATATGATATATATAACTAATATAATTTTACATTTAATATGTGGTTTTTCTGTTTGTTTTCTTTACTCTTTTAAAAATACTTTTATTGTGCACGGACAGAGGGGGTCGTAGATCTTTTTGTTTACTATAAAAGTGGAGTGGCGGATTACTTGACTACTCTAAAAGTGGATCGCGGATTGAAGAAGGTTGGGAACCACTGCCCTAATTACTTCTTTAACCTCAAATAAAAACGATAATTCTTTTGAATAGTTGCCACTGGAATGGTTTCACTGTTTCCTAAATTTTGTTACAAAGAAAAATTAGAATTCATTAGAACCGAAATATCATAAACTTGTACCTTATGTTATTTATTGTTATGCATCGAATGAAGAGAATTTTCTTTGCTATTTTTTTTTTATTCTTATGGCTTTTCACTTTATTATGACATAAATAAAATGTTTTAATGAAATAATTTTCAAACTTAATCATAGGAAAATAAAGACCATGAAATGCATGCAGGACAGTGACCACATATTTGGATATAAGTCGAAAAGATAAGATTTTCTTAACAATCTTCGTTTAATTTAAGAGTATAACGGACTTTTTATACGTGTGGAATTTAAATAAGTAGGAAATTATTTCTTAAATACAAACAAAGGGAAACTGCACCAGTGAATAGATTTGAAAAGATCTGAAACATTTGTTCAATAAACCAAGATTCTTCCTACCTTAGAGAGTATTATATTATATAAAAGTATATATATATTCAATTTGATGACAGTGAATAATTGTTCCATAATGCACTTTCCTGGAATTTCTGCATGAACTCTGGCTTTTTTATCGTCCCTATACTAACTAATAAATATTATTAACTTAAATATTCAGACAGACCAAAATATTTATTTTTATGAAATTTTTAAAATTATAATTATAATATTCATTTTATTACATAAAGAATAAGACTTCTTGCTCGTTTCTACGGACAACAATGTTTCGTAGTTATTGTCTGTGTATTTTATGTGTATGAGTGAAAAATGAATTTATTATCACTTCAATATTTTATAATCCACGTGAAATGTCTAAGGCACCTAAAATTTGAAAAGAAAATCTTGTTTTTCATATTATATTGTTTAAATACAAAAATAGATAAGATCTATTTATAAACTAAGCACTAAATTTTAAAACTTTAGTTAAAATGCAGTTATACTTCATTGTGTGCTAAAAACTACCCTCGTATACCGACCACATTGAAAATTTTTGTTCAGTACATCCACAAGAATAAATTAAAATGAAATTGGCTCTTAGTATCGTCTTTATTTATTACTTGAAAAAAAATATTAAATCTCTTTAATCTGTTTTATTCAAGATGACTGGAACTTTAAACGAATGAACACGCAACCCGGTAACATTTAAACGTTTCTGCTTTCAGTTTTCGTTTTATTTTCAGCTTTTTATCTTTTTTTCAATGCGCCACAAACCACTTATCTCCACGTTTCCTTAAATCATACTAATTTATAATATTAACAGAATAGTTGGTTGTTTCTGTGGAACAGAACAATGGGCAAGTTTTGTATTAAAATTGGGCATTATAAGGTAAACACGTAAGTTTACGTTTGCAGATTCATAGCACATGCTAGAGAAATTACCTTTGTATGAATTTTACTTTCGGAATACAGTACAAACGTTGAATTGTATTATTTCGATATATATAGACAAGCATCATTTTGATAAAATTTAAAGTTATTGAGCTTCAAAAAATGTTTTTAAACGTAAAATAACTTTAAATTGAAAAAATTATATTCATATATACAGTGCCCGCCGCTTAGTAAAATAATTTCTGCCCCAACAAATTTTATTTTATCAAGCAGCTGGCATTACAACCGGCAATTCGAAATTTAAACTTCATGAAATCAGATATACATTACAACTACCACAAGTACAATAGCTTATTTATTGCTAATTTACTAACTAATAATACCTAAATATAACAAAATTAATAATTTCAAATTAATAACTATTAATTTAATAATTATCAGTTTATTGCGAATAACGTTAATGCACCACAAATAAAATCAATTAAAGTTCTATAATTTTCAAATGTATAGTATAATCATGCTTAACTAATTATCAAATTCATCAAAAATTGTACATTCTAAATTCGCTAATTACATCTAAGGCCGAAATATCGCATAGACAAACAAGGCAAATGCCTATGGCCTGCTTTTTTTTTTTTTGAGGGGCCCGGCGCGGTGAAGGCTCAGTCTTACATCAAAATTGTTACAATCAGACCTTAATCCCTGTGCAGTAATTTTATCGTCGCGCGAATTTCCGCTGATGTACCGACTTTATTCCCAAAGTTTAAAATTAAATTCCAGAATGGGTTTAGCCAGCGATCAGATATAGCGAGCATTTGGTTCCAAATGCTCGTTGTATACGGGTCCTATTGCAATTGCACAGGCTTAATTTATCCACAAGGGGCCCGGAAAATTTTTGTCTGGGATCCCACGACACTTTAATCCGCCCCTGCTTACAACAGTAAAAATTTCCTAGCGGAATTAACTTTTCTTAAAGAATTTTCATATAACGTCAGTCTTTAATTAGCCTTTCAATAGTGTTTACAAAAAATACAATTGACTGCTGTTTTCTGTAACAGTATCCTCCAAATTCTTCATGACTCACCCTACTTTTACTGAACCAGTAGCCGGGAGACAGGTTCGAAGGCAAACCCCCATGTGAGTTTCTTTCTCGGAATTTAGGCTCGTTTACAGCAGAATACTTAGCTAAACATTAAAAAAGGAATTCCAATAAATTGACGATATGTTTTGACTTTATTTCTCTGCTCAATTTCAGTATCATTGGGCGTTATCAGTGAAACATTTTATATTCATAAGCTACAATCTTGATTATTAAATTGAGAGTTTACAAGTGTATTGCTTTGATTTAAATCTATTCCTGGAAATTTGATTATATTTAGCGTCTTATTTTATTAATCAGTGGATTTAATAAGCGGCGGACACCATTACATTCCCCAAAATTTTCCATATTCCCCAAAATACGATAAAAGTTTCCTTTTCAAAAAAATAAAAACAGTTTTTAACGAAAATTGATTGTTAGTTAGATAACAGGAATAAATGCCTTTTATTTTGTATTTAAACAAATAACTTATACTATACTAATAACTAAAAATCTAACGAAATTGTTATGTAAAATCCTAATGCATGTGAATGACTAGACCTTTTATAGTTTACATGCGTTAGTCTACATAAATGCATTTTTGAAAAACTACCAATTTTTTTTTGTATTCAGTTTGCAAAATTTTTTTTCATACCTAATTTATATAATTTTTCTTCGTTTTTTTCTCTTTCTGTTTTCTCTTATTTCATATACAATTCAATACAAAAAGATACTTTCGTATCTTTTCTTACCCAAGCCACACAAATTTTCTTCGTCTCCATTTAAGACGAAGTGGTTTCATTGGTATACGCTAAAGGGTATGCCAGTAAAACCACTCTGTCTTAAAAGGATGTATATAAATATTGAAAACGTAGGGAAATACCTTTCTTATAAAAGTTAAACCTGAAAAAAATAAATAAAAGCAAGGTTACATATGTGAGATGGGCGTGTATTTTACGATATCTAACCATGACAAAAAAAAGCGCAATTACTCCAATATGCACTGCATGCCAATTCGTACACTTTCCCAAAACCTTCAATTTCACAATACAAGAAACTAAACGCTGTTCCAATTGCTTACTGGTTTGTTTTCCCTTTCGGAAAAAAAACTTCCCCTTTTTCTCATTATTTTTTTTCATCTTATTTACAAAATAAAATAATCGAAAACATTGAGAATTAATAGAATTTCAATCTAGGAGCTTAAGGAGAGGTTGAATTATCACCAAATCTTTTATGCGCTCTCGGACCAGACGATATTTCTAAGAAAATAAAAATGAAGATTTCCCTACTCACCGCCTATAACTATTATGCAACACTGAGTCATCCGAGCTGATGCATTCCTTGACGGTTGAGTGCACTTAAATTGCTAGCTATCTTTTAGTGGGAATATGGGTGACGCGGTTGCAAGAATTAGTCATGGCCTATTATATTAGATTTGAGTAAATTCGGAATGTTCTTTCCAACAAAGGTTTCAAAAGGAAAGCCCAAGGGCTGTAACCAACAGCCCACGTATTTTTACCTATTAGTATATTCCTTTTTATAATAATCGCTGCTTTATTTATTCTTCATTTCTAAAGTCATAATAACAATATACCACATAACTATAAATAATAATACAGACAAATATATATTAAAAGTACATCATATTAAACTCTACAATGAAAGGTCCCAAGAAAATATCAGCGAGGATATAACACACCTGGGACCTTAAAATTATAATCCGATTCCAAAGATATGGATCCAGAAACAACAAGGTTATTTATTGTCAGTTCGTTCTTTTTATATTTCTCTTTTTATTTTCATCACTATCTTCCCTCCTCACATCTATGAATTTTATTACTAACCGTTAAATAAACAGTCAAATAAAAATTATTATGCACTTGCCTCAAAATGGCACATAACCAATTGGGAATCACTCACCCTTTCATACATCTACTTTCACTTGCGATCCTTTTTTTAAGTTTCCATTACCCTGTATCAAATATTTTCTTAGACTTTTTTAAATGTTTCTTTACTTTTCAATTTTTTGAATTCCTCTGGTAGTCCATTCCAAAGTTTTGCACTTTTACAATCTATATCATTCCTTTCTACTTCAGTTCTTATTTTTGGAAGTAATTTTTGGTCAATTTAAATTTCTGGTCATTGTATTTACGACATGTATTTCTATCTTTTTCATGTAATTTTATTTTTATAAATTCAGTGTGATTGCCTTCCATTATCCTTTCATATATTTTAACCAAGACACTGTATTCGTGCAAATGTTCTATTTTTAATATATTGTATTTAAAAAATAAGTTTTTCCAATCTAATCTTTTATCTCTGTTAATTAATTTCATCGTTTTTTTCTGTATGTTTTTCAACACATTTTTATTTACCAAGCGTAAGTCCTCCCCAGGGCCGGATTTACATATTTTGGGCTCCTAGGCAAAATATCTATAGGCACCACCCCATTTACCTCCACCACATCATGCCCCCACAACTCGACCCATTAAATTTTATGGTGCATATTTTATTCTAAAACAGTGATAAGTGAAAATTGAATAATCATCACCCATTCAACTTGATGGAGAGGGGGGGAACACAACAACAATCAAAATTTATTATATTATTATTTATTTTTCATTACTTTTTCGACAAAATAACATTAAAAAATGTTTGCAAAAAAGCAAATTGAAAACGTCCTTAAGAACAATCATTATCCTGCTGTTGCATGGCATCCTGTAAGAGTTTCAGTTTTAACCTGGGTGCGAATTTACGGGGGAGGATGAGGGGATTTCCCCGGCTCGTGAAAATATATCCCCGGCAAAAGATTTTAATTAACTTCTGCCAGGGATGATTATTTCTTTTCTATGATATTAGAAAAAAAAGGGTATTCACATTCTTATTTTTTTTCACGATACTTTTTTGATTCTTAAAGTCGTTTGTTACTTTGAGCGATATCACTTGTTTTAGGGAAGGCGGCATGGGGGAGGAGAGGGGAGCTGAGAAAGAGCTAAAATGGACCAATCTTGGAAATAGGAAAGAGGGCTAAAAAAATATGGGCAATTATTCCCTAAGGGAATAGAGGTGTACTTCTCAGGGAACATCGGATATCCCTTTGATATTCGAAGTAGCCGCTAATTGTTGGCAGGCTGATTGTACAGTGGTTGCTGACATCATGTTTGAGAAAGACACTTATGAACCCTATCTTAGGAATATAACCTGATTGTTTCCGAAAGCAATAAACCAATTGAATTAGAAGAGCTGTTTACAGACGGTTGGCGATTAACGCAGACGGTGAATTGTAGCATCCAAGTTTGAAAGTCGGATATTGAAAGAGGAGCAGGTCAACACAAAAAAAGGAGCGGGGAAAAGTGAGGCAGGTGTAGGGGAATTAGCTTTTCATAAATTCGTTATAATTTAATAATTATAATACAATACAATATACAATACAATATTATTTTACATTGGCAAGATATTATACTATGCAATCACGTGAAATATGTAACTCCAACAATGAGAATTAAAAATTAAATTATGAACAATTTGGACATAACCGTCATTAACAATTATCTGCCGACACAAGAAACATTAGAAAAAGACCAGAAACTGGCCTGACGAGTTTAATACACCCAAAAAAAATACTGACCTTAAAATTATACAAAAGATAAGACAAACATAATCATAGAACAGACAGGTAATCAGCTGAAGGAATAAAATCACGAATCCGATTCCTAAATATGGCAAAAGAAAACGATGAAATAATGTCATCAAGAATCGAATTCCAAATTTTGGGTCCGGTGAAATTGAAATTGTTGTCACCAACGTGAGTACGAAAATACGGTAATCTGAAAGAGTTTCTATTGCGCAGATAGAGCTCAAGATTTTAAGGAATGAGAATAATCGAATCGGATAAATAATCAAAGTTTATTCTTTTAAACATTAAAATGCTCATAAGATACGAGTAAAGTCTTCTGATAGGGATAATGTCAAAGCGGGAAAAAAACGATCCTGAGTTCTAGAATGAAAAGATTGCGAAAAAAATATCCTGAAGTACCTCGACTGTAATCGGGAAACTGTCAACGTTGAGTCTGGTTGAGTTACTATAAATTATGAAGCAAAAGTGTATAATTGAAGCTACAAAAGAGTGATAGAGAATGATGGCCATTTTGTTCCGTAACACTGGTTTAAATTTAGAGAGAATTCCAATATTTCTGGCCACTCTTGTACAGACAGAGTCGAAATGTCGATTCCATCTAAAATTCCTTGAAAATATAACCCCCAGAAATCTGACTTTAGGGAACTTTCTTTAAACCAATATGAAATACCACTACCCAAACTGATGGGCCTTACAGGAAAAAAAATGTTTATTACTTCTCGTGAAGACGGTAGCCGACGATTTTGATGTATTTACGGTA
>QLNU02015360.1:47991411-48002005 GCA_006491805.2 Dysdera silvatica
TTTTTTTTTTTTTGTATTTCTTATATCCTGTTCTTTCGTAAAAAATACTTATTTATGTACATGAACTCTGGGAAATACGGTTGAAAATAATATTCATCCTCGTAATTTCGCAACGTTTCCGAATCACGCGTATATACAACCACCTTTCTTGAAATGGACATACTTTTATATTTTTGGATTTCTTATAGTATATCCTTTCTTTAAAAATACTTATTTACATACATGAACTCCAAGAAATATGGGTCAAAATGTTAGTCTCCGCCATTCCGCATCATGTGTTTATACAGCCACCTTTGTACTCTTCCAAAAAACCCTTCCTGTTCTATTTTTTTTCATATCATTTGCAAACAGGCCTACTTTTATATTTTCGGACTTTTTTTTATATTTCTTGTTCTTGTTTAAGAAATTTATCTACATATATAAAACATCTCCGCCTCCCCCTCCCTTCTAACTCCTCCTAAAACCCACTCCTCTTAAAACCCTTCCCTCATTCCTCCTAAAACCCATTCCTCATAAAACCTATCCTTCATTCCTCCTAAAACCTATCCCTCATTTACCCGTCTGCCTTTTTTTTTTGTACTTTGTTTTACCAAACGTACTTTCCTCTGTATAAAACAGAAATGAACATTTTTTTTTAAGGTAATTACCTCCGTGTTGTCGTTCAAGGTATGTGGAGGGAAAATAGTTTTTACAACCGTCATTTCCTTTCACTGTAGTACAAAAGATTCCCAAAATCTATATTGCTCCAATACAAAATGGTGATGGCACAAAAAACCTTCCCCTTGTTTCTAGAGTACAGCATTAGTTTTGGCGATGCAGTGTCGCTTTTATGAAAAAGGACGTAATATGCAGTGACCCCAAAAACTTTTATTAAAATTAAAAAATTATATAGATATACAGTAAAACCTCCCTACAACGATGTCCGATATAACGATAAATCCCTCTACAACGATAATTTTTCTCAGTCCGTATAATAGTGTTGTAGAGAGGTTTTACTGTATAATGAACCTCCTATAATAATAACTCTCTCTACAACGATAATTTTTCTCGGTCCGTATAATATTGTTATAGAGAGGTGTTACTGTGTGTGTGTGTATATATATATATATTTTTTTTTTTTTCCTGTGAAACACAAACTTATTTAATAGAAATGCAGAAAATATTTGTTAGACTGCTTTTATTTTTAATTTAAGGAAAAAAAATGTATTCGCTTTGTGATTGTTCTTCAGTGAAGCTGTTTGTTCTTCGACGTGCATCATACTTTTCAGCACATTCTGCTTTGGGGATTTAAATCACATGTACTTTGAATGAAGCCAAGCACATGCCAATGGAGGCGGAGGGGGCTGGTTTTTTCGCCTCTAGTCTTGGAGGAGGAAGGGTTAAAGGCATTTTTCATCACCCCTCCCCAGTATTTAGAAATACTATTAAAATTTTAACTTCAAAAATATCATTAAACATTGCCACTAATGTAGCAAAGCTGAAAGAACCTTGGATTCTAATTTCATTTTCTGTTAATAGATTTTGGAATCATACCGTCAATACTTCTGCTTTGACAGTGTCTCCTTGCATATTTATTGTCAAAAAAAAAAATTGCTGTCTCTTTACGTGTACATTTACTTTCAGTCTTCGTTGAAACTATCGATCTTAAAGCCTGGTGCACTGCAAAATCAGTAAAATTGTAAATCATTCAAATGGTTGTTGTTTTGTGATTAATTTTATTTTCACTATTTAACTAATTATCTAATTAATTTATCTGATTAATATTTTATAATAACTGTTGAGAATTTGTGGCAATAGACAGAACCACCAGCTTGTCGTTGTAAAAGACTCTCTAAAACATTGGCACTTCCTGGATGAAGCATATAAACTGGCATATGATGTTATTGCCTGATAAAGTTTACTTTTTACCCTTTTTTGATTCATTTCCATGAGATTATCATCCATGAGGGTCAACCAAATTTCATAAGCATCTGGAATAGAAAAGTCATCTTTCCGAATCTTATACAGGGCAATAGATTTTAAAAGCTGCACCAAGTCTTTTTACATCTTTATTAATCATCTGATTATTTATGACTTGAACAGCTCCTTTATCATCCATATCATTTTCATGATTTGCAAGTAACATGGATGATTCTTTATGAATGATTCCAAGCAATCTACCTGACTTTTCACCACCTTATATTGCTGGGTATTTGTGGCTTTACAGTGGTCACCAACCGGTGCTCCACGAGAAAATTTGGCACTGTTACAGAATATGTCCTCAGCGACTTTTTAGTGGGAAAGTGTTTCCAACATACATGGCAACGGTAGCGCTGGCTTGCTGCCATGTTGTTTACGTCATGTTAACAACATGGATGTCTCGATTCAGCGAAGTTGAAAAAAGGAGGTACAAACCTTTATTGCTCTTTTTTTTTTGTCCGATGTGTATGGTTTTTGTGGCGGGGAAACAAGTTTGTTTTTTTATCCTGGAGCTATAATATCAACTCTTCTTTTTCCTTCCTTCTTCCCTTTTCTCTGCCTCCTCTTTGTTCCATCTTCTCTGCCTCCTTATCCTTTCCTTTCTTCTCCACCTCTTCATCTCTTTCTTTCGTTCCTCGCCACCGTCTCTTTTCCTTAGTCTCCTATTCATTTCTCTTTTTCTGCTTCCTCATCCATTCTTGTCCTTCCTACTCTTCATTCCCTCCTTTCTTTCTCCCCTGTCATGCACATTCTGGTAACGGCACTGAAAAGTGTCATTCAAACAAGGGCTAACTCACGATTTCGTCTTCAAGGGAAATTGGTATACAAGTGAAATTGTGATTTCAATTGCTCTAGAAATTACTGAAGAACGACGACTCTCTCGCTGCACGTACCAAATTGACAGCTGAAGATATTTGCATGCTTTTGGAATTCTGTTTGGACCTGACGTATTTTAGCTTCAATGGGACCTTCTACAAACAGAGACAGGAGACCGCAATGGGTTCCTCCGATTCTAATGTTGTAGCTAACCTTTGTATGGAGTCTTTGGAGATGGACATTTCGGACTGTGACGAGTTTGATGTTAAGATCTGGAGAAGGTATGTTGATGATACTTTTGTCGTTCTTTCGAAGACAGAGGTGGACAGCTTACACCGTTTCCTTAATGACTTAAACCCCCATATTCAATTTACCTTAGAGGTAGAACATGAGGGATGTTTGCCATTTTTGGACGTGAGGGTCACCAGAGGAGACGATGGAAGCTTGTTGACCTCTGTATATCGAAAGCTGTTAATAAAAGTGAAAGATCGAGTTCCAATGGATGAATTGACTGGAACAATTTACCAGATACCCTGCAAAGACTGCGAAAAAGTATACACTGGCGAGACGGGAAGAACTGTTTGTACACTTAAAAATGAAGATCATCATGCTGTGGAAAAAGGTGAGATGACTAATCTTCTGGCAGAACATGCCTGGGAGAAAGGTCATGTTCCTGATTGGAAAAGTACAAAAGTTCTTCATAAAAATGTAACTTCTCGCTATTGTAGACTTTTTCTGGAGTCTTGGGAGACTTTTCGAATGCGAAGTAAGGCGATGAACATCGCAAAATCGATGCCTGAACCTTACCGCATTTTTGCTAGGAGATGGGGGAAAACCAGTTTCAGACAGGGGGAATTACCAAGTGCGGGACAGTTCTTAGAAAATCCAGATTCAGACAGGGGGGAAAACCCGAGTGCGGGATAGCTTTGGGGAAAACCAAAGTTGGGGTATAAATACCGAACACCTACACTTCCTTGACACTTTCGCTTGATGAAGGGAACAGTAGTTCTCGAAACGTTGCGAATATTTTTGCAGACGGTATATGCTTTTACCTTCTTCATTTGTATTTCGTATATTCCGACCAGTGTCAAATTTTACTAGTTAAATATTTTAACGTTTGTTTCAAAACGTTAAGTTACCTTTCTACCAATTACTGTTTTATTTTGGGCTTATTAATTTCATTAAGTTTTTGTAATACTCCTCTTTGTATAAAGCTTTATATGTATTTCAATATCCTAAGTGTGGTTCCGACATCATGAGTGTTACTTTGTCTGATGAGCATTACTCTGTCTAATGAGTGCTAATATAGCTAAAAGTCGGTTTTGCAATAATATATTTGTTAGTTCATTTATTTTGATTGTGTTGTGACTTAAAACTTTCTAATTATTCATAGTAACCATAGTGAAAAAATGGAATTAAAAGTAAATATTTTTATTGGATATTTTTATTAAAGAAACGAAGTAACACTCATGAGATAAAATGCTATTAAAAACTTAAAAATTTTAAATAAATAAATTATAATATAATAACACTATAACTTAAAATATAATATGTAAGTTAAAAATGAAACCAAATTGTTCCATTTATTGACACAAAAATTTTGAAATTTTTAAAAAGTAACACTCACGAGAAAAATTGTGACTTACCAAACTTCTTCGTTACTTTTTTTTTTTTCAAGTATTAAAGAAAGAAACTCATAAACGGTCACTCACAGTTCTGTAGAGTACAAGAAATTAATAACTGAGCTGTATTTTTTTTATTATTCAAGTTGATGTGAAAGAAAACTTAAAATGGCAATTCATATGAAAATGACCCACAACACAATTTTTTAAAAAAAAGAGTGTGGTTCATTGGCTGTAATACAGCTTGTCCAATTGGTCATAAACCACTAAGGCTTTTTCTTACTGCCAGTCTGTCAATGTTGCTATTTTTTATTTTATAGCCAAAGGTCTAATGAGGTAGAGAATATAAATAAGGCGAAATAGGCATAATAAGTTAAAAAATATGGCCTTCGAAAGATGGTTTTTGTAACAAATCTTTGATGTACTCTAGTATTTTTTAATTATTTTAAAATATTTTAATTATTAAAATTATTAATATATAAACTTTATAAGATAATGCAGTATCATTGCAATAAACATATATATTTGTAATCTTTCATTTACTAAATGATACAATACTGTTTTCTGTACTTTTATTAGTTTCTGCCAGTTTCTCCCACTTTCCGGTTTTTCTTCCACTGGCATGGCAAAAACTAGTTTCTGCCGGCAGAAAATCAACCCTGGTTCATACACATAGCATAATGACTTATAATGATAAGCAAAACAGGCATTTTACATATTATAATGAAACATTAAAAAATGTACTTTTTAAAATCTGGTCTTGCCTTATATATACGTCGACCTCCCCATCAACACTCAAAAAAATTAAGTTAAAATTTGTGAAAAACGCAGAGAGTGTTTATAAGAAATTTGATGCTAAAATGAAGATACAATTTCTTTGATCCAGCTCCTCAGATGAGGCAGAAAATAAGGCCTAGTGAAGTATGTGGGGGTTATATGATTACCTTATGTACATTGTGGTAAGATAAAACAACTATGTTTTGGGGAATTTTTATATGACAAAGAGATCCTTATTTTTGGAGAGGAGACGGTTTCTTTCACAAAATTTTTCAGAATTTCAAATTGAGACAAAAACGAGAGATAGACTTTTGAGGGAACTATTCTATGGAACGAACAATATTGCAATTAAAAGTAAAAAAAAATAAGAATCACCATCTTTTTAAAATTTTATGCTCTGGACATTTGCCCATATATAAATCCAGGGTTCTTCCCCCCAAAAAAGGTAACAAACATGTAGGGAAAGGGACTTATTGATACTTTTCTGCTGGAAAAAATGAGAATTTTGTCGATCAGTCTTTAAATCGCATTATGAAATCACAGAGGTGGGGGCTTATAGATACCTTATGTACATTATTGTAACGTGAATATAAATTTATATGACAAAAAATTAAGTGAATCAAAGGAATTCAGTGATAGATTACAATTAAAAACCTGCCATCTTTTGAAATTTTGTCTGCTTAAAATTTAGTGCCTTGGGCATTTGCCTAACATGCCTATTTATAAATTCGGGTTTGATCGCACATGATCATGATTTAAAATATTATGCACATGTGGATACTTTGCCAAAACAACTTTACCACCGTTTTTGTGTTGCATAGGCTTTGTAATCGAAAATTGATAGTAGCAAACTTAAAAATTGCAAATGAGCATGAAGCCAAAGAATATCTCTAAACATAAACTATCCCTAAAGAACTTCCTTATAGACAAAAAAAGGTAGGCTTACCATAAATGTTTATCTGCAACCAAGGACACTTTGTAACAAAAGTGAAAATATACATACGTAGCTCATGTTTCATGTAACAGACGTGACCATGGGCTTTAGCACTTCACTTCCAGGGACTTTGGGTATTCCGAAACAATATCATTTATACATTCTTTAGGCGAAGGTAGGACTTCACCATGGGGAGGTTGGGCGGGAGGGTGATTAATATTACAAAAATAAATTCAAAATACTTAGAAGCCTTAACATTTTATTGAAATATTAAACTTTAGTGTGGCTGTTGTACTTTTCGCTGGACATGACTTTTTTCAGAAAGTCCTTGTTTGTTTTAATTACATCATAAAATTCACAGCATGAAAGTTCTGAATTAATTTTCACATTTAGCAGATGTTTAACAGTAGATACTAGAAGTCTTATCTTTATTGGCAGACCAAATGTTCTCCATAATTGAAAAAACTCTTTCAACTGGAGCAGATGTTCCAGTCAAAGACAGTGCAAGCTCAACCATTTTATAAACATTGGTACATGAAATCAGTCTTTTGAAACACCTTAAAAATTGCTTGCCACTTCTCTTCAATAGTACCTGGTACTTTTTCAGAACTTGAACCATAACCAACCTTTTGGTTTTGAATCACCTGGTTCAACAATGTATATACGTTCATCGAATAGGTCACCAATATTTATGGAATCTTTTATAATTGCATTAATAACTTGTGCACTCTCTTCTAAATCAGACCAGGCAATTTCAGTTTGTAAATTTATCCACTTAAACTTACTAACTTTATCAAAACTGTTTCTCCACAACTTTAAGTATTGAATATTACAGTTATAAAAATTGTCTACGCTTGAGAAGAAATTTTTTTCCCCGAATGTCATTATTTTCTCTTAGTGTGCACAGTTCCTTGGCAGAAGATGGTGTAAATTTATTGGTTTTTCTTTCTTGAAGTTGACAGATTGAGGATATCTCTGAAATGCTTCTGTTGGTGTAATATAATTAGCTTCCAATTTCAAAACTACATTATTAAATAACTGTAGAGTACCACATCTACGTTTTCCAAAAAGTCAATAATTTTGGGCATTTATCTCAAGACAGGAAGTATGATTTTAGCCCATAAAAAATGGCAAGAATTCTTTCAAAAGCAGGCAACAAACCAAGGAACCTTGTGCTGCTATGGGATAATACTTTTTTGTAATCTATTTCCACAAATTCACAGAACTCTTAAGTTTTGTTGTTCTTACTGTATATATGTGAAAATATTTATAAATTTTTATAGCAATAACTTCTATGTCCAGAGGTAGAGAATCACATGCTGTTTGTACTGAATTGCGTATAATATGGGTTGAACAACCAATTCCTAATATAGGCCTATCTAAATCACTTTGAACTTTGCTATACACATTTTGTTGGCCTTTTCTCTGAACACCACCAAAGTTATTGTTAGTGTTATTAGCAGTATAACAAACTAACTTTTCTTCAAGTTTGTATTTTTTCACACTGTGAAAGATATAGAGTCAAATTTTCAGCCGTTTCACCTGATACTTCGTCAAAATGTAAAAGTTTAACTTGAATTCTGTCCTCTATGATGAAATACCTTGCAACAAGTGTAACTAGTTTTACTTCGCTTCTGTTTGAACTATTCATTGATACTGTAACATAATTAATGTTTTCTAAAGAACACAACACATCAAATATAAATGGTGAAATATCATTAACAATAATTGCCTCGGTTTTAGTTCTAGCAGATGAAAACTTTGGGTCATACAATTTTTTAAGCAGTTTAGATATGCAGTCTGATGTGTTGAAACTCAGTTCGTGCCTAGCGCTGTGATATGAAAATGTAGCTTTTTTTCGCAGCATATTTCAGATCACTGTTATTTCCATCTTTGGTTTTAAAAAAATCCCTTATATTAGCTGAAATAGTAGCATTAACAGCACTCCGATGTTTGCCTGTTCTCACATGGTCTTCAATATCATTCTTTCCTTTATATGCAATAGAAAATGCTCCATTGCAAAGTGTACATTGCACACATTCATTGTCACCATCATTAGACAGTTTCAAAAAATTGTATTCCTGCTGCAGGTTAACGTTAACTACACACTTTGTTTTGATTTTGATCATCATTGCCCTTGTAAATAGATAAAAAATAAATAGATGGGACAAAAAGGAAAAAATGATCAAAAATTTTAAAAATGTAATTTTAAACCTATATGTTGGCCATCGGCGAAGGCCAACATATGGGTTTAAAATTTAAAAGAAAAAGTCATTGTTGGTCATAAAATTCTCAAAACCCAGGATATTTTTGCAACCCCAGAGAGCACTAAAACCCCACACGTCTGGTAAGCCTAAAAAAGGCTACATTTAGATGATAATGGAATGCTAGCTAGGGGAGGGCATCAAGGTATCATAGTTGGTCAGAACCCACTAGATTGCAGACCATGTGTTTCCCCCCTAACGAGATCAGCAATGATTATGATCTTGCAGTGTATCAAAATTTACATCATACACACAGTAAAAATTTAAATAGGCATCAAAAATGACGACCGGATCTAAAATGTCAGTCATCAAAACGAAATTTATAGGTACAAAATACGACTAACGACCACTAATTTCGAGCCCTGGTGCCAGATTAAGGTTTTTATTAACCCTAGGCTAGAAGGATGGAATGGACCCCTAAAAATGTGGCCTTTGTGATATTTAGTCAATAAATCCTTAGTTTTCCTTCCAAATTCATTATCTTCAGTATCCAGTTATATCAATAATGAAAATTTCTCAGATATTTGTAAATAAACACTATTAAAATAATCTTTAAATTTTAATAATACCAAGCCTGTTCAAAGCATCCATGGGGTCCCAAAATTGCAGTGATCTAAGTCCAAGCTTACTTGGCCTATACTTAAATCCAGTGCTGATGGTAGACTTACTGCCATTCTCATTTAATGCCACACAAAGAAATAGTAACCTCATATGAATGTTAACATTTCGCCAATTTAACATATCTGTCACTTCAGGATGTTTTCTCATGTTGCCTTATTGTGCAACCTACACGTTTACTTCTTATGTAGTATCAACTCAAATCCGTGTTGTATTTATAATTAAATGTAAATTTTAATTTATCTCCACATGTTAGCAATTGGATAAATATTTAATTTGTTTTTTGGTTATAATTATTAATTCTGTCATTTTGAGTGGTAGCCCAAAATTTGAGTATAATGGACCATTGCCCAAACTAGTATTCATCCTTAATATTCAGCATGTAGACTGAATACTGATCAAAGATCTGTTATATCTCCAGTGGTATTAATAAATATTAGCATTTATTGTAGGTGAATTTAAACGTTTTTTTATTGTATCACATTTAAAAGATCTACATGGCGTAAACTAATTTAGCTTTTTATTAGAAAGTATGCATCTTAGTGGTTCAATGACTACAATGGCCTGTAAGCTTACTAGACTGTGTTTAAATCCTAATAGTATCGATGTATTATGGTATGGAGCTCACATTAAGCTGCTAATCTTGTCAAATTAAAAATGAGTAGTATATTAAAACATAAAAGTATGCATAACATTAAAATTTATATTTCGATCTTATCTTAAAATCCATTCTTTTAGCAACAAAGTCAGGTTGTCTTCACTAATGTGAAAACTTGTAAAATCAAAAGTATTAAGGGCAAAAATGCCTGAAAAATTTGCAGAAAGTGATAGTATTTAGCTGTAGCTGTTAAATAACCAATATTGTAGTTAGTAGCGTTTTTCTTTATAACATGATATATTTATTTTAATTAGATTTAAGTTGTCAGTATTGGTCTGTTTCAATTTTTAGATCTGATAAAATTATATAAGTTTTTCATTCTAACAATAAGTTTCTGCAAATTTCTTACGTTGAAAAAATTTTTTTTTTCAGTTTGGTCGAGTCAAAATAGAAAAGCAAAATAAGCGCTTGAGGAGTAAAGACAAATGTTCCGAAGACCTAACACCAATAGATTTCGATGAATGTAGTGATCATGAGCGTATAGATAATTCAGGTATGTTAATTGATCCTCTGAGTATATTTGTAAAGAAATAGATGTGTAAAATAGAGTATGCAGTACGATCCATATATAATGAGGAGCTGGGGACCATTGAAAATGCTTATTATATCCGGTTACTTGGTAAATGCATTTTGGAATTTTAAATTCCATATTTTGAAAATATTTGTATACATTGTACATACATATATGCATGCATGCATATATACATTGTACATACATATATGCATGCATGCAGTAATATTTAACTTTGAATTTATTTAAAATGTGATGAACAATATATTGAATTGCCACTTGAATTTTAGTAAAATAATAATACTGAAAAAGATATAAAGGAACTTACATTGGTAATCATTTCTGATATAAGCTATATATGGAGATAATTGAATAGAGAAAATGTTTTTTGTGTGTATAATAAGTTTAATAGTTAAAAATAACTAATAACTCTAT
>QLNU02015360.1:48002105-48024426 GCA_006491805.2 Dysdera silvatica
GTTTGACTGCTTGAAACACATGTTGAATTTTACTAAACACATATGATCATATAGCTTGTTTTTACTAACACAGCAACGCAAAGTTTCAGCAGGAGATTCCACAACTAGTTATTTCGACACTGGCGTAAGGTTTAAAAATACGACGTTTCGGGAGCCAACTGCTCCCTTTGTCAAATGAAGGAAAAAATTTCTGAAGAAAACAGCAGAGTGAATGTTTCTAGAATTTGGAATCATGTGTGGCATGTTATTCAGGTTCTAGGTAACATTTCAAACGAATGGAATGTGGCCCAGATGCATGTTAAAAAGTTACTCTTGCTCTACTACCATGCATGAAGACAAATTTTTAGTTGTAACAGCAAAACATAATTACCACACTATCGCTGATGAGCTTGTTCACTTAAATTCCAGTACAGAAACATGGAAATTCTGACAAACTGTGGCAAGACTTCTAAAAATGTAGGGCTATATACCCGTAAGCCTTTAGTCCTCTATCCAGAGCTCAGGGTTTCCACAGCCGAACAGTGCATTTGGAGCAGCAAAAACACCATTTTGTAGCAGTTTGTAGCAGAAAAAATACTATTTTGTATCATCTTGGAGCAGAAAAAATATCATTTTGTAGCAGTTTGGAGCAGAAATTTTTTAATTTTATAGCAATTCTAGCAGAAAGTATTCATCTCTTTCTAGTGAAATTTAACTCTAAAGAAATTGAGTTGTATGATAAAATTTAAATTAACTAATAAAATAAAATTATTGATGAACATTTGCAGTTTGCAGGGTAATAAAGAGTTGAATGAAATAAGGATTCAATAGACAACATGCAGTTTTGGGATATTAAGCTTGAAAGTTTTCAAAAACATTAAGAAAATGTAGTTTATGCTTAACAATCAGCATTAACTGAACTATGTGAAATATCAAAATAATTTATAGGCATGGAAACAAAGACAAGGAAAATTAAAACAAAAAAAAAATTATCAAATGCAATAAGGACAAAACTTCCCTCCCTTGGGCCCATGTTACAATCAACTTATTTCTGAATTGAATGTTAATTTCAATTTTTTTGTTGGTTTGTTCATTTGATAATTATAACTGCTGCTCTTTATTTTTTTCCATGTCTTTTAAAATCTTGGGAACTTTGTCCAGGAGAGGATAGACTTTCATTTGGGAGGTGGGGAGGTCAAGGACAGAATTTCTCATGGTCTTGGAATAACATCCTTCATTTATCATGGAAGTTGGAATTTTTTACAGTGGAAAAACATATTTTTTGGGGGTTTATGAACCCTGTGGTCCTCCTGTACCCACATTTGATTTTGTCCTTAGCATCTTCCAGCAGAATTTAGTAATTTTAAATTTTTACTAAATCTTCTTTTCGGAAGCCTTAATCTATGTTTTTTCAGCTAAGTTTAGCACTGCAGCCAACTGATTTTTTACCTTTTTTCTCTTCTCCTAATACTTCTTAAATATAATCAACAGTAGTAGGGCTAGAATGTGTTCTATTTTCCTGGGATTTTTCTGCGTCAATTCTGTTACAGTATGACTGTCTTGAGCGTTTAACAGCTTTCAAAAGAGCAGGGGTCATATGAATTTTATTTATATACCCATTCAGTTTTTTCAAATGAGATTTTATCTGCCTTAAACCATTAATGCTAGGAATGTTTAAATTTGTCCTATTATCGAGCAGAGAGCAGACGTTTGTTGTTGATGCTGAAACCCCTCTCATATTCAGCATTACCATGGGATCAACTTAGTAAATCTTTTACAAGAGCTGTTACTAGTCGATACTTTGGTGAACCAGAATTATTTTTTAATGCAAAAATCATTCGCGAAAAATGATCTAAAGACTGAGGTAGGCACCTTGTATTCATTTCATGAAGTTTATTTTCAGAATTGCTTCAATCATTCCCTTAAACTTATCTGATGGACTCCAAACTAGTTAAGTTTTTAAATGACTAAAATATAATATTTGAGCTACTTCAGAATGATCGCCCACCCCTCTTTTATGGACAATTTTTTCTGTCCAGTAAGTGTCCATTAGTTAGGGGTTTTACTGTATTAGTAAATAAACTTGCTGCATTTATTATAAATAGAGCTTTAGCTAACAAGACTTTATTAGTCAATACTTCCCAATAAGTATCAATCAATGCTTCTGAAATTCCAATTAGTCCTGTACATCTAACATTTACACCATGTTTTGTTTTGGAAAAATCTTTCAAAACTTCAAATTATTCAACAAATCTATCTACACTACTATGCACAGTTAAACACCTATTTTCTACATACCACAGAAGAACATGTTCTACAAGACTACATTTTATTTGAAGTTGCTTTAAATCTTCACTTTGTACAGTCGATGGTTTGAAAAAATAATATAGATCTATAATGATAGTTTCAACCTCACTACAAAACTTAAGATTGGTAAATTTTAAATCTATAATTTCAGTAAACAAGACTAACTCTTGTTAGTGCTGTTTGTTAAAATCATTAATAAAAAAAATGGTAAATCACGGTAATATTCTTCAAAAGGAGGGAGAAAACTGTCAAATCTAGTGTAAAATCGCTAAATTTAGCGGATTTCAGTAAGTTTTGGCAATTTTCCTTGCTAAATCCATTAAATTTGGCAGAGAAAATTTGCAACACTGTCAGGTGACAAGATTGCATGAATGGAATGCACATGTCTGAAAATCAGGATGTTTTGGGCAATTTGAATTTCCCAGACTTTTATAGGAAATAAGCAAGTGTGTAACGATTGTTTATATATGTTTATAGACACAGATTGCCACCAGACACCCATGAAACATGGCTGAGGATCGTTCATAAACTAAAGTACGAAAATATTCACAAATTGCATCATTTTGGACATTTTCATCAATTTTAAAATGCGATTGTCAATAATGGTATAATGAGAGCTGAAATCCATAATGATTGGCATCTCTGTTATATTTATCAAAACTAAGATTGGAGTTGTGATGTATCATTTAATATGTTTTCATTTATTTGATTTGAAAAACATTGTTTGTTTTCTTTGCTTTTTTCATCCACATAACGGATATTTTACAGTGTTGCCAACCAAAACAAAGAGGGAAAAAATTTCCGGGCGTGGATAAAATTACATATGAAATATGAATTTCAAGCATATTTCCTGACATTCCCAAGGCACTAAAAATTTAAATACATTTCCGGATTTTCCCTATGGCTGGACACTCTGCATTAATATGTGATGTGACATACTACTTAAAAGTAATAAAAACTACTAGAAATTAAAACTGGCGGATAAGCCTCCTGCCCTTTGCTAACGACGCCCATAATAGATATTCCAATTCACTTTAAAAAAATATTGAAACAGATTAATCACTCCGATTGGGAAAAAATTTCCCCTCAATCTTCTGTTGCTGATCACCCTCAGTGCTGCTAACTTTAAAACATTAAATCTAGCTTGAAATCTGTAAAAATTAGGAACACTACTGCAGAGTTTATGTGAGCAAAAGCCTCTTTAGGCTGCACATCGGGAGTCGATTCCCCGCTAGGTGTAATGCTTTTTTCCCTATGAGTAGGTAACACTGGCAGTGGGATCTTCGCAATTATTTTAGCCAGTATCACATCCTTTTCTTGTGGATACTGTAGGTAATGCCATTTTATGAGTTAAATAAAAATTCCAATGATGCAAATTTCGCTACGTTTAGCAATTTTAATACGAATAAAAAATAATGGCGTGGAGTTTATTTTCAATTTTTGGCGCAGAGATGGCACAATCTTGCAAAAAATATATGTATTGGTGCCAAATGGCATAGGAATATCAGTCTGGCACAATTGGCGCAGCTGTGGAAATCCTAAGAGCTCAAACGAGCACACATTTTCAATGATGTCATATGAACAAAATTTAGACAAGTCATCAATAGGTCAATGTATTCTTCATAAACAAGAGTTATTTAAATTGTTCTACAGATTCTAGATATCAGCTGACCTAGTGTGAAAGTGGTGCTGCATATATTGTATGTGTAGGTATTAGCAGGAAAGGGAGAGACATGAAGGTGCTGGGGTCATGAGGAGGCATCATAATTACAAGATGCACCAAGCAACAGATGCTAGAAAATGGAATTATGACTAGTGAACGGTATAGCAACTAAGTTCCTCTACATTGTACGTATTCAATTGTTCCATTGTGCATTAGGCACAAGCACTTCCTGTCTATAGATAACACATTATCATATGGGAGTAGTATAGACATTTCTAGAGATCAATGCATTCCCAAGACCTCAACCTCATCAAACATGTACAGGATATACTAGGGAGATGAATTTGGTGCTCAATTCCCCCCCTCCCCCTTCAGAGAATGAGCAGGACTTAGTGGGCTAATTTGCCCCAGGAACTCCGAAATCACTCGATACAAAGCATTCTTCGACAGTGTGAGAGTTGCATCATAGTTTGGAATAGACACATACAATACAATACAAACTTTATTTAGGAGAATCAATTACAGTACCAGATACATTACATTTTTACATATTATAAAAGTATAAATTGATTCGCCTGGACAGCAATAGGTAAAGACTGTAGGGTTGACAAAGCCCATGCTGCCCGAGTTGGAACATTTTATTATTTTTGAAATGAACAGATGTCAGTTTAATTTAATTTAATAAGAATTGAGAAAGGCACTCTTTAAACAATAGGAGCAAGTTCAATGATTGCACGGTTGAAGGAAGGGAGTTCCATACTCTAGGGCCAAAGCAGCCAGTTCGTGCCAGCCCGAGATTAGTTATTGAAAAATCTGGGACAAAGTTAGTAGAGTTTCTCATTAGATATGTATGACTGGGCAGATGAAGAGAGCTAAGATATGGATATGCTGAAGATTTTATAACATTGAACATAAATGTTGAGATTTTAAAAATGAGAAGTTTATCGATCAGAAGAATGTGGAAGTGTCTAGCAACATTTAAGTAATGGAAAGTAGAAGTACGGTTGGAGATAAGAAGGAGTAACTTTTTTTTGAAGTGAGGCTAAACGATGTATGTTTGATTTTGACGTGTGACCCCAAATTAGTAGGCAGTAATATAAATTAGAAAAAAATCAGAGAATAATAAAGACTGAAAAGGATTGAAATAGGTAAATAAAAGCTAATGTTTCTAATTACACGAATGTTTCTGTTTAATTTGGTACATATTCTCTGAATATGTGTGTCCCATTTTAAATTTGCCTTGAGGGTTACTCCAAGAAAATTTGTTTTTAGAGAAAAATAGATAATATTATTGTTTATGACTAGGCTGAGTTGACCTAAATTAATATTTTTTTATTAGTACATAGAAGACACTTTGTCTTTAAAGTGTTTAAAGTTAGGAAGTTAGTTTTGAAGAAGTTAGTAAAATATTTAATATCACTATTGATATAATGAATTAAGTTATTAATTTCAATATCATTAAAAAATGCTAGTGTCATCTGCGAAGCAGAGGGGTTTGAAAAGTACAGGTAAGAAAAATATATCATTTATATAAAAATTAAAGAGCAAAGGTCCAAGAATAGACACCTGTGGTACACTACAGAATATAGTACGGAGTGGAGAGTGAATTCCATTCATGTGCACAAATTGTTGCCTATCAATTAAGTAATTTCTGAATAAGGTATTGCAGATACCACAAACGCCAGCCAATTCCAGCCTGAAAAGTAACCTTTCGTGATTTATCATGTCGAAGGCCCTAGATAAGTCAAAGAAAACACCAATTGCTAACCTTTTTAAATCTAAGGATGAATAAATAAAATCAGTAGTGGCCAGTAAAGCATGCTCAATAGACTTACCCTTGACAAAACCAAATTGATTATTGTGTATAATGCTGTTGTTTTCAAAAAAGCTATATAATCTTCTATAAAGAAGTTTCTCAAAAACTGTTAAAACTGAAATAGTTCTGTAGTTTGAGATATCAGATCTTAAACCTTTTTTAAATACTGGTGTGATAGCTGATATTTTAAAGTCATGAGGAATGATTTCATTTATAAAGATTAAGTTATAAATATGAGAAAGAGGTACTGTAATAACTTCAGCAATGAATTTTACAGCAGCCGGTCGAATCTGATCATGTCCAGGGCATCCACAGGAATCAATTTCACCCAGAATCCTATTTGTTTCAAGATCGGTAACAGCTGACAAAAATATAAGAGTTATTAATAGAGCAATTATGGCAGTCAGTTTTGAAATGTAATGGATTTGATTGACTACTGATTAAGCTATAGGGAAAATCAATGAAATAATTGTTAAATGAGATAAGCTTTTGTGTATCTGTTGTGAGAATTTGACTGTCTCATTGATAAGATCTCAGATTGAGTTATTCGGAATTTTTTCCCTCCCAAGCAATTCATTTAATTTTTCCTAAGTTTTTTTAGGAGTGGAATTAATAAAAAATTTATTTAATTAGAATCGCTTGGCAAATTTTAGTTTTTTGTTTAATTCGTTTCTAAAAACACGGAAGATAGCAAGATCATTCTGTGACCTATTTTTTAAAAAGATAAAAAATAATTTATTTTTCATCTTAATCTCACGCAAAAGAGAATTTGTCATCAACGGTTTTCTGACCTTCCTATTCTTAGTGATCGTTTTAAGATGAAAACCGTCATTATAAAGAGAATTAAAACCTGAAAAAACTGTATGTAGGCTTCGTTGACATTAGTCAAGTTAAGGACAGGTGACCTGTCCACGTTAGAAAAATGAGATTTAAAAAGCATTAAGTTGTTCTCCGAAAAATCCCAAATGAGATATTTCCGCTTGAATTTTTTCAGATGCAGATCTGGAATATTAAAAGTTAAAAAGATAGGAAGGTGGTCACTTATGTGATAGATTGGTACTCCAGAATTTTTAAAATGAATATTAGTTATATGGAGATCAATTAATGATTGAGAGTTTAACAGTTATGCTGGTAGGTGATTTAATCATGATTTCAAATCCATTTGCGTAGATTGTGTCTAAAAAATTTTTTGTATGTTTGTTATGATTTGAATGTCAATATTGAGATCCTCCATTATTATGAGTTTAGTTTTAATTGAGTTGATATAGTCGAATAGTTGTTGCACAAAGATAAAAAAGTCTTCAATATTTGTGTTTGGAGGTCTGTAGACAGAGGCAATAAAAAACTCCATTAGACTGTATGGTAATAATTTAAAATTCAGGGTAAATACCACACCATTGAGGATTGGTGACGTATAACAAGCTCCGATGCCTATAAATAGCCACTCCACCTCCTTGAATATTGTCACGACTTTCAAAGGACAAACTGTAGTTATTTAAGTTAGTGGAAAATTTGGACAGAACCAGGTTTCGGTTATATTCCATATAGAAATGTCTCTTGACCTGGTTATAGTTATACACTGTGCATCTATTTCCCACCCATGTCCTTCAGAAATCTGTAACTTTTGCAATAAATAATTATTACAATTTAAATATCCTTTATAGCAATTTTTTATGTCATATTGTATTTATACACTGGTGATACATTTATGTCCATATTTGGATATATTCATAAAATATCTTTCACCTACACATAAAAATGTAGTCGGTCCTTAGGTTTTGGATACCATGTATTTACCACAGTAAAACTAGTACTGGAGAAAGAAAGTGCCAGCTGCCTGTTTACCTTTTAAATACCATCTTTTCCTGGCACTACAGGTCTTAAAAGATCTGGACATCCTTGCCAATCATTGTCCCCTTTTTTCTGTCTAAAGCTTTCTTTTGACGCTCTCTTACTCCTGTTGTTCTGAGGTCTTCCTCCACTCCATCCAGTCACCTTTTCCTGGCACATCCCACTTCCTCTTTCTAGGTGCATTTTTTTTAATATTCTTAGCTATTCTGACCTTTTTTATTCATCCCATGCCTGGGCCATTTAACAAGGGAAGGTCCTGGAGTGGACAACGTGAATTTTAACATGAGTGGTGTCATTAGGAAGCTTGTAAAATATTCTTAGACACATATTCAAGCTTTCTTCATAGTGGCCATTAATATCGGTGTGAGGGGTCCCAGAAGGTCAAAAATTGTAACATTCCTTGACATTTTAAATCGCTGTATCTTCGTACCGAATTATTATTTTCAAAAACTCTTTATTACATTATGTACTTCATTTAAATTCATTAGACACGTGTGTCGTAATTTTTTTTATCATATATTGTTATTAGACAGTTTTGAGAGTTTAAAAACCGGGGCCAAATTGGAAAATAACGTAATATGGATTGTAGATTTGGCGAATATTTGGCTGTTTTCTCTCAGGCATATATATAAAAGCCTTTACTGCATTAATATTAAAACCAAGCTACAGTAATTTACACTTCCTCTGCAAAAATTCATCCAAACTAAAAAAAAAACTATTAAGTGTTTTGACGAGATTATTTTGACTTCATCAAATAGTTTATTTTAAACATCAATTTCGGCCTTTGGATTGAAATTTAATCTTTGACAAATTCTATCCTATTTTTTTTTATTTGATTTGATTTAGATGTAGGTATTTTAAAATGAATGTTGTGCCAACTGCATAAATCCTATCAATGCAGTTCAACACTTATTAAAAATAATGGAAGTGACATATTTCAGTTTTCAAAGAATTACTATTAATATTTACAATTTCGAGAAGGCAATTGTTGTAGAACTTTTTACCATTTTACAGAACTATTTAACAAATCTAGAAGTTGAAGATGACGACGAAATTAAACGAAGAAATTTCTGAAAATGATGAAAGAAATGATTTACTTCATGATCATGATGGACAAGAAATGACCTTTTAGCCAGGACATATAAGAATAGAGGACAAAGAGTGCATGATCGCCATAAAAGAAATGCATCCTAACTGGAAATGGGGCAGCTTAATTAAAATAGGATGTAAGAGGATGTCCAATTAAAAAATGCATCTATTTTAAAAGCGATGTAAAAAATGGAGAAACATTAGTTGATACATATGAAGCTATAGACATGGAGGTTTGAGAAAATTTTCTGGGAATTAAGGGTCACAAATTCCGTATTATTCATGGTACCAACATTCGGAAATGGGTCATTCAAGCTTCATTACGTTTTCATAAATTTAAATTTTTTGCCTCGAACAAATGGTTAAAAAAAATTGTAAATGCCACAGTATGGTATCCAGAAAGGTGACAAAGTTAGTAACCAAAAAAACAATGACTTCTCTGGATAAAATCCAAACAGTCTCATTGATGTTTAAAAAAAAATTCTTGAGCTGCGTTTGAAATATCCCCACACATTGCATATTTAATATAGATCAGTGCAGTTTCAATTATGAGCTGTCAGATAGCCGAACACTCTCTTTCGGTGGAGAAAAATTAACGTTAGGCTACATGTCATCTCCAACAAATAAATGCACTCATTTATATACTGTTCAGTATTTAATAAACGTTGACGGAAAAGTGATTGGCAACGTTTTTCTATGCCTACAAGAAAACTTTGGTCAATTTGGCAATAGAGTAAAATCTTCCCTGTTTGAAGCTCCAAATGTGATGTGAACTCGTAACGTATCAGGGATGTAACGTATCAGGGAAATAGACTACAGCTCTATCTGAAACATTTTTATATGAGAATCTTTTTAAATGGTACAGAAAATTTCCTTCTTTTACTCAAATCCTGGGGAGAGGGGTCATAAAAATCCCTAAATTTTCGAAAAAAGGTGTGGCATTGATGGGAAACCAGATGGCGTAATGAAAATCATTCCTGAACATACAACCTCATTGTGTCAGCCATTGGATCGTTTTTTCTTTAGAGAAATTAGATATATGGCTCGTGAATTGGATCGCATTATATACATCAGAATTATTACATAACTTACATTTTTGACCACATTAAACTGTTGAAGTTTAAAACTCGGTGCGGAAACTGGGTTTAGAAATCCGTGGGCCTTTAGCACTTTTGGGTTTCTTTTTCTTTAGCTGTTGCATCTCACGTTCAAAAGCTGCAGATGCCTTTGAAAAATATGATTACATATATATACATATATTTGTGCATTTGAATTGAAATAACTTCCAACATGTATCACATGAATATAGATAACTATATAAAAAAAATATTGCACAGTTTAGAACACTTTAACTTTCAAAACTGACATGCTGACACGGTGTCAGATTAAAGATATCATGAACTCTAGGCTGGAAGGAGAGAATGGACCGCCAATGAACGTGGCTCCTGTGATAATCTGTCAATAAATCATGAGTGTTTCTTCAAAGTTCATTATCCGTAATATCCAGGTTTATCAATAATAAAACTTGGATATTTGTGAATAAACAAGATTAAAATAACACTAAGATTAAATAATATCAAGTCCCATCTAGGTTCATTAGGAGGGCCCTCAAAATCATGGAGCCTGCTTGGCATATACATAAATCCAGCACTGTGCTAGCAGCCAGTTTAAGTGCACCAGTAGAAGTTAATCAAGCTTAATTAATGCAATGAATTAAAAAATATATATCTTTTTTATTTTCTCTACTCTCATGTTTAGAAAATTTATAAAAATATCAAAAATAAGAAATAGTACAAAAAATTACTAGAAACACAAACAGGGTTCATAGCAAAATTGACACAATAATTTCCCTGACTTTCCCTCACCACACAACCATTTATGCACACCACAACCGTCCTTTTTTTCAAAACTTTTACATAAATAAAATATATTTTTTTGTTTAGGGAATGCTGCTTTTATCATTGTTACTCATCTACAGAGGATAAATAATTGAAAGTTATTTAATATTTTTTTAAAGAATGAATAGGTGTCATGATAACTATACCTCGCCATGACTTTTTTTTTGTCTCCTTATAATAAATGTTCTGAAAATTTTGTGTTTTTAAGGATATTGCCCTAAAAATGGCAATTCTACATTCAAACTGAAGTTTTTGTAATTATTATAGCATGCATTGGTAAAAAATTATAATGAGATATATTCTATAATGCTTTGAGTTTAGTGGTTTTTTTTTATTTTATTAAAATTTAATTTTTTATGTATCCCTTTTAAAGAAAATACAGTCGAGTCTCTATTTAACGAAGTGCCATCGTTCCTCTGAAAAACTTCGTTATAAGGAAAATTCGTTAAATAGAAATTAACAAACAGTTATTTGATAGCCAACTGCTCTTTTGTTAAGTGAAGGCAGAATCGCATTCTGCCTTCACTTGACAAAGGGAGCAGTTGGCTCCCGAAACGTCGTGTTTTTAAACCTTACGCCAGTGTCGAAATAACTGTTTGTTATGGAATCTCCTGGTGAAACTCTGTATTGTTTGATAGAAATTAACATAAATTATAAAAATTTCGATAAAATGAAAAAGGTTAAATTTGGACAGTAAAAACTAAGTTCAGTAGACTCTTCTTTTCTTACGAATTTAAATATTTTTAATATACAAGTACGTACAAATTAATAACAAAAAGCAAAGACCAGGCTTACCTTGCACCTGTATAATCCTCATACTATATATTTGAAACAGAGAAATAATTCTTAAAAACTTATTCCAGATGTTCCTTGCATGCTCCCTACCCCTTCCCCATTGAGTTCAAACCCATTTTAAAACAATGCAACACGTATGTGCGAGAAGCAAATTTCGTGGCTTAGCTAGACCTGCACAGTAATAACACTTTTTACTACACCCCCGTGCTTCTAAGTTCCCAGTTTAGAACAAGAAAATTCAATGGGACTATGTCCACAATACAGAAGGCTACCTCACCTCCATCTTTTTGCTTAAAATGCTCAACTATTCCTTCTAGCTAACCATCCCGCTGAAAAATTGTAAAAGGTAATTTAAAAATAAAATCAAATTCTTTATAAAAAGAACTTCGTTATATAGAAATTGTTTTTCGTAATATGGAGACAAATTTACATGTTAATGCCATTCAAAGTCAAGGTTCCGCCGAAAATTTCGTTAAATAGAAAAATTTGTTAAATGGAAGTTCGTTATATGGAGACTACTGTAGTTTCTATATTTTTTTTCTTTAAAGTATTCTCAAATCATTGATCTATACAATGAGATCCTGTAGTCAGAATTTTGATAATTATTCCAAAATTAAAAAATTTTTTTTCTCCTCTTTTGAGAAGTTTGACAAGTAAATACATATACGTATTTTTGCAGACCTATTACAAATTTAGTTTTGAGGGGAATGATCCCTAAGACACCCCTCCCCCCAGATACAGATGTACATGATTATATATAAAGAAAAGGATTAGAAATAGGCGAAATAGTTCATAGACCGAATTAATGAATGATACTGCCCACCTTTACGAGACAAGTAAAATCATCATGCTGACTAAGTTTTGCACGTCTCTAGAAAGGATTATAAGCATTTATTTTCACCGTAATTGGGGTATATACTTAATGGTTTCTAAATACAATGAAACCCCTCATTAACTATCACTTGCCAAACAGAAACACTTGACCATAAAAGAGGAGGGGGGATCATTCAGAAGTAACTGAAATATTATGTTTCAATCATTTAAATACTTCATTTTGAAATTTGTGCACTTTTAAGCACAGTAGACAAGTTTATGATAACAAACACAAACGTTTGTTGACTATAACAAATACAATACAACAAAACGTTAAATATTAAAATTTATTTGCCTTGGAAAAAAATTTATTAATAGCTGTTTGGTGGGTATTACTTACCAGTCCTCCTTCAAAATGTATTTTTAATTGCGAGATTAAATTCATTATTTTTTCGTCGGATTTCCTAAAGGACCTATGTGGTAGTTGAGTAAACGATAATAAATTTGAACTGCGATAATTTTGTGTTGATAATTGTTTATTAGTTTCGAGCAGTGTATCCTTATATGATTTATTTATTATCAAAGTCTTTATTAAGCATGAGTCAATTGAAGAAGCAAATCCTTAGTTTCCTGTCGTGAGAAATGCCATGAAGGTTGAAGTTGAATTTTGTCCATACAGGCATTGTCTAATGGAATGAATTATGAAAACAGTGTTCCCATCCGTTCCCGTCATTATTTGAGGGTGACCGCTAAGCAGGGGGTTTGAAATACATTACTGTAAACCAATTTCTGCTGGGGAATTTTTATCTGACCATAAAAGTGGGATGACCATATCTGAAAGGTCTCTGTTAATAGGGATTTCACTGTACCTGCATTGGTTGAAGCAAAAAATACAGTAAATTACACTAAAAAAAATTCTGATTTTCTATGTCCACTCTAATACATATTATGATCTCTGTGAATACAGTGGTGAATCCACAGGGGGGAAGGGGATTAGGGAAATTTACCCTCTCAAATCCATAAAAATGTGGTAGAAATCGGTTATAACGAGCACCGATTATAACGACCAACTGCATATAACGACAGAGTGTATGCAAAAATTTGATTTCCTATTTTATTTTTTTAAATGCTCGTTAAATCCGAGGTCCAAATAATACTAGTTTGCTAAAAGTGGTTAAATTGTATTGCACTTAATCATGATATAAAATAAAATGCATAGTTTCCTCATTATCCTAAAACTCATTAAATGTGGGCTTAGTCTTGTTTTATTATATTTTATGTCCCACCTAAAAAAAATCCCTCTCTGGATCTACCTATGATGGAAGGCATACTCTTTTGTGAAGCATGTTGGTTGTAAGTGGGGGTGGGGGGGCTGCCACATAAAGTCAAAAGGGGTGAAAAATTCCATCAACCAATCATGAACAAGCATTTCAGTCTGCGAACAACTATAGTGTAATATCCGTGTATATGCTTAATTAACGTTCTCAGCAATAATTCATGCAATTGCTAATCGGCTACAATTTAGCTACTGAATAAGACAGAAACTAAAAATTACCGGAAAGCTACAAAAACTAGCCAAAAAGGCAATAAAACTTGCTAGTAGCTCGGAAAACTACAAATTCCCTGACTTTTGACTAATTACTTTCAATTTCCCCCTGACTTTTCCTCAAAATTATCAATTTTCCCTGACTTTTCCTGACACTATGAACCCTGTACAAATGCCCTCACAACATAAAAAGTAATGGAATATTATACCTCTAATTTAATAATAAATAGAAAATAAAGTTCAGTAAAAATAGCTTACACATTTTATGATACATATTACTAATTTGCCATCTTCATTGCCTAACAATGATCAATTTTTGTTAATTCCTTTTGTTTATGGAATGCTTGGTGTTCATATCTTCAATCAAAAGATGCTACTCAGAGTTTTATATTTAAAAACATTTTGTTAGCATTAGCATAATTGTGTAAATTAAAAATAGTCGTGTTTTCCTAACGTTAGTCATGTATGTAATTGAAGTTCTATAACATTTCTAAAATATTCATTACAAAAGTTTTTAGAAAATTCATTATACCCTCTATGGTAAGAAATATCAATGCATCGAAAACATGGCATTGGAATTTTGTTTGTGAGTTTCATGGCACAAGGACAAGAGTCATGCTGCGCTAGGACCTACAGTTTTCAGAAGAATCTAAACCTCTTATGACCTAGGAAACCAAACCCAGACTACAATGAGCAGTTAGTTGGCACCATTGGGAATTAAACCCGGAATAATAGCATACAAGTCGAACACATTACCACTGCAGGGCCTAGGCACTGAAAATGAATAAAACTTTAAGTGTGTCATGGTAATAATGATGGTAATAAGCTAATCACAACAAATGGACAAGTTATTGCAAAACAACAGTACAATTTAAAGTGCCCTTCAGAGTACCATGTAGGACCTTCTCTTGCTTGGATACATGTAGCAATATGGTAAGGTACAAAATCACACAGGTACCAAATGCTCTCATGTGATAGATTTGCCCACAAATATTGCAACTGATGTTTTAGATCCCATACACTTATAGATAGCTGAAGCTATCTTATTTGGTCCCATAAATACTCAATAGGTGATAAATCTAGAGACCAAACAGACCAATTAAGTGTGATATGATATTCTTACAAAACCCTAGCTGCATATGAACAGACATATTATCTTATAAAAAAAAATTACTTTTTGCAAATCTACCATGAAAGGAAACACATGAGGGAAGATACAGAATTTTCTGAATGTACTACTGTGCCGTCAATGCTCCTTGTTTCACTACTAGTGATTACTAACTATTGTACAACATGGCTACCCAAATCAGCAGTTTGTTTGCTTTGTTTGAGCTTTGATGCGAGGATAGCAAAGGTAATGCTGTGCTAGAACCTACAGTTTTACCAAGAAATCCAAACCTTTTAAGGCCTAGGGGAATAATTCCCAAACTACAGTAGACAAATAGTTGGTAAGCATGCTTTTTTAAGGCATCGTTGGGAATTGAACATGAGTTAGCAGCGCACTAAATAAACAAGTTACCACTGTACCACTGAGCCCCCTCAGTAGGGGCAGTATGTAGCTCAACTGTGAAGTTGAACTACATACTGTCCCTACTGAGTTATAACTAGAGATGAAACTTGAGTATATATATTTGATGTGGAAACAAAGCATCGAACTTAAAACAAGATTTAACATTCATATGCTGCTCATGATAACCAACTATTTTGAAAAATTACGAACTGCACCTCATGCACTATCAAAGCCTTAATGAACGAAAAGTTAAGAAGAAAGATCATTGTGCTTGGTGCATATTTTTAGAACAAGAACTTTACTGTCACATTGTATCGACAGGCTTTTAATACAGCTTAAAACTTCAACAAACTATAACAGGAAGTTTAAAAATTTCTTGGACAGAACTCGTACAGTACTTGACATAGAAAGAAAATGCTACACCTTGAAAGGATGCTCAAAAGGAAACAAAACAAATGCACGTACAAGTAGGTTGCAAATAAAAGATTTTAATTTTGAAGTTTTATATCAGTTTAGCGACCAAATATAGAAAGTAATGCGACCCGACTCAACAAATTGTATAGCCACCACAAATCAGGCAATGGTTGGTTGTATTTTTATGGTGCAAAGATAGCAAGGGTCATTCTGCACTAAACAAGATAAAGTAAAATTAAACGATACATTCTGCAATGTGCCATTGCATTGAGACTTACGTCCTCGAATCATGTCTTGGGGAATGCCAACCATATGGTATTGACTAGGTTACATAATTCGGTTTCATTTCATCATGATATTATTACCTTTCACAGGGGTAGTACAATTACAGAATGGTTAACACAGAAAGCTATCAGGACAGTGATTTTTATAATTTCACGAGAAATTGATATTAAATGCTTTGACACTGGCATTTTAATCTCAAAATAAAGGTATATGACCAAAAGAAACAGAGGCATCGTCCAAGTCTGCAGTCGAACTAGCGACGATTGATTGAACTGAAGTGTCATAACTAGAGCGGTAATTTTTTTGCGGAAAAGAAATGCAAAATTCGTGGGACAGTTGCAGGAAAAATCTCCCTTTAATTTCACAGAAATTTTTAAGAAATTCATGGAAGAAATGTAACACTTTAAAAAAGTTTCGAAACAGTAATGCAAATAACTATTACGTTAGATAACAATTCTGACACCCACATTTTCAGCTTAAACTACAGCTTTTTGTTACAGGAGAAAAAGAAAAGTTCCTTCCTGTCCTCGACGGCCTAGAGGTCGAAGGTGCTCCAGGCTCAATGGTGAGACCCCAGTTCGAATCTAGGTCGGGGATAATGCCTCTTTTACTCATATAATAAAAGGCTCTAGTTTGAGCTAAAAACGTGGGTGTCGGAATTATTCCCTATAATGAATTCCAACGAAAAACACAAAAATCTCGCCCCGGAGGCTTTGTGCATTGGCCATAATTTGACATTTGTGCTATCCCTGAGGAGAATAATAACACCTTACAACATTTAAATATGGAGAAAGGGAGTCTTGTACATGTCCTCGATGGCCTAGAGGTCTAAGGTACTCTGAGCTCAACGGAGAGTCCCTAGTTCGAATCTAGGTCTGGAACGATGTCCCTTTTTCTCCTATAACCAAAAGCTCTAGTTTGAGCAAAAATGTACGTGTTGGAATTATTACCTATAGTAAATTCCCCACGAAAAACACAAAAATCTCGTCCCGGAGGCTTTGTAAGTTAACCATAATTTGGCAATTGTGCTAACCCTGAGGAGGATAATACCTTACAAGAACTATTACATTACTAAATAAGTATTAAATAGTAAGATTATATTGCCCTATCTAGGGCAGTAATTTTATCATGGGAAAAAAAATAAAAAAGTAAAATTCGCATGGTGATCGAAGAGGAATCTCAAATTTCGTGAAAATTAAAAAAAAAAAAAATATGGAAGTGTAATACTAACATTTAAAAAAATATTAGTTTCCACACAGTAATACAGATAACTATTATGTTAATAAATTAGCATTATACAGTAGGATTACCTATCTGCAGGCGGTTCCAAGAGCAACAGCGGATAATAGTGAACTCTATCCTACAAAGTAGTATAGCGAAATTGTTTCTTGTTAACATATATGCTTATGATAAAGTTTAATTGATAAATTACACACAATAAGCCAGTACCAACATTAAGTAATAACAATATGCATAATGTATTTTAGTGTTAAAGACAGTTAAGTAAAATTACATTGCCATCTGTCAGCATAAAAAGGAAGTAATATCGACAGCTACAGACACCAAAAGGGAGTAAAGTTACATAGAAGTTTGAAAAACAAATTTTTCTCAATATTCAAACAGAGAAACATTTCCATATAGATCAGGGCTGTCCAACATATGGCCCGAGAGCCACAATCCAGCCTGCCAACAGCCCACGGACAACTGGAATAAAAAAATTCCAAAACAAAAATCTGAGATTATTTTATTTCAGAAATAAGGAAAAACTGCAGGGTCAGCATGGGTGACCCCTGTCCATATTCCAAGTGAATGATTTTTTTTACAAAACTACTAGCACACAAGATCCATGAAAATTTTTTTAAGTGGCCTGCTACCCAAAATGATTTGACTAAAATTACCAAAAAACTCAGGGCTCTGATATAGTTCATTTACTGTGTCTTTGCCCTATTATACTAGTGCTCCTTTTCCCGAATGAATGAGTTTCTGACAGTTTAGCATAACCTTTAAGGTTATGGTGGGGCAATGCAAAATATCTTGTTCATACGTATTTTAAATACATTTTTCTGTCAAATTTTACCTAAAATACTTTCTGATTTATTTATTTCGTGAGTGTGCAAATGTTACAATCTTATCAGTGAAATTTATTTAGGAACATGCCTCCTATCAATCACATATTAATGAAATCAACTTTGCACAATAACGTATTCATAAAATAAACAAAAAAACAGAATCATATAAATGCAAGATATAAATAAAATATTCACTCATTGCACATTAAAATATTAAGACACATTACTTATATACAGTACCCTTAATATATACAAGATCAACAATCCAATAAATAAAATATCAAATTAACTGAATATACACCCACAGGGAACTTTCAAAGCTACATGCCGTTTCTGAAGTCACCTATCTCATTTGACATCATTTTAAGTAAAATCCTGAGAGATTTTTATCGTATTGCCTATAGTTTATACTATTTTTCATAATAGAAATTAAGCAATAATAATGAGAAAAATGTTAAAATTTAGAAAATTGTGAAAAAAATCCTAAAACTCAAGGAAATCATCGCAGAAATTTGCACCACGATAAAATTACTGCCCTAGTCATAATAAATTAAACGGACTCGCTTGTTTATTTTTCTTGACGTTTCAATGTGCAGAGCTTGTTCTTGAGCTTTTTACTCATTCTTTTTTTTCCTTAATTAAGGACATTTTCATAATAAAAGAAGATTTTTGATTTTACTCACAATGATCATCAAACACTAAATAATTATGACTTGCTATTCTTACAGTTCAAACAAAATTGATATGCATGCTTCAAAACAAAATGAAATACTAATTATGAAGAACACTCTCTAAACTTACCACATTATTTTCCAACCTATAAGGATTTATAAAATTTGGTGATTTCTCTATCAATGACATGTCTTGAGCCACCTTAAAATTGTATAAAATATGAATACACATATACCATAAAAATAATATTTTGATATATATATATATATATATTCACAATATTTTGAACACTCATTAAGTTAAAAATTAGAGTGAAAATCATATGTAATGATAGTGGTTATAGCGGCCAACTGCATTTAACAATAGAATCACTACAAAAAAGCTGGTTTTCTATTCTTTTATATGTTAAATATATCTTTCCTAGCAATTCCATATATAACATCAGCATCTTTTAAAATGGTTTTTTTAGTCAAAGCAAAAGTGGGATTTGTCAATGAAGACAACTTGATGCCAAATGCTAGCTTGATTGCTACAAAACATTAATCATTTGCATACGTCAACATGATATTCTTATCAGCAAATTTTCAGACAAATGAAACGAAAAATTCTATAAGGTACAATACAAATTTTACTCAGTGCACATTAACCATAAAAGTCTATTTATGGGTAGACAAGGAACTATATTATATTTGTAATAAATTCTGAGGACAGTACCACTCTTGCTGTAAAACAATTAATGTATCTCATAATATTTTATTCATATACTGCACCTCAACATCTGTTACTTAAATGGAAATAAAGTTCCCCACATGTATATAATCCCCTTTCCTTCTTTTTTTCTTGTGTGTGTGTGTGTACATCTTCATTTTGGTAGTTATGTTATTAATAATTCCTTAGTTGTGTTCATCTGCAGTTCAAAAACAATGGACAGCTTTAGGGAACGGACAAAAGTAGTAGTAAAAAGAGTAGAAAAAAGGAGTATTTTCCCCCCTTTCCAAAAGTAAAAATATCCATTAAACCATTAAACTCTATATAAAATGCTACAGTGAAAAACCATACAAGCTCTTACTTTTAGCAACATCTTAGATTTAAACAGACAGATGATCTTATCACATTGCATGCAGGAAACAGACTTTTACGTTTTTGCAGTCTGTCACTAGAGCGCAGGTTACGTAAAAGGACGTATTTAGTAGATTTGTGCTGGAGAGCAGGTATCGTATAAATACGATGGGTATTATAAGTGTCTATGGTGTTTGTGTTGCTAGGCAATGATTTCCATTGTTTCTTTCTAGAAGTTTAGTTTGTCGAATTACTTGGTTTAATAGCTTCAGAACGTATAAGCCGTGTTTTGTAAATTTGAAGCTTTTTTTTTTTTATTATTGATTACAACATTGATAAAATGAGCCATTATGATGACAATAATGATCAAGAAATACGTGCTGATGCAGTATCGGATTTTTCATATGATAGTAATTCCGAAAGTCAAGATAAAGAAGAAAGTGACGATGATGATATTATTCCATGTTCTTCGAGTGAACACTCGAAGAACTATTTCTAGCAGTTCTGAAACAAGTTCTGATTTAGAAACAGATGAATGGTCATCGATTGACAATCCTCCAGTCTTTGAAGAATTTTTGGATAATCCTAGGATAACATATGTCTGATGTTCGTGAATCCACAGCTGATGCAGCAAAATTATTTATAAGCGATGACTTTTTTACATATTTAGTCACGGAATCAAACAGATATTATTATCAAAATATCGATAAGTTTAAAATATCTCGCAAAAGTACGAAATAGAAAGATATTATGATTCTGGAGATGAAGAAATTTTTAGGGCTCGTTATTTTCATGGGACAAGTTCATAAAGATACACGAGACGAATATTGGTCAACTGATCCCTTCACAAATACGCTTTTTCAGAAACTGTGTCAAGGAATAGGTTTCGGCAAATATGGAAGGCTTGGCATTTCAGTAACAATCAAGACATCACAGACGAATCTGTTCGATTGTTCAAAGTCAGGCCTGTATGTACTAAATTATTTTGTTGAAAAATTTAATAACGTTTACAAACCAAAGTAACAAGTATCATTAGATGAGGGCATAATACCTTGGAGAGGATAATTATTTTTTAGAGTTTACAATGCTGGAAAACTTGTAAAGTACAGCATACTCATACGAATATTATCTGAAAGTGACACAGGTTATATTTGCAATTTTCAAGTTTATTCAGCTCAAGGATTACGGTTGATCGAAACAATACACACAGTAGTTTCACCATATACTGATATCTGGCACCATTTGTGTATGGATAATTACTACAATAGCATTGATAACACAGAAGCCCTTTCACAAAAAAGAATACGAATTTGCAAAGATTCGTATTGATTCATTAGGAAAAATAGAGGTTTACCAGAGTGTCTGAAAAAAACTAATTTGAAAGAGGAGAAATAATCTTTCATAGAAAAAAATATATATTGATACAAGTTTGACAATTGAAGAAAGAAGTGAGTCTCATCTCCAATCCATTCGGTGGAAATGAAAGAAAGCCATAATGTTGACCGTATAACGAAACAAAAAATTATGAAGCTAAATGCTTTAATTGACTACAACAAGTACATGAAAGGAGTAGATTGGGCCAATCAGTATTTGTCCTACTATAACATTTTGTGTAAAACAGTAAAGTGAACAAAGCGCTTAGCTATATATATGGTAAATTGTGCACTTTTCAATTCATTTGTAGTGTATAACTCTACAAAGTCGCAAAAAATAAAATATAAGAAATTTTGCATAATATCGCATTGTATTGGGTTACTGATGAACCACTTGAAACCAGCACTCAAGAACCGCAGCCATCCACATCTGCTGCGCAAAGGATAACAAAACACAACCCCCTGGCAGACTATCCATGTACTAGAGAAAATTGTTGGTGTCAGGAAGAAAAAAATCCACAGAGACAATGTCGTGTGTGCTCAGCCAAAAAAGTATGGAGTGAAACATGTTTCATATGTAACTTCTGCTGTGTTCCGCTTCACAGAGGAAAATGCTTTGAACGATACCATACTGTGAAGAAATATTAGTCTTATCATATATATCCTATAGTATACCTGTACCCTGCATGCTATAGTGTGCAGCATTAACATAATGGGTGATTCAAATTAAAGAGAAAGTGTTTAGACCTGTCTGTGGAAAAAACTAATGGGGAAATTGCAACAAAATTTTGTAAACATATTTTGCTCAGTATGTGGTTATGATTGCTGAAGAAGAAGAAATAGTTCACATTTGGACCGCTAGGAGAGAAAATGGTGCTATGGTGCAGGTAATTTGCAAATTTCCAAACATACCTGACAATTAAGAGTTAATGTGCAATAACTGCATTGCAACAACATGTGGAAATGAAATTAATAACACATGTCCCCAACGAACAAGAATTAACATGCAAGAGGTTTATTGCAATAACATGAAATGAAATTAATAACAAATAGCATTACAAAACAGATATGTGCAATAACTTTATTGCAATCACATGTGAAATCAAACTATCAGCACAGATACAGATTGACACCTTCTCGACATGTCCTCCATCACCTAGACAGAGTGATTAACAGATCATT